>CM073760.1:43296213-43563713 GCA_037127475.1 Arma custos
AATTTATTAAAAACATATTAAAAGAGAGTTAATTTCTTTCTCAATTTTCTTAAGGGAGTAATATATGATCTCTTAAGGGAGTAATGTATGATCTCATACATTCTTAAGGGAGTAATGTATGATCTCACATCAATAGAACAATGCTCTGAAAAGACCTCAAATTTATATTTATCCATTGATACAATAATATAAATAACACTATTTCTTAAATATTGCACTAATGTAAACATGAAGTTTATTATCCGACGACGAGTCTATATTTTATAATACAATATAATTTAATAATAAAAAATAACTGAGTGACTATATTTCATTCTCAATTTTCTTTACGGGAGTTACACTTCACATCAATATCAAATTAATTTGAAAAATTTTGATAACTTTTTATAGAGACATAGCTACTGACTCAATAATGTTATATTAATACTAGTTGTTAATTATTACATTATTGTGATGATTTATATATATTATTATTATTATATGGATAGTGTTCTATTTTTTTAATATTCTCTAAATTAATAAAACAGAATAGCTCTATAGCTCATGCTAATTATACTTTTAATTTAAAATATTTATTGTGAAATTGCAAAGAACTTAATAGTTAATCGGAACTTAAGAAGTCTGTTGCTTAAACATATGAGCCTAAATATAGGTTAAAAAAATATTACTGGATTGACATAACAGACAAAAATAGATAGTGGTTCCACGAAATATTTATGAAATCTAAAAGTGTATATGTGCATAAAATTTAATAGTATTGTAACTTAGTATGATAATTCTATTCGAAATCGTTATAAATATTATTACATTTTTTTGTTATTATTTTGTCTAAAAAATAAATAATTTTATTTATTTTTGTTTTAAATTTTGTTACAGAGAGAGGAGTCCAACTCTGGTGACATCGGTGGTTCCCCTGTCATCTAGCGGCGTTCCGAGGAACTAGGTTCTTCCTTTATTTCTTTGCGATTCCGACCATATATATATATTTGTTTAAAATAAAATAAAATGTATAATTATTTTGTTTATAATGAAAACGATAATAAAAAAATCTGGGAAGTACATCATAAATCATTCACTAACATTTAAAAATTTCAATTTAGTTTCCATGAAAGTTCCGATTATTATGTTAAGGAATGTATGATTTCAAAAAGCAATTCAGCAAACAAAATTATAATCTAAAACAATCATTTTTGTTTTTTTTTGACAATTTTGATTAAACTCAAATCAAGTTCCCATTTATAATATAATTAAATGACTAATTAGCTAGGATTCCTAGAATATTTTCAAAAGTACCAATGATATTTGTTTCAAATGGCTTAGCGAATGTTCTCATCTCTTCTATATTCCTTTTTTGTTTTATATTTCGTTATGGATCTGTTTAATAATTTATTTGAATTTCTTCTGAATCATCAGATATATAGACCATTGGGAATATTTTTAGTCTACGTTCAGGTGGACTTGATAACAGAGAGCGTGGTGGTAGAAGGAGATGATTTGAGGTGGTTCTGAGATGATGGGTGAAATGAAGTGTGTTTGCCGATAATGTGAAATTCTACTGTTAGAATGAACATGTCTTTGCCTACGGTGTGATTCGAAACAAGCTAAGGCTTATTAATAATTTTTTGAAGAGCATTAAATTGTATTATAAAAATATCTGTTTTAGTTAACATGATGGAACAGGATAGAAATATATTATGATATAGTGGGTGTGAATTTGTAGTTTGTTTCGTATGTCAATAAGGATACATCTACGAAATGTGATTGTTGGTTGTATATTCTAGTAATTTTATTTTAAAATATATAAATCTTTTGTAGATAAACTTTTATACATTATTAAAAGCCATTTTTTATAATTCAACTATGGATAATACATTTACCCGATAGTGCATCATTTCTTAACGTTACGTTTAGCTTTGATTAAGATTATCAATGTTAAAAAGTCATAGGAATATATATATATATATATATATATATATATATATATATATATATAAAAGTTAAGACAAGACTGATTATCGCATAGTCGCTAAGATCAAGCTGGCCATATGTAACAGCTGTTAATATGTAAATATTATAGGTTCAAGATGGCAATACAGTCAGTGTTAACCCAGTTATCGTGCGAGTCATTTCAGCCTCAATTTCTTTTTTTTTTGTTATGTTTTGTTTCTGGAAGTATATAAGTTATATATATATATATATATATATATATATATATATATATATATATATATATATATATATATATCGGTCATACAAGTCCATATATGCCCTGATTGTAGATCATGTACCTATATTGTAGTTATTATTTTAAAACAATAATAGGTATGCGTGTTTATTTTGAAAGATATAGCAATTCGTTCTCTGTAAATGAATGTTTTAAGTAAATATCTTTTTATTTTTGTACAGGAAATTACAGAATGAACGTATGTGGTATGTTCGCCACATTCTGATTTAACGAGTCTACCCAAGATGGTTACTTATCCATACTCAATTAAGTATAATTGATTACTAATACGAGTAAGAAATGTAGAAACAAAAACTTTATCACCTTAACCCATGATGATGTACTTACTATTTTTAATGGAAGTTTAGCATGGATATGATTCGGATGAGATCGCGTTTTTCCCACTTCAATCATGTTTATGGATGCTAGGAGATCTATGTCTGATAAAAGATTAAATAATTTATCTTCCAGAAAAGGATTCGAACCAAGAACGCTTTTGAAACACACTGAGCTACTCTACTTTTACGGAATCTTAATATTTTAAAAAATATACATAGTTATTTGATGTTTTTCATATTAAATATTTTATTTTCAATTGATCTTCAGGCAATAGCTGTAGCCTGCACTTATTTTTATTTAGTACACATTAACTTAGTGCAGTTCTGTCGCATAGAAAGGATTATTACCATAAAATCTAACATTTGTTTTAGAATACACTACTATAAAAAATGTAGGTCACTGAAATCTCCTGTTTATTGATTGTGGTAATTATCAGCTTGGAAACTGATGTGAAATAAACCATTAGAATAAATAAATAACCCATTAACTCAATTATAATGTAAATGGAATATCCACTTTATTTATTTTTTTATATCAAAACATTTATTTTTTTTTTATTTTTATTTTATTGAGTTGTACAACTGTAATACATACATCTAGTACAATTGCTATAAGAGTAAATAATACATGATAGCACATGTAGAGATACTACCCACTGGCAGCACTCTAATATCAAAACATGAACGGTATATTTCGAATGTTGAATACATTTGATACAGCAGTTTGTAGAAGATTTAGGAGCGTGATAAATTGAGATCTTATTAGTGTACGGCTGTAGCCTGTGCTCTGAGCCACATGATACACCATTAAAGTGGAAACGAACTTGACAAATCCAGAAATTGGTTTGCATCAGGTTCATAGCCCGCTCATCGGGTTTCAATCGGCTATATGTATAGTAGTTAAGTTACACAATTAGAACGAACGGATTAAATTGTAGCTGTTTCAAATATTGAAGTACGCTGTTTCCGACCGTATGCCCACGTTATATAGGAATCATTATTAATACTCGGACGAAACAAATTAATTAAGAAGTAAGAATAATTCTTCCTAAAATATACCAAGAAATGTATGGAGTTCAAACAATATACATGGCTCAATTTTCACATTCTGTTGTTTTTTAAAGTATCATGGAGTACAAAATATGTTGGTAAGTTGTGAATAAAAAATAAATGTTCCGTAAATTCAAAATAATGATTAATTATTAAATTAATTGGGAAATTCATTTTACAAGAAATCTGTTTATTAAAATCGTATTCGTTTTTCTATTCTAAGCTATATTATAAAAACTACTTATTTTGGTCAGTTATTCCCATTAAACGTTGATACCTAGGGATTTTTTTTAATGTACCTACTTGTTGCTATAATGTCTGTAATAAGAAGCGGATTATTTGAATATTGATTTTACAACGGAATAAGGTTAAACAACACCATTGCATCCCATAAAAAAAGAAGATGTATTTATTTATTCGATAATATCACTAAATAATAACCTATTGTTAAAAATAGGAAGTTGGGTAGACTAAACATTTTTTTAGATTAATTTATTGATATTTACAACTGTAATAATATTATAACTAGTAAATTTGCTAATATGAACAAATGTCATGAAAAAAAAAACATGGGGAGAAACTACCCATCGGTAGCACTCCAATACAGTTCTATAGTAGAAGGCCTCGAGGCCATCTTCTTTTCAGACGCCTCGGAGTGTTATCAGGAATAGTATGGGAAGCAAGTTGAGAGACTAGTGGATTCAAGTGTGTATGGAGCTTGTCATGGAAGGATAGGTATCTATTTTGGGCCAAATCATCAACATATGGGATATTAAGATCATGATGGATGAGTTTGTTTGTGACAGAATAAGGAGTATTGGGGATTTTACGAAGGATTTTGGATTGTAAGAATTGGATACGAGATGAATTGGATGGTTTACTAGAGCCCCAAAGCTCAACTCCGTATGTCTAAATAGGTCTGATAACTGTCATGTAAATGGGTCTTGTGTAATTAATTGGGAGCTTAGAGCGTTTGTCCAGTAAATGTTGAAGTAGGCGAAAACGTCGTGCAGTTTCTTGTCTTTTCATTCTTGTATGAGGATTCCAAGTGAGACGTTTGTCCAGACGGAGTACTAGAATGCTAAACATTTAAAACAAGTTTTACTTTTTTTAATTTAATGGAAAGCTAATGATTATCATTCCAAATGGAACAATAGACCTACAAATTGGAAAGGGAATATCAAGGGACACAATGAAGAAGCTTATTCAGACCGTTTTCACAACTATTGCAAACTTATAAAATTTAAATTGCTGAAAAATATAAAGTTAGAAACCTGAAAATCAATTTTTCTGCCTCACCCGGATTTAAAACCGGAACCTTCTTCAGGTCAAACCTTTTTTACCCACTGAGCTCCTCTACTCATACGAGGATATATGGTATTAATTGATATAGTATAATATATATAATAATTTATAATTTTTAAATACTACATAAATACATTAATTATATTAGTAAACTAAAAAAAACTGTCTTAAACTTAGGAAGCTTTGCATTACTTAAGGTTATCGTGAGTTCAAGTTATCTAACTTACGTGATAAATTAGATAAATATGTACGATATTTTCTATAATATTTACATCCCCTGGGGGGATAATATACTATAATAAATGAGTATCTTAATTCCTAATATCCTATAAAACTTCATACCTGGATCAACTTGATCTATCCCTAAGGGCTTTCAAATGTCTACCCTCCGTCCTTAGGGATCATAGGAGTTAGAATCATGAGTGTTATAACTCCTAGGGAATCTAGCTATAAATTAACTATTAACAATATATATATATATATATATATATATATATATATATATATATATATATATATATATATATATATACATATATATATATATATATATATATATATATATATATATATATTCAAAAACTATATTCAGAATCATTTCAAAATGAAATATGCTCCGATTATCTGCTAAGTTATAGATATGTTGTAGATATGGGAAAAAAGAAGGGACCAACGCTATCAGTAATATAAAATTCGAATGTTTGATAACTCATTAATTAATTTCTCAATTATTATTACTAATACAAACTGCTAAATAAACTACAGTGATATAGTGTTCTTCTATTATAATGTTTGCCATACAGGCTAGGGGCCAAAATTTTACGTTCTTTCCTAAGAACTTATTTGTACTTATGCTATAATTAGAATAAATTTTCATGTGCACTTGTAATTCAATTAACATGAAAACGGTATTATGATTATAAAAAGACTCATCTTGGCATATTAATATCATAAAACGGCGTAATAGCCAATCTGCAATGAAAATTAATGAGTACGGCTTTTTTTTTTTACATCAGAAGATATATTGGTTCCTCTGGAATCGATCCTCCCTATTCATATAATTTAATTATATTCTCGGAAAGTACATCGATACCTATGCGATGATGCAAATTGTGTATGAATTATTGCTGATATCAATAGCAAAATAACACTTTTTGTTCTTTTATTCATTATAGTTACGAAGGTCCAAAAATTGGGGATAAGGAGGGAATAATTTCCTTCGGAATTATAAAACATTACATAAATTTTCAACTGAATAAGTCAGAAGCACCGTCATTGAATTGAAAAAGTACAACAATTTCTAAATAATTTATTATCAGAATTACCTTTTGTTGAATTGCTTAATCATTTAGGATGACTTGAATTAATGAATTTAAAAATTTACATAGTTTACACTTCGAAGGGGAGGCAAAAAAAAATTTGATTTCGAGAATGCTTTTTCTCGTTTAAAAAATATATTGAGGAGAGTTTTTGGCAAAGCTCGCAAAGAAAAATAAGAAATATTACATCATTTTACCAGTTTATATTATTATTATTATTTATTATTGTTGCCTTAACTCTACCTGGATTATAATGTTCTCTATTACGATTATATAAGGACTGTTATTTCCATTTTTTAATAACGTTCATTCAAGGGCTAACGTTAAAAAATGAAAAGAGTTAAATGATTATTGCATACAATATTATATATTTTTCTCTATTTAGCTCCTTATCCTTATTTTATTACTTCATTGTTTTGATTATTCAATTTTCTTATGAAATGCACACGAAATATTTATAAACTACTATATTATATAACATGCATAATTTCATTCAACGGGAAAAATGTTTTTCCAATTTTACCACTAAGATTTCTATCTTAGTGGTCGGATACTTCCGATACGCGTTAATGTCTCGGCATAATAAAATAAAATAAGAATGCTTAAAAGATGGTTGTAATGGTGTAAGGATATAAGAGCTCTTATAAAACACAGCAAACTCCAGAAGACGAGCAAAACAAAAAGTTTGAGACGCACAGATGGATAAAAAAAAAATCATATCCTAAACTTGAGAAAATTGCTTTCCCCTACTCGGGAAAGAATTCAAGAAGCTATTATGGACTTGGCGCAGAATGAAAGGACAACGGCTTATAAAGTATTATTTTCTCGTAGCATCTTATTAAATGAACTTCCATCCGGAAGGAACTTGGATTCTTTCACCGGCAAGCTATGTAAAGTTGGCGGATTTCTTTAAGTGCTGGATGGAGTTTACAGTTTTGCTCCACGACCTGGTTTGTGCAAGTGCTGTTCCGCTTTATAGGAGGGAAGCTGTAAAAGACTTATGGGTAGTAAAGTGTAGAAAATTAATAAACATTTCCAGGAAATCAGGCGGGTATCGTGTAAAGTAAACGGCGTAGAAAGAACTTGAAAGTTAACAATTGAATAATAAAGTCACTCAATTTTTTAATCGCGTAACTTAACAAATGAACAGTAAAAAAAATTCTTTAATATGCCTCCAAGTGCCGATTATAGATGCCCCATTTAACAAACCTCGCACAGTAATAAAACATGTAAATAATAATAACCACATTTTAAATATTAATAAAGGTATTATAGAATCACATGTACATTTTTATTGGACTTCCCCAACATAACAAGAATAATAATACAGGCTTGTTGTAAATGCTTTAGAAAAATCCGGAACTAGTAACCTGATAACAAAATAATAGTTTTCTGAAAATGAAATTTTCATTTTTGTTCGGAAATAATGAATTACACTATGTGATATCGCTCCATCAAAAGAATAATGCCGTTACTCAAAAAACCTAATATTTCAATCGAGGTATTTGAAAGTTACATGAGAGTTAAAAAAATAAAAATTGTGGTATTGGTAGAGCAAATCGTTTCTGTTGTGATTGTGATATTGAAATCCTTTGATTAACCAACAGAACATTTTTAAAATCTTGAAATTTTGTTTGTTAATTATTCCGCAGGTTGTAGCAAGCTTTAACTTTTCATTCGTTTTCTCCAAATTTATCCAAAGATTTTTCAAAAGTACGAGTTATTATGACCTTTTGTAAGGAAAAGAGAATGTAATTAAGGGAAACGTGTACACTTCGTGATCATTTCATCTAGAAATAAAACGTTTCAACAAACGTACATCAACAAAACTTCGAAATTGAAACTTCCGATTTTTGATGAAATGATTTCTAAAATCTACTACATACTCAAAATTGTATTCCCTTATCCACAGCAAAGATCACAGTAGCTCGTATTTTTGGAAAATATTAAAAATAAAACGAATAAACAGCTAAAACTTTACAACAAGAAGAGGCTACGTGCGGAACAGATACCCTTTTTTGATTTTAACTTATGTCATTATTCAAATAAAAGTTAAAGCTCAAACATGATGCAGCTCAAAATATGACTTTATATTTAAGAAGTTGGAGATATAATATCAGATATATCGTTTCTGAATCGAAAAATCTTCAACCAATCCAATTGCTACTGAAGGCTTAACTCAAAAATGCCCATTGCGGTTCTTTGGAAGGAGCTATATGTGTAAACATTTTTAAAATTCATTAGCAATATAATAAAAATAGTGCAAAAGAACAAGAAGCCCAAAACGTGAAACATTTTTACTTAGGGTCTTCCAATTTGGGAGCTTTGCGATATAATAATAGTGTTTACGTTATTTGAAAAGTTATTGGTACTCACACAGTGAAGTGATAGACGAAACACTTCCAGCCAGAAGGTCTTTCGAGGAAATTGTAAACTTTCCCCTGGAACGTTGCTCCAGCTCTTCGATGTTCTTTCCCGAGGTAACGGTTTTCGAATTTTCTCTCTTGTAGAAGAGTACGCGGGTCGAGACCTGCAAAAAGAAGGAAATTGCTTTGAATAAAACTTGAATCGGTAATTTACAAAATATTCCTATATTTCCAAACTAAAGTTTTTAAATAAAGACATAAAATTTGGCCTTTTATGACTTAATTTTGGCCCCTCTATTACAAGGAAACCCATTCATTTACCTGAGGTATATAAAGAAAGTTCGCCAAAGCCTTTCAATTAAAACGCCATATAAGAGCTAAGGACTATAGGGATTCAATTTGTATTTTAATTAGTTAAGGCAGGCCATAGGAAACTCTATTGTCAGTCCCTTAGGGCCCAACTCAAACTGTATAATAAAATAAATTCCTTTGTTCTTGCTGTTACATACATAAATATTTTGCTATTTTTGTATGTGTTTATTATTATATTTTAAATATTAACTTTCAATTGCTTTTAATTAAAAATCAAATAAGAATTTTCGGTTACACATGGAGGGTTCAATTAGTATAAAAAGGGAGGAGGGAATCTTTAAAAAATGTGATGTAACCAAACAGCTCACAAGCCCTGATGGCTATGTATCAAATTTCTTTTTGTTCGAAACTTCATTTTATCAGAAGATAATAAAATTTTAAAATAAACAGATACAATATTATCTGATATCCGACAGTAACTAATTGTAATCTAGATTAATCTCAAGCTGATTATTCGTATCACAAATATACAGTAAATATATGGAGTCCTTTGCACCGATGTACACTGGATCAATGACACCTGTACCACTACAATCCGTAAAGAGTCCGGGGTTCAGTAACTTGGTAGAGACTGTACTGTTTCTTGGACAACGGTTCTAAAGGGAGTTGATTAGATAGATAGATCATGCTCAACCGCCAGATTTTTGCCTATTATTTTTGTTATCCACAGGGAGAGTCCCAGGACAATCCTAGACCCTCATAAGATCCATCTCCGGGTGCTAACAGATTAATAAAAATCTACCAGTGAGTGGGACTTGAACCCAGACACTTCGGCATTGCAAATCAGCACTCTACCACTGAGATACTAAGCTCTCTCGGATCAAGACAAAGAACATCTGAGTAGCTATTTGGCAAGGAAAACTACAACGCGCTTTCTAATAGAAGAAATAATGGTACTGTTACGATCGCAGAGAGAAAGGCGGAAGCAAGGGATTAGCGGCTTAAATCTGTCGGCGGGAGAAGTTAAAATAGGATTAGGACCTTCTCGATCGTCTCCTTTTGTCGGAAAAGTATTAAGAAGATTCCAGAATTGTGTCCACTCTTCCGTGTTCTAGAATGTTCGGCCTTGGCTATTTAAATACTTCCCTCGCCTCGAGCGAGTCAGTCTTAGTCTGAGAGTAGACCACGCACGGTGAAGATCTGTGATAAGTGAGTGTCAGTGTGATAAACTAGTCAGTGTTGAACCGGCCAGTGTACCAGTGTATCAGTGAACTGTGACAGTCTCGCGAGTATAATAAACTGTTTCTGTTTGTCATACTTGGAGAATCTTACGGTCGGTGGACTAGTGAACTGTAAGTGTTAATTAGTAGGCAATAATTGTAATAATAATTAGTAGTGTATTTTTATAATATTCATACAAATTTATGTAAATAGTTGTCATTTAGAATTAGTAATATCTTGTATTATTGTAATAATTAAATAGGAGTTAGGCCTAGGTTATAATAAATATTTAGAATATTGTTATTATAAATTTTATTGTTATTATAAATTAGTCTAATAATTTAATTGTTAATAGTTTAATTGTATCCTTTTTATCATTTTGTTAATAAATATTAGTATCTTTAATTAAGGAGTACTTTAATTCATTTTAATACCCAGTAGCCCGTAACAGTACTTTACCTGTTTTACGCCCTGTCTTTGTGAGTCGCAGTAGGATAATGGGTCTTAGATATCCCGTACCCGGTTTTGGTGCTTTAGGAATTCTGTAACGGGTTTAAACACAAACTTTGAGTAAGTAAGCAGATGCAATCTCGCAAAGACCCTCTTTGAAAGTGCGTTTGGCCTTATTCAAACCAAGAACAAAGTTATATTTAAAAGAATAATTAATGTATAGATATACATGTCCGTAAACAGCACTTCTCAGATGTTTATTTTATGATATATTCAAAATAATAGGTTTCCCATATTCATATCGCCAGTATTGTTCGGATTATTCAGTTAGATTTATCGATTCCTCACATTTATCATAATACTGCTGGCGTTCCGTTGCTATAAATATATTCAACACACATATATCGCGCACACGAGCGCCACACCATTATCTAAAGCCTATATCGGCATTACATCGATCAGCGGTCACATCGCGTAAACTAAGTTTAACAGGTGAGCGTAACAGGACAGCATTTATACTTCCACTGATTCAATATATTTAGTCGAAGTCGAGCCATGTGAATTATATCTTGAGGGGTCTCTACTTGTGCAAGTCGTAAAGTTTATTTTTCACTGAACGTTCCTAAGCATTGTTGAATACTAAGTAGATTAAGGGTGCTAAGAAAATTTATTAATTTTCAAATAACTCCACCTCTTACAATGGTTTCTTCTGTCGTATAATAAACGTTTAAATCGGTAAAAATGTCTTTGTAAGTGCATCTTTGAAGTGACAATAGACCAATTTGCTAAAAAAATTGAAAAACTTTTAATCTTCAATAACCTCAAACGATGAGCCCGAAGATATTAGGAATCAGTTGTGGCTGATAATTATTATTTATGATTCTATTTATGACTCGCTTTGCAGTGAGTATCGTTTCCCGGAGGAACGGGACAATAAAAAAACCTATACCACTATCTATAAAGGATCTGGGGTTCAAGTACGTAGTAGAGACTACTCAATCTTGGACATCGGTTGTGCAGAGAGGTGATTGGTCTTAGGTCACGCTCATAGAGGTCACCATGTCACATTTTTGTATCTGTTCAGGATTGTTAATGATCCAAAACTTTGAACTATTGAATTTCATCGTTACTTATAGAAACTTATTAAATATAATTGTTCTTTATGGGCATTATTCCCTAAGAAATTGATCATATTATTTATTTATGACAATTTACCTAAAATATTACCTATTTCATGGACATGGTGTTCTTTACTGTGGTGCACAGATTTAGTCTGCTATGTTAATCTTTAAGTCATTTATACAGTTATTGTTACATTAATTTATCTTTTGAGTTTGGATTTTATAACGTTATAAGTAGTCATAATTATCTGGAGCACACTAACTGTAATGTATTGGTTTGTTTGGTTTATACACTTTTCTAAATAAGTTTTTTTTGTTTAATGGATAAGAATCTGATAATAACCAGAGGCAAGTGGGTACTAACTCTGGTATATCAATGTTCCCATTGACGAAAGCCAAATCAATTCTAATGAGCTCTTTGACATTAAATATTTTCTTATTCACTCGGGCATTAATCCTAAACAATTTGCATTGGTTTCAGATCATGTTTATTCCTCGTAAAATTAATAAATTCAATTTTATGATTTTAAACCTGTTAAAAGGGTGCTTATTATTGACTTTTATTCAGTTATTTACTTATCACGGACTGGAAAGGAAAATATTATAAATTAATTCATTTATATAATTTGTACATTGAAAGTATAATGAAGTAGCTTTACATACAGCAAGTGTATTCAAATTATATTTGTAATATTAATTACTTCATACATAAGTTTAAATGGTTTACTGTTTGATGCTTTGTTTATAACAGGATTTATATTCAACATCGAGTATTTTTCCTTCCTTATTTTCTTCAGGTTAATTATCAAACACAAAAAAAACGAATCGATGCTCATTTATCAAGCCCCTGAGTAAAAATGGTTATCGATCCCCAAGTAATTAGTTAATTTAGGTGGTTGTGGCTATATGTCATTCCGATCCTCTTCAAGATAAGATTAGTGATTATAAAGAAAAATTACTGAACAGTCATTAGTCGCAATTGATTTCTGCTGTTGTTTATGATGAAGAAAAACACAATAAAGCATCTAATGGTTTTCAGCCTGACCATAAACAATAAGCGCAGATAAATAATTTTAATCGAGAAATCAAGTGAAGAACGAAACTATACATTTTATGAGTTAATAATATCCAATTTATAATTAGATTCCAATATAATAATATGTTCAGTTTTGATGTATTGGAAGACATTTTGTTTTTTGGCACCATAGATCGTCGCTAACGTCAAAAGATTAAAAGTAACATTAGTAATAGTGGCAACATATGTAATATTTTTATAATGAGACAGATGTATAATATAAGAAATTAGGTCTTATTTGTACCTACGAAGCTAATTAGTAACAGGGCAGGTGAAAACTAGGTGTATAGTCCATCACTTGACAAATTCCATTTGCAAATTGTGGTCTCAAGGATTCACTATGTTTCTTAAAGAAATTTTATGTTGAGAAAAAAAAGGCAAATTTATTTTAGCACTAGTCTCGGTTGTTTGGAAACACAAGCCATTATATTGGATTGAATCGTATATTTTATTTTAATATTACTATTACTTTGTTATAATCAACCGCCAGATTTTTCCCCTTTTTCGGTTACCCTATTTTCATAACATTTTATAGAGTCTGGGTGTGCCCCAGGAGGGTTCTAGATCCTGTATGATCCGTGTCCGGCTGTAAACAGACTAAATAAAAATCTTGCCTGCTGCGCGATTCGAAACAGGATTCCCCGCCTTAGTGCTCTACCACTGAGCCACTCCGCTCCCCAGAAGATGAAATGAGCAATATAAATATCATATTCTATCTTCTTGATTTGCGTGCTGATATGTGTAGCAGGTCACTACTGATAATTATAGAAATAGAAAAATTAGAAAAGTACAATTCCTACGATTAACTAGAAACTGCTACAATAAAACAGATAAAAAATCAGTTCTTTAATTTACTTAACCTGCGCCTTCTTGAAAACTGCCCGTGTAGTGCAATCAAATAAAGATGACCAAAAACTTAATTTACCTATAAAATCTGTTAAATTATTACTGTGACATATTAAAAAAATCAGTTACAGTATTATTACATTATCAGTAATGTGTATCCACTCCATGTGGCGACGAGAAAAAAATAAAGTTCTAATATTTACTTGACACAAGCCGCGTGAAGAAACAGGAGGAAATTCCAAATCTAGATAAAGATAATGATTATTTATGTTGAGGCAACCTCACGAATACCGGTTCACAAGAACCACCCAACACTATAATTTTCTTTTAACAGTTTGGGAAATCGTCCAGATGGGGTTGATATAATTTAAAAAAAGTATGGTGGTACCACGAGGCACTTAGACATGGTGTAATATGGTGTAACTGGTAACTTAATAACAGAGAACGGTTTAATTAACTTTACTTCATTATACAGCTGGGGTCACCTTTGGTGTAGTTGTTGTCCTAATAAACTTCTATGATCAAGGTCGTGGGTTCGAAACCGAGCAGGGGGCGTAAAGTTGGGTCCCGAAGTTAAAGATGTTAATAAATATACCTGTGTACGCCAGGAATCCCACTGTAGGATCGTCCGGGAAGTCATGACAGGAAAAAGCGATGTTAAATGAATAAAAAGCAACAAAATTATAGTTTCCTGAAAATAAATTACTTTTGTTTAAAACTCACTGTTTCTATCGATTAAACTTTATGTTGTTCGATTTAAAGAGTTTCTTTATTTAATCAGTATTATTCTACCGAAAGGTAACATAAGGCTTTTCTTTATATAGAAGCATTTGCATGTATTTATTGTAAATTTGTATTATATTGTAAATTCAATTTTGGAGGATGCGAAAAAAAAAATCAGTATTAAAGTAGCCAACATTGGCACTTAAGATTAGCTTGAAGCATCTTCCCCAATTTTTCAAAGCTGCATTCTCCAAAGTCCTACAAATTCATGAGGCACAAGAACGTGCACTGGATGCTTAAGCTAAGGCTAAGTTACTTCGAACGGTCGAAAAGATTCGAAAATTTTTAAAAATTAATCTAAAGAAATATTTAAACTTTTTCGAATTTATTAATTTTAATTGGATTGACTTTAAAACCAAATTTTTCAATTTTTTTCGTTGAAAAGCCGACCTTCCGGCCCATCATCAATATTAAAGCCATCTCCGAGGGCTACAACTTATACTCGTAGTTATTAATATTATTGTTAAAAAAAAAAAAGGATTTTAAAATATTCAAACATGAATTCATAACGAAGGAATTATTAAATAAGTTACTGGAGAACACTTGAAATGAAAACAATACAAATAACAATACATGTATAAATCTGACCATCTTTGATCTTGTTGAAATAATCACAACATCAAACGATGGGTATTTTTTAAACAGAAGTGAGTGTATTGTACTTTAACCACTTGTACTAAAAAGTGATGCACAGTAGCTTCTAATTTTTATGAATATGAATATTAGTGAATTAGACAATCTTAATCTATTAACAACGACGAAGTACCTTCCAAAACTTATGTACGTCATCTCAGACTATACTGAAAAAAAGACTTACATGTAAAATTAAAAACTAAAATTAACTTACATACAAAATTAAAAAGACAAGAACTGACTAGACGGCACTAATAACTATCACATCTGGACTATAGATTTTCACTTGACTTGAGGAACAAACGACTTATCTATAATAGTGTACTAAAATCTATTTGGACATATCGTCATTTATTCATAACAAATACATAACATTCCACTCGTCGACACATTAACACCCAAACCCACTCGTTCTTCCGCATTCCTACTCCCTGTTATCTGGACTTGATAAGAAAAGGTTAAAAAGACATTGGCCGAGAAGCCTACTCAACAATTGATATTTTTTTTTTTCCAAAATAACTCGATGATGTTGTAGAAAAGCGAAGAGAAAGACACTTCGATCAAATTTGCTGGATGGGCAATTGCACTGGTGCAAATGCAAATTAAATATTAAATAAAATAAAAAATATCTATTATAATGCAATTGGGAAAAACCACAATGCAAAGCCTTATGTTTCAAAAAATACACCTACTTACCAGTCGACCTCTCTTCTCAGCTAATCGGCGAGACAAGCTAGAGTCGGAATTGTTTACCATCAGTTACTCTCCCTGGTACAGCTATTTACAATTTTTCAATATTGTACAACCCACGAGTTGTATGTTGAACATCTTGGTGGTGGGGTGCTGTCTCATGTTTGGAGCCTGTTTGGGCTGTTGATCGTTGGGATGTATTGCACCTTTTTCTTCGAGATGCGATTCACATAACCCCTTTTTGATTTTGGTGTCTTGATAATGCCTGAATAGGCGAAACGTCGACTGGTAAGTAGGTGTATTTTTTGAAACATAAGTCTTTGCATTGTGGTTTTTCCCAATTGCATTATAATTGTATGTTGAACGTCTTGGTGGTGGGGTGCTGTCTCATGTTTGGAGCCTGTTTGGGCTGTTGATCGTTGGGATGTATTGCACCTTTTTCTTCGAGATGCGATTCACATAACCCCTTTTTGATTTTGGTGTCTTGATAATGCCTGAATAGGCGAAACGTCGACTGGTAAGTAGTTGTATTTTTTGAAACATAAGGCTTTGCATTGTGGTTTTTCCCAATTGCATTATAATAAATAATAGTGTTTCTTTTTGAGTTTTTGGCTCCATTTTAGTAAAAAATATCTATTAAAACATATTTGATAAATAAATTTAGTTTTATTTTTGTTTATTAAATATGCCTTTTTTAAAGCAACCCAACTTATTTGTAAAATATCTTGTATGCTGTTAGACAAGTTCTCTTCAGGTATAATAGAGATAATAACTTTCTATTATAACAAAGCCGGGAAGATCAGTGGGTAGAGTGCTGTGCCAAAGGTCCCAGGTCCAAATCCGGGTGTAACAGACAAATTGTTTGTTCTGTTACAGTCGCTGATGTCATAGTATGATCTCTAGACCACACACGCTCACCAAGCCTCTATTAAATATCCTAAATTGTAGTGAAACCCTAACGGTTGAGCGTGATATCAGACCAATCTCCTCCTTGTACAACCGTTGTCCTAGAAACAGTACAGTCCCTACCACGTACTAAATTCAAGACCTCTCATGGGGTGGAGAGGAATACTTTTTTTCCTATTCCAATGAGAATGAGAGGTAAAAAATTAAAAAAAACTAAACCGTTTGCCAACTGACGTCGCTTTTAATTAATTAAGTGCTACCAAGGCACAGTATTAATTTTTATGAATTATCGACTGCTCATGAAGGTGATCTCAAGAAATTTAAGAAATGGAAGGAGGTACAGGTCCTCGTGTGTGAGCTACAAATAAAATACGTCTAAAATAAAAAAATATAGAAGAAAGCCATCAAGGATTGTAAAGACGAAGACCAATATTGGAAGAGCAAGGCAAAGAGACAAGACTAGAAGACAAACTCGCGTATGAAGGTAATAAAGACTTAGCGGGCTGGTAAGTCTTTAGATCTGCAAACACATATTTCCTTGTCTGGAAGGGTTAATAACTCAGGAGTACTGCTCTAACAATACGTCTTGTAAACTGCGAAGCCTTTTTACTGGTTGTATACCGAGAATTAAGAGTTTCAATCCTTATTATCCCATATTTATTTTCAATTTAAAATATTGTAATCAAGATTTCTAGCATTTTTTCCAATTCAGTATTCGTACACAGTATATACTGTCACCAGGATCAATAAAATTTCTCTGATACAGAAAATAAATAACTAAATTACAAATCAGAGGCTCAAAACGTCATCTAAAACAAATCAAACTCTGTTTTTATCGTATCAAGTATCCCAAAATGAATACTTTTTTAATGATTAGGTATTACGAAGTATTTCAGTATCATCTTTGTTTCAGAAATCATCTCATGAGCCGGTACAGTTTTGTCTTTTTGCCGGTTTATGGAGTATCGGAGATATAGTGTCAGTCTCTCAAGTGATTCTATCACAAATTGCACTGCAGTGGCTGCGCTATAACCACATTCAATAAGTTTCTAAATATTATTTTTTACTTCAACGTACTAACATTAATTTAACTTAAAATGCAAACAGATCTTTAATGTTTAGTTAAATGTAAGCATTTATTCATTTGACTGATGATTACTATATCTTTAGGGCTATAATAAACATCAGCATTTTTTTCTCTAAAATCAATAAATTTAACTATATAGTTATTTATATCTTTATAACTAAATTATAAAGATATAGTTGCCATCATATATCTTAAAACATAGTATATGTTACTTTTGTCATAAATTTTTAAAACAGATTCCATCAATATTGAATAGTAAATCTATATAATTATACACGTTAAAATGTAAATAAAAACGTTTTATGGGATAATTCAAAAGAAAAAAGAACATATAAATAAATGAATTTCTCTGTTTAAGCGTTTAAATTTTCTTAACCATATACATCTCCATAATTTTGTATTCTGATCGTGTTTGTAAGAATATGGCCTAAGGGCTGTTCGAGTAACTTGGTCACGAACTTAATTATTAAGATAACTGAAACTGAGACTTACCAAGATACAGCAGCAATAAGCTTAATTTTCTCATATTATGGTAATAGTAATAATATAGGAATCCAATTAAAAAATAAAAATCTATAAAAAGTTAATGGTTTTTCCTCTCTTGTTTGATTTGCCACTCAAAAGTACTCAAACGAATACGTGTTATACAAACGAAGATAAATCAAAAGATGAGAAAACAATTTTTTTTTAGTTATAATATAATTGATAAATAAATATTTAGTAATTAAAATTAATTTTAATGATAATTAATATTAATTTTAATGACAAATAAAATTAATTTTAATGGATTAATCATGTTCAGGAAGACATAGAAGGACGCGGGCTTAATGAAGAAGATGCTCTTGAAGGCTCATTGAACACATTGAATAAAAATATTATCCTAAAATTTGGTTGGAGAAAGCCTCATCTTTGGTGAAACTCTCAATAAAAAAAAAATCGTTTATTTATTTTATTTTTGAATTTATTTATTGATATCTACAATATTATTACAGTAAGTGATACATAATGGCATGAGAATGACAAGTTGAGAAACTACCCACTGGTAGTACTCAAATCAAAATTTAAACTAAGAAGGTTGCGTGGCAATCTTCTTTTCAGAAGCCTCGGAGGATTATCAGGCATTGAAGAGGAAGCTAGGTTTGAAACTAGAGGGTTTGAGTTGGAATGAAGTTTGCTAAGAAAGGATACCAGGTTGGGCAATAACAGCAACAAATGGGACATTAAGGATGCCATTATGGATGACTATATTCCTAACAAAATAAGGATCATTGAGGATTTTACGAAGGATTTTGGATTGTAGCGGTTGGATGTAAGACGAATTCAATGACTTAGTGAAACCCCAAAGCTCTACTCCGTAAGTCCAAATAGGTTGTATGATGGTCATGGAGATGAGTCTTTTGTAGTTAATTAGGAGCTTAGAGCGTTTGTCTAGTAAGTGTTGAAGTAGCCTGAAACGTCGTGCGGTTTCTTGTCTTTTCAGTCTTGTATGAGGATTCCAGGTTAATCGTTTGTCAAGGTGCAACCCTAAGTATCGGATCTGTTCTACAGGCACCAGAGGGATATTATTAAAGGGTACTGAAGGGCAGGTTTGGTTTACGACGTAAAGTAAAAGTGATTTGATGCGATTTTCGAGAATTTATTTTAATTCTTCAGTTTTGACACCATTCTTCAAGATCAGTGAGTAATATGGGATTGGAGGTTTTGGGATGCCATAACTGGATTGGTGTTGACTGATAAAACACATGCATCATCAGCATACGTGGTAAGGATAGTATTAAGATGAGTTGGGATGCCAGCTGTATAAACTGTATAAAGGATTGGGCCAAGGATACTAAAAAATAAAATTGAAATATAATTCATTAAAATTAAATTTTCAATCTTTTTTAATGAAAACTGAATTTTCTTGCTGAATTTTTATTAAGAGAAAAGAGACTGGAGTTCGGTGAAACCTAGATCGTAATTGACACAATATTGGTAAATTAAAAAAATCACCTTCAGTAACATTGAATCTGTTGTCGATGTCACTGAGGTAATTGTATAATAATAAGTTGATAATTTCTCAGATTCATTTTTTGAGTAATGAAACTGTAACGGCATTAAGACACTTTAATTTACACTTAGGTGCACTGTAAGGAACTTTCTACTCTAGTTGTCATTCTAGTTTTGAGATTAAATTAAAAATGAATACGTGTACCATATGCCGGAACTAATCTCATAAACAAATCCTAGCAAAGATATACATAAATGATGGTCAGACAGGAAAGCTCAAGGGAAATCCAGGGGAAGGCCACAAACCCTCGGTACATCGGCAACTTCACCGCTAATCTCCCAGACCGCATACTAGTAACCATCAGCCTCTCTTAGCTCAATCTAAGCTTATTGATATCTCCTCCGAATTTTGTACCAAACTGTCTTGTTCTTTCAAAACACGCATCTCCCAATTATTATAACTGTATCTCGCTATTGGATTGGTTTACCATTGGTTTATTATTGGTTTACTATTTTACAGCTTTATTTTTTTTTTTTTAGTTTCACCCAATTTTATTGTATTTGGAATCAATCCTCCCTGACCTCCTGCTCCTTTCCTCTTCGGAAATTTTGATCGTTCGCTTGGCTTACCTCAAACCTTATCCTATTGTCTCTTGGCAGTTCCATTCCTTAGCATAACAACCTCAACACCGAGCACTGTTATGTCTCTCTCTGCTTCCTTAAACTAGTGTGGTTTAGTTTTATATTTCTAAGGAATTCAAATATATTTTTGTAAGCCTACTGCATTCATCCGGACAATAAGACCATAGATATTATCCTTTTCCTCATTGTTTCGGTGATTCTTTCTGTTGCTTTGGAAAGGATTTCGTTTCGCATGAGTAGTAATTTGTCACTGGAGAATTCAGGGACTAAAATTTTCCTTAATCCCCTCCGTCATTTAATTTCTAGCCTTTCAATTTCCAGTTTAACTATATCATAACGCCTTATTTTTGAATTACAGAAGGTTGACTTGTTTTTTTAGACGTATTTGGTGAGTTTGAAGGCTACTTCGATCTTTACAATTGTAAGATAAGTCCTTACTAATTTTTATTTTCACAATATTTACCATTTCCTCTTGGTCACCAACTATCAACCTTCCACAAAACATTTTCTTCTATTTTGGCAGTGCCATACCGTTAGTTCTGTTAGAAGTAACTATATTCTACATCGTTAATCAATGACATCAAATTAAGTTTTTTAATATACTAATTTTGCGCAAAACAAAAAAAAAATAACGGCTAGGGTCGGTTTTGGAATTTTCTTCGCACAAAACTGATGAAAATGATCTCTCTCAAAACAGTATTAGCCAGTTTAAAGAAATATTATTTAAACATACTTTTAAAACATAAAGCAAGAAATGTTCGAAATCCGAGAGGAAGAAGGATTTTATTGGACTTAAAGTAATAAAAGTTTTTAAAAGTAATTTATTATTCAATTTAATTGAAAAATGTGATTATCTTCCACATTTAGGTCATAATAATTCAATCATCGAGGAGTTTCTCTCATCCTCCGATGACCATCAACATCACAGCTGAAATTGAAGCACCGAGAAGTGCTGTCTTAATTTTTCTTCCATAATTTGGCGTGTCATGGTTCTAACTTCTTCAGGACAAAATTGATAATATTTTCTAAAGTTGTTAATAATTATTGGATGCATAATTATTTATTAACTAGTTGTTTACTCATTTCGTTAATAATATTCCTAAAAAAAATTTATTTAAATACTTTTCTTCTTTTTCTTGGTACGTATAGTGTGAATGAATATTTATAGCTTTAATAACTATTTCAATTAAATGTGCCAAAAAAATGTAAATAAGTAATGCTTAAATAATACGTCTAGATCCTTAACAATTGTTTTCTCCCTTGCAACAATTGCTCGTACACACAAGGCAATCCTACAGGTTCTGGACACTGTGCCACTTGGGCTCCGACTGACAGCTATTGGCTACAGCCGCTGATTAAGATTTCACCGCAGAGCCCTGGCCTCGACCGAGAAGAAAATGGGCCTTTTCCATTAGACCTGAGCTCGGATTAGTATCTCCTCCACCTAACCACTTACGATTGTCGTGACTGGGCCCAGTTCGATTACTATTACTAGCCACTACGCGATGTTCACTTGACCGAATTACCTTAGAGTCGATCCTGGCTTTAGCTACGTCTAATTCTAAAGGACGAGTCTCATTTCGGGGGCTTGTAAAGTTAATGACTTTTAGTACGAACCAGATAGACATTAGCATAGTATAGAATATAACAGAAAAATAAATTAATCCTGGGACTATTCCCCCTTAGAATAACAAACATGAACAGAAAAAAGAAATACAACGTACTTCTGGGTGCATAACACAAACCATAAGATACATTCATTCAAGTAAGTAAAAAAAAAAACCACACATTTTACACAGAGAAAAAAATAAGGTGAAAAGGAGATTTTTAGAAGCCTTATGCATGAATGACAAAATAGATAATGTGGTAAATGATAGAAAGGAATCTAACGAAATAAGTAAATTGTACTCATCAGTGATTTTAAAGTTAAAAATGAA
Organism: Arma custos; assembly: GCA_037127475.1. NCBI lineage: Eukaryota > Metazoa > Arthropoda > Insecta > Hemiptera > Pentatomidae > Arma > Arma custos. The sequence goes on from CM073760.1 coordinate 43,318,508, forward strand.
ATAAATAAATATAGAAGTCTACACTTATTAGACATCACAGATAACATAACATATCTCAAGAACCTCACAACATTGTTTTTTTTCCAATTTTTAAATATTTATACAATTAACATTTTAAAATAAATACAAAATAAATAAAAGAGAGAAAATAGAATCTATTTTGATCTGATCAATATAGACTACAAATTACTAATTTATATTATTTGACCTTTCATGATACTTTTATATTTTAAGGAGAAAACAAATTAAAATATTATTTTAATATAAATTATCATAACAATTCCAAAGTTCAATTCATAAATGTTAATAATGACCATGGAGTACATTGTAAACTCTAAGTATTATAAGAAAATTTTTAAATTATTTGACAATCTACAAAAATATAAAAGGTATCTATACTTTTTTTCAGTATTTTAGGTCATGTTTTTTTATATAATTATGTATTTATTGGATTATTCTTTTTATTTAGGTTAAAAATGTGCAAATTTATAAGTATTTATAAAATATATTTAAATTAAATAAAAAAAAGGAACTTATAAGAGATGTAAATTGAAAATGACTGAAGAATGTTGAAACGTATTGTTACGGGCTACTGGGTATTAACAATGAATTAAACAATACCTTAATTAAAGAAACTAATATTTATTAACAAAACTGATAAGAAGGATACAATTAAACTATTAACAATTAAGTTATTGAACCAAGATAAATTTATAATGACAATATTCTAAATATTATAATCTAGGCCTAACATCTATTTAATTATTACAATAATATTAGATATTACTAATTATAGATAGCTTAACTAGTTACAATAGTTTCTATGAATATATTACACTACAATTTGTAACTAATAATTAACACTTACAGTTCACTAGTCCACCGACCGTAAGATTCTTCAAGTATCACAAACTGACACACAGTAACAAACAGAAACAGTTTATTACACTCGCGAGACTGTTACGGTTCACTGATACACTTATTACACTGGCCGGTTCAACACTGACACTCACTTATTACACTTATCACAGATCTTCACTGGTCTACTCGCAGGCTAAGACTGACTGACTCGAGGTGACGGAAGTCTTTTTATAGGCAAAGCCGAACATTCTAGAACTCGAAGGGGCCAGATAATTCTGGAATATTCTTAATCCTTTGCCGACAAAAGAAGACGATCTAGAACCGTCCTAATCCTATTTAAACGTCTCCCGCTGACGGAGTTAAGCCGCTAATCCCCTGCTTCCGCCTTCCTGCCGGCGCCCGTAACACTGCCCCCTCCTTAAAAGTGCTCTGCCCCAGAGCAAGTCCGGAGAAATCGGGCATTTATGAGCTTCTACTGATGGAGACGCACCTTCTTTCCAGGGGTTGAACGTGCACACCAATATGGCAATTCCAGAGTTGGCGAATGTCTGTTCGATCATGTCCCTGACAATCTTCCACTCCAAGCCGTCGTATCCACAGCCCAACTTCGGAATAGCGAGCTTAGTGACATGCAGTCTCAGAAGCTTACTCCGAAGGTCATCGAGGCTTCGCCGCAGTGCGTCATATGTCGGCTTCTGATCAGAGGCACGCTTGGTAACCAAGTAAAACAGGTGTCGTCCTTCGTGCGGCTGGTGGAGTGCCTTCCCGACACTTGGTCCTTGGCGTTCCAGCTCCTCAGTTCCGCCGAACTTCTTCCTGAAGACCGTTGCAATCCCTCGAGAAGTCCTCAGATCTTCGGCAACGCAATGGGCCAGAGAATACTCCACTGGTAACGAGAAGATATCTCTGTAGATTACCTGAGTTACTCCACGGGTCCCTGGTACTTTAGTATGAGCAACTGAGTTATTTGTCTTGACGTTGTTTAGGTACCTGACCTGCTGGTCTTCTTTCGGGCCGTGGTCTCCTTTGTACGGGGCCAGTCTATTGAAATGGACTACCTTGGGTTTTCCTTTCGGCTGCTTCCTGATCCTATATATGACGTCATTGATCCTCTTGACGATCTCATACGGGCCGTCCCAGGAGTTCTGAAGTTTAGGTGAGTAGCCTCGCCTTCTTCGAGGATCATGTAGCCAGACCAAGTCTCCAGGTTGGTAGCCACCCTTCTCAGCCCTGATGTCGTAGCGCTCCTTCATTCTGTCACTAGCCCCCTGGATGTTTGTGCGAACCTTCTCGTGGATATTATCCATTCGCTTCCGTAGATCCGTGACGTACTCCTCTCCGGCAATTTCCTCGTCAGGCTTGAAACCGAATTTCAGATCACAAGGCAACCGAAGTTCTCTGCCGAATACCACATTTGCGGGAGTCTGCCCCGTTGCCTCACTGACTGAACTGCGGTAGGCCAGCAGGAACAGGTGAAGATACTGGTCCCAGTCTCGCTGATGGTCGGAGACTACTTTGGACAAATATCGACCCATAGTCCTGTTCATGCGCTCCACCATGCCATCGGATTGAGGGTGAAGAGGTGTCGTCCTGGTCTTCCGTATTCCCAGTGCTTCGCACATCCCGGAGAAGACTGCAGACTCGAAGTTTCGTCCCTGGTCAGAGTGAAGTTCCATGGGTACTCCAAACCTACTGACGAGCTGCTTCACCAGTACGTCCGCAACCGTGACTGCCTCCTGATTCGGAAGGGCGTAAGCTTCCACCCACTTGGAAAAGTAGTCCATGGCCACGAGAATATACCGGTTACCTTCATCCGTCACAGGGAAAGGGCCAGCGATGTCAATTGCTATCCTCTCAAACGGTGCTCCCACGTTGTACTTCCTCATTGGGGCCTTCTTTCTTCTTATGGGTCCGTTAGAAGCCGCACAGGTCGCACAACGCCTGCACCAGTCCAACACATCGTCCTTAAGGTTTGCCCAGTAAAAGCGTTCACGTACCTTTTCCAATGTACGGTGAACTCCAAGGTGGCCGCCAGATACTCCGTCATGAAGTTCCCTGAGTACTTCGGGCACTTTACTCTTTGGAACGATGAGCTGAAGTCTGCGCTGATCTCCTTCCGTGTTCTCCAATGCCCGTTTCAGCAGCCCGTTGTCCACTAGAATGGAGTCCCATTGGGCCCAGTAAGTCTTTACATTCTTCGACATTGGAGCAACATCCTGCCAGGTTGGTCTTCCTTGCCCTGATAGTTTCCACTGCTTCATTTGTTTCAAGTCCGGGTCCCTGTCCTGCTCCTTTGACACCTCTGCATCCTGCCAACTGTCCATGACCACCGTTGTCCTCAACACTGCTGCCTGCTTCTCATCTTGTCGAGAACAATGCCCGCAGTCTTCGCCACAAGGCCTCCTTGAGAGCGCATCCGCATTTCTGTGACTCGTTCCAGCACGATGAGCAGATTCAAAGTCATATTCTTGAAGGCGCTCTATCCACCTCGCCACTTGCCCTTCTGGTGACTTGAATCGTAGCAGCCACATTAGAGCCGCGTGGTCCGTTCTCAGGAGAAATCTTCTGCCATATAGATATTTGTGAAAATGTTCTATAGATTTCACCACTGCCAGAAGCTTCTTCCTTGTGACACAGTAGTTGCGTTCCGGAGCTGAGAGCGCTTTACTGAAATATCCAATAACCCTTTCTTCTCCATCTTGGAGCTGAGAGAGGACGCTTCCAATAGCGGTGTTGCTAGCGTCTGTGTCAAGTATGAACTTGCCCTCGGGACGTGGATAGCTCAGAATAGGAGCACTACTCAATTTCTTCTTCAACTCCTCAAAGGATGCCTGACACTCGTGATCCCAAAGGAACGTCCGTTTTTCCTCGGTAAGCCTGGTAAGAGGTTTTGCAATGTTAGCAAATCCTTTCACGTACCTCCTGTAGTAGGTGCAGAGGCCGAGAAAACTTCTTACTTGGTGCTTATCTCGAGGTACTGGCCAGTCGGTGATCGCTGCAATCTTCTCTGGGTCAACGGCAACTCCGTTGTCCGACACAACATGCCCCAGATAGTTGACTTGCCTTCGGAAGAGATGACACTTCTTCGGGTTCAGTTTAAGATTCGCTGCACGCAGTCGTTCGAAGACCTTCTCCAGATTCTTCAGATGGTGAGCGAAGGACTTTCCCAGCACAATGATGTCATCTAAGTATACCAGGCAAATTTCCCAAGAGAGACCTCTTAAAACGCTTTCCATCAGCCTCTCAAATGTCGCAGGAGCATTGCAAAGCCCGAATGGCATTACCGTAAATTGCCAGAGTCCAGTCCCAATCGAGAACGCTGTCTTCTCTTTATCTTCAGGTTTCAATCCAACCTGCCAATATCCACTGCGGAGATCCAAGGTAGAGAAAAGTTCACACCCCTCCAGGGTGTCCAGCGTATCATCAATCCTGGGGAGCGGATAACTGTCTTTCTTGGTGACGTTGTTCAGAAGGCGGTAGTCTACGCAGAATCTCGTTGTGCCGTCCTTCTTCTTCACCAATACAACAGGAGACATCCAGGGGCTACTCGAAGGCTCAATGACACCATCAGTCGCCATCTCCTTGATGATCTTCTCGGCGTCCTCCCGTTTGGCTAACGGCAGCCTCCGCGGGACCTGTCGGATGGGCTTGGCATCCCCGGTGTCAATCCTATGCTGGACGATATCCGTTCTACCCCGTGGCCCTGGGCTGATCTCGAAGACGTCCTGCCATCGGATAATCATCTTCTTCACTTCCTCGCTCTGTTCAGGCGAGAGTTCCCGGCAGGATTCGTCCACAAATCCTGTTAGTTCTTCCGGCAGTCCTCGCAGCTCGGTGGGATGACGTTGCAGCTGACGAACCACTGAGGTAGCGGTTGTACATTCACCTACCGGTGTTCCTTTGTTCAGCGTTACTGGGAAGCTGTTCAGGTTCATTAGCCGAATCGGAGTGGTACGTCCGACCTTGATGAGAGACCTAGCCACCAGTACGCCGCGTCCGATATCCTGTTCTTCTTGTTTTCCAGGTTCAAGAAGCACACATTGACCCTCAGGTAGATGTCCTTCGACCGTCCCCTGTGTTATGATTTGGCTCCGAGAAGGTAAAGTGGTGTCTTCTAGTAAGCGCACTCGTGCGTAGATATCCTTTCCCTGCCGGAGGATGACTTCTTCGTCTCCCAGCGTCATCACACCTCTTGCCATATCCAGCTTGATCCCGCATGTGATCATCAAGTCCGTGCCCAATATGACATCTTCATCAATATCTGCCACGAGAGCGCGGTGCTTCAGATGTTGACCCCCGATGATGAAGTAGGCAACTGTCTCCCCGTAGACCTTGGCTAGCTCACCTGTGGCAGTCCGTAATGTCCAAATCGTTGGCAACATCTTCTCAGCAGGAACTGTCTTTGAGCTCAAGATTGTCTTGGTTGCGCCGGTATCCAGTAGCAGACTTCGCAGCTGCCCGTTCACCTTCCCATCAACGTAGAAGCTGTTCGTTCTGCTCCCTAAAGACGCAACTCTACTGGTCTTCCTCGGGCCTCTGACGTAGCGGGCTGATAGTTGTTCCTCCCCATCAACCCTACTTCGTTCCTGTGGCTTTTCTTGTTTCTTGGATGGACACTTGCTTCTAGGGTGTCCAAGTTGGCCGCAGCTCCAACAGCGTATCTCCTTCTTACGGGTCCTGAGAGCCTCCAAAACTTTTGTCACGATGTCCTCGACGCTAGGGACCAAATAAGGCTCCGCTTCTGCTGCTCGAACTCGTGCTTGGCCCCGAACTGACTGTCTGACAGCCTCGAACTCCATGGCCTGAGATAATGCGTCTCCCAAAGTCTTTGGCCGGGCGAGCTTCACTGCTTGTTGCGTCTCAGGGTCCCGAAGTCCATCCAGGAATTTGTCGACAGCCAGGCTCTCGTAGACATCATCGGTGACCGATGGGTAAGCATTCCTCACCAGCCGTGCAATGTCTGCTTCAAATTCCTGTAGAGTCTCGTTGGTCTTCTGGATCCTGCTTCTCAGCTGTGAGCGATATATCTGATCCATGTGACGGTGGCCGAAACGCATCTCCAGTCTTCTAACCAGCTCCCCGTAGTTAGACCGCTCCGACAGTGGCATCCCCTGCAGTACTCCCAATGCGTCTCCACGCAAGGCCAGGCACAAAGCTGAAGCTTGGGTCTCTTTCGACCACCCGTGGATTGAAGCCGCCGTCTCGAAGAGAGTCATGTAGTCCTCCCACGGCGTCTTTCCGTCGAATACTGGAATGGTGTTGTGAGTAGGTGGCGTCCCAGCATTGGCGGGCGTAATGGTGCTATGAAGGCTGCCGTCGGAGGAACGGTCGGTGTCGTTCGTCGGTGGGTTACTCTTGCGTCCCTCGAGAGCTTCTACTCTTAGCTTAAGTTCGTTTTCTATAGAATTCAATTTTTCTCCTAACCTGGATTCTACATTAGCTACTTTATTATTTACATCGGCTAACTTATTATCTACATTAGCTAACTTATTCTCAACATTTTCCATTAACTTATTCTCTAATGTACCTAACTTAGACTCTAATGTGTCCAATAAATCACTTTTTACAGTACCTAATTCATTCTGTACATTACCTAACTCATTTTTGACACTGCTTAATTCATTACCTAGCTTATTTTCTACATTACTTAACTCATTTTTAACAGTACCTAATTCATTACCTAGATTATTTTCTACATTTCTTAACTCATTTTTAAAAGTTGCAGACAACCTGCTTAAATCAGTTTCAAACAGAACGTCATCTGGATTTTCCCCTAAATCTACAAAAAATTGACGCAAGCGCTCTTGCAGTACACTTTTAGTTCCGGAACAATCAAGATCACGTTCCTCCAACTCACGTTTCAAATCCGCAACTTTTAAATCAATTAATTTAACACTTTTAGAAGCCATTATTCATACAGTAGCCCAATAATTACAAAATACGAGACCAAATGCAAAATAATAGCAATTACACAATTACCCCACACCTGACACCAATTTGTTACGGGCTACTGGGTATTAACAATGAATTAAACAATACCTTAATTAAAGAAACTAATATTTATTAACAAAACTGATAAGAAGGATACAATTAAACTATTAACAATTAAGTTATTGAACCAAGATAAATTTATAATGACAATATTCTAAATATTATAATCTAGGCCTAACATCTATTTAATTATTACAATAATATTAGATATTACTAATTATAGATAGCTTAACTAGTTACAATAGTTTCTATGAATATATTACACTACAATTTGTAACTAATAATTAACACTTACAGTTCACTAGTCCACCGACCGTAAGATTCTTCAAGTATCACAAACTGACACACAGTAACAAACAGAAACAGTTTATTACACTCGCGAGACTGTTACGGTTCACTGATACACTTATTACACTGGCCGGTTCAACACTGACACTCACTTATTACACTTATCACAGATCTTCACTGGTCTACTCGCAGGCTAAGACTGACTGACTCGAGGTGACGGAAGTCTTTTTATAGGCAAAGCCGAACATTCTAGAACTCTAAGGGGCCAGATAATTCTGGAATATTCTTAATCCTTTGCCGACAAAAGAAGACGATCTAGAACCGTCCTAATCCTATTTAAACGTCTCCCGCTGACGGAGTTAAGCCGCTAATCCCCTGCTTCCGCCTTCCTGCCGGCGCCCGTAACAGTATTTTTAAATAAAGAAAAAATGTTTGACTGGAAAAAGGTTTTTTTACTTACTTGAATGAATGACTCAAAAATATGTACTGCAGTAACATAAACAAGATAATTAAAACTAAAACACCTTATGTTACTTAAATAGTGCAAAAATAAAATTTAAAAAATTACATACGCAGGCAATCATGAGGCCTGCCGACAGAAAACTCAAGACTTTGGAATAACTGTCTTCTTTTTTAAATTTCTAAATCAATAGAAATAGTCTATTATTTATGACTATTATTAGTATATAATTAGGAATATATAATTAAATAGGAATTATTTAAATTCCAAATTTGTAAATTTAAATGATTAACATTAGTCTGGATTTTACATATAGCATATAATACCGCGGACAATAATTGTATACATTTTCAAGTTGTTTATTAATTAATTAAATCATTTGATGGGCTGCACAACTCAATACAAAATTTCAATAATTTAATTGAAGTTATAATTAGTGAATACTAGTTTTATTATTTATGCATTGTATTTGTATTTACATAGATTTTATTTTAATTTTTACCATAATGGCCATCGTTAAGTTCAGCAATAAATACGTAGATCATTTCTACTTTCAATAATTTGACCTTCAATCATTATTAAAACACGACATTTAACTATTACAAATAAAATATTTTAGGAAAACCAAAAATTCAACCGGTTACTGATGTTTTAATTCGTCATCAGTCTCAATTGCATAAATATTAAACGATGTTTTAGATAAACCTTATTATTCTGATCAATGGAATTCTAAACTTTAAACTTAAGTTGGTAAAAATAAAATGTATAACTCGTGAACAGGTCACTAGGTGTCGCCAGTCTCGATCATGTTACTGATGCGAAGCCGTAAGTGTATCCCCTATACAAAGTTGCTAAACGCGGCTAAAGAAGTTTTGACACAATACTAATCAATTAAAGAGAATATATAAATAATAGCGAATAAAATATAAAATGCAAAGAAGCCACAAGAAAAAAATATTGAAAATAAAAGCCATTATTCACTCCTAATAGAGAGCATCTCATTGGGGAAATGAGACGTTGGAAAACCTAGGGTTTAAATAAGGATTAGGAGAAAGAATGACGGATATTTGGAGATGGATTGTATATTTAATTTACTATAAATTGTTTCGGAAAATTTAAATGAAGGGGAACATTATAATGGTATGATAAATAATCTAAATAGCACTTAATGCTTGATATTTGTATTAAAATAAATTAATGGCATTATTAGATTTTAGAAGATATACTAGTTAGAGATCTTTATTCCAATTTATGTCAATCCAGCTTTAAACAAAACCGTCTTGTTTCTGAGGCAACGCTTGTGCAGGGATGTGATTTGTCCGGGATCAAGCTCAACCACCAAGTTTCCTTCTAAACAATGGTGCCCACTTAATAGAGGCTAGATGAGCCTCAGGAGGGTCTTAAGGTCCCACAGTGCTGTTAAGAGAATATATAACATGCCTATCTAGAATAGATAACATCTATCTAGAATAGATAACATATCTATCTTGAATAGATAACATATCTATCTAGAACAGGGGACCTTCGGCATAGCAACTACTCCGCAAACTGAGTCATCCTGCTCCCTCTTCCCACTTTTGACTAAATGAAGAAACCGACTTAAATCGATAAATTGACTAATTATTTATTCCTCCATTCGCTCGTTATTGCATTTATTCTAGGACCGGCACGTTGTAATTCCGTTAATTATTGAGTAGAAATCGTTTTAACGATCACCAATGACATCGAATTTGGCTGTTGATTGTCCATTGATTGGCAGGTGTAACATATCATTACTCTAGGTAATTTAAGCACCATAAATATAATCCATTTGTACTTGAATGTGTAGTCAAGTGAACTTGTAAGATTCAATCATTAAAATGTTTAAAAATAATTCAGATAATTTTGAAAGTGGGAAATCTCAGTATGAAAATTAGAAATTTAGTATTAAAATTAGCGTGCCACAGTGCAACCTGCTCCGGTAAAAAAGTTTGTAGCAGCTATAGCTTCATGGTTGACTAATTGTGTGGATGTATGACTAATATAAATATAGTAAGATTTTTAAATAATAGGTAACGAAATAGTAATATAAAATAGTATATAAATTACAATAATGACCTCAGTTATTTAACAATCAATTCAGATATTAATTGCTAAATAAAGGGATCCAATGAAGTTGGGAATACTATCTTTATACCTCTTTATCTAAATTATAGAACAGTCTGATATTAAAAAAAAAATAATAAAGAATGTATAGCTTAAAATTGACTTTTTACAATCGAGATATACATATATATTTGGATATCTACCGTCAAGTGGAGTAGAATGGCAAAAGATTCCTGTTTCATATTTGTATAATTGCATTATAAAACTTAATTGAATCATACAACACCATTTGAAGTGAAATTTACTATTATTTTCAGTTATATTCTTACATTTTCTGGACTTAGCGTGTCTTCAGAAGAATAATATAAATTCAGAACCATTGCGTTAGGGTTTGGAATGTTCACGGCTTGTTTTTATGGTAACTCAAAACCTCAGTGATGGTATGGCAGACTATGGTTGTAAACCCTTCAATTAGTTTTTCGTATAATCAAAAAAATAAAAAACATAAACACTAGAACATTTAAGTTATCTGAGACTTTTTATTTTTAATCTTACAACTATTATTATTTAGGATTTAAGTTCCACAAGAATTTATTTAGACTTATTTCAATTTGAAAAAATAATAATACTTTATAAAGTTATTCTTATTCAAATGCCAATTTAAATGAACTAAATGTTTAATAAGAAAAAAAAAGAAAGGCAAGAACATTTTTTTTCTTTTCGGGGCAGTCGTCTTTCTCAAGGTGTCTTTCTTTTCAACGGCTATTTTCGGATTCCCAAGTCGAGAATTGACATAATAAATCAATAGTCACCCCAGAAATGAATTGAGTTCTGGCTACGTTTAGAAAAGAATATGAAATGATTTTATTTAGTACAAAAAACTATTAAAAATCTCATTTTTATATGCTCAAATATTTGTTTCAGGACGGCATCAAACGAAAAGGAAATCAATTAAATAATTAAGTATTGTATAAGTATGTATTATTAAGTAATGAGTACTATACTATAAGTTTACTTAAATTTATTTCTCCATGGAAATGTTTAAAATTACCCAAAATATAACTGTAATCTCAATTAATATGCCCTCAAAAAATTTGAAGGTTTTAAAAACAAAGAAAAGATTCAAGATAAAAATTCATATTTTCCTTACCTCTTTCTGATCTTATAGATTTTTCTCAATCTGGTTCGCTATGTGCAATATGTGCACATTAAGTTGGTAACAGGCAACTGAACGTAATGCAATACACCATTTATGAACAACTGAAAAGAATAAAAAAATTCCTTCAATTATGGAGTCCAGTGGGACAACATGCATTGGAATGTAGCAATACATTCTTGGAATCTATCCTCTTGAAAATATTGAAGGTACATGTATATATTTTTCGATGGGCACCCCTGACTAGTTGAATAGGTAGGGTAAAATTTCCTAAGTACTACTATTCACGGGTTTCATCTTCATAGTTGCGCAGAGAGCGCAGTGGCTCAGTTGTAGAGCGGAGTGGCTCAGTGGTAGAGCGTAGTGGCTCAGTGGTAGAGCGCAGTGGCTCAGTGGTAAAGCACCGATTTTCAGTGTCGAATGTCCAGGGTTCAAATCCTGCTCTCTGACAGATTTTTATTTAACCTGTTCGGTACCCTGACTCTATAAAGTGGGTAAGGGGAAATCCAGTGTGTTAAGGCGTGATTAGACTGAATAAAATTTAATATGAAGTAAATTTAAGTACAGCGGGAATTTGAATGAAATCTCAGATATTAACATAGCGTTTAATTTAATAATTTTAAGGACATATGAAATATCTTTTTCTTGACTAAGCAAATATACAAGTGATAAATGATTAAACTTAATGGTAGCAATTATACAAGAAGGACTTACAGACTAAACAGGCAAAATAGCGATCTAACGAATAAAGAAGATTAATGACTAATACAAAAAAAAACATTGATTAGGAGCGATAATAAAACATTAATAGAAATTGCTCCATGCTAACATTATGGCCAAGATATAACAAATAAATATGAACGATATAATGAAGAATTTAAGTGATCACGGCCTGAAGGGTTAATACGATTAATTAGCGTGAATTGTCTTTTGGTCTCATATAAACACAATGAGTTGTTGATCATCAGCAGCTGTATTAGTCGGCGACTTGAGGCCTTATGATACTTAAATGGGACTCACGATTGGTGGGTTCTCTAAACCAACTATTCTCTCATCTGGTGTCTCAGCCGAGCTCCTGGTGCGTGACAGGCTGCAAGACCTCCTGGACGCTGGACGTTCTCAATAAAGAATATCGGCTTGAAAGCGGCAAGCGGTCGTAGCTGCGAAGGTCTAGTAGAACAGCCTAGCTCCGCGTCCATGCAGCAAGTGCCCGCAGCTCCAAGCGTCATTCCCCCTCTCCTTGATTTTGGCGGTAAAGTATATTTCCGATCTTAGAGGCAAGGATCGGTTCGTTCCATCTGGCGGGTAGTACAGCGATATCAAAGACACATCACCTCCATGCACAACCATTGTCTAATGAACAGTCTCTAACATATACTGAAGCAAAGACCCTACATGTTGTTGTGGTACAGTTTTTTCTTTCATCTCTCATCATGCTCTCAAATGCGAGAACTCGACTTGCATCTTTTTCTGACTCATGTCTTGACATATGACAAATACATATCAAACCATAGAATTTAAGTTAATTAATTCCAGAATGTAATGCACGGCTGAGCTATTTGCGATCCCGTTCCTCACAGCCCACGGCAGAGGTCAATGCATTATTCATGCCGCTTATATTAAGTCGAGGATTAACTTCACATCTTCACTTTGGATGAGATTTCAAATGTACGGTGCCATTTCTTCATTTTAATTGACTAAAAGTTTCTTAAGAACCAAGTTCATTAATATGCTGAAGATAAAGTATATTATAATCGTTATATACTTTACAATAATTTTGTGGCAAAACATGAACGCTACAAGATGCTTGAGTGAAGCCTTTAAGACAGGACCTCCAATTCCAATCTTGTTCTACTAATTTATAGATACACTATATCCTTTTAGAAATAATAGCTGCATTTTATTCCCCGTGCTCCTTAATTTCTTAGAAAACTGGATCAGAAAATATTATCCAAGTTTTTAAGGAATGATGTTGAGAATATAACTCTAGATGAATTTCCTTACTACCTCATTGTACGCAGCAAAATAATTAAAATAATCACGAAAATGTTCGGATCTTAGTTTACAACAGAAATTTATTGTGATTCCTTCTCTGGCATAAGTTGAAAATAGTTTGTTCCAACGTATTAAAAATTTCTCAAAAATGTTTAGTCGTTTTGAAATTATTAATTTATTGATTACTAATAAGAATATAATGATAATAAGAACTCTCTTAACGAACAGTTCTAGGCAATATTGAACTCATTTTACCCAATAAGATTTTTAAATAATTGCAGAAGATGAAGAAGTGTCAAAGAACAATGATGTTTTCCATAATTGGGATACATAGTATTAGTCGAAAATATACCAATAACCGAAATTGTCATGCAAATTTTGCGGCATAGAGGGTTTTTGTGGTTTTAAGAGAACATCTATCCTGGCAATTTAAATGTTAATCAAACGGGCCGTGTTTTTTTTTTGTGATAAATTTCCATGAAACAAACCATACATAATAATGAGATGCTCACATTTTTTGTAACTTTGTCATCTTAATTAAAATAAAATATTTCATATTTTTACTTGGAATGCACTAGAAGTGAGATATTTTAACAGATTTATAAAAAATATATATAAAAGAAAATACTGTTGTTGTTTTTTATTCAGATCGTGAAATACGCTTTTCATAAGAATGCGAAGATCGAAAAATTGAAATGTTACCACTTAAAAAATATGTACTACATAATAAACAATACTCAGTTTATCAATCTACCAAATTGTATACAGTCCGGGCTAATTGGTCATCTCATTAAATTTTAAAGAGCTAAGCTTCAAATAAAACTCTTTATTTTAGTATTAATAACAATCTCAATTTATATCACACAAAGCGTCTCTTTACAAAATTTTTAATCACATCATTATATAAGGTTATCAACAGCTGGGTGCAGGTTACGCATGGATTTGCCACTGTAATACAAATAAATAAAAACTATGCTATAGTGAACTAAAAAATGAATATTAATTAATGTTGGTCAAGAAATAATTATTTAAATAAAATAAATTAAATGGTTGAGGCAGTGGCAAATCCATTTCACACGAAAACCTCATTGATCACCCGGCTGTTTACAACCTTCACTATGATATTTTACTCCCATTACATCACTCCCCCCAATGGCATCGGCACAGAACCTAACCTTGGGTTTCACTACACGTCCGGAGCGGGTGTTGTAAACCGGCTTCGGTTGCTTCTGTTCTGCGTCGAGGTTATTCGAAGGGTCGTCTGCCGCAGGTGAAGGAGTGGGTTGATCCCTGTTGGCGCTGGTCGCAGTTGCAGGCGATGTAGAAGGTCGCTCCCTGTTTTCACCATTCACCGCCGTTTCCGTCAGGAGATGCGCTGGCTTCAAACGGTCCATTGTAATGGTCTTCGGTCCTGAAGGAAACTCCACATTATAGGTTTTCTCCTGTCGGGATATTACCTTATAGGGTCCTGTATACGGCGGTGTAAGCGGCTTCCTCACCGTATCATCCCTCAGGAACACATGGGTGCAATCTTTTAGGTCTCGGTGAACGAAGGACTTGGCCGAGCTGCTGCGGTGTGGCGCTGGCCGCAATTTTTTCATCGAGTCGGGCAAATTCTTGAGCGTTGACTCAGCGTCCTCTCGGCGTCCTGATGGCTCAAAAAATTCTCCCGGGAGATGCAGAGGCTGACCGAAAACCATTTCCGCAGAGCTGGCTCCTATATCTTCTCTAACCACCGACCTGAGACCCAAAAGAACAGTCGGAAGTATCTTCGCCCATCCAGCCGTGTTCAACGTAGCCATGAGGGATGACTTGAGGGACCTATGCCACCGCTCTGCACATCCGTTGGACTGAGGATGGTACGCCGTAGTCCTGTTTCTTTGAACACCAAGGACGCGAGTGAGGTTAATGAACAGATCTGACTCGAACTGACGCCCTTGGTCGGTCGTGATCCTAGCCGGCGTACCGTAGCGAGAGATCCACGAGCAGACTACCGCTTCTGCCACCTTCGTGCTGGTGATCTCGTCCAATGGACACGCATCGGGCCAACGTGTGAATCTGTCTACCATTGTAAGGCAGTAACGCATACCGTTGGACGGTGGCAAAGGTCCAATGAGGTCCACATGCAGGTGCTCAAACCTGCTACTGGGTGCAAAGGTACCTGGAGGGGTGACTGTATGTCGGACGACCTTAGACCGCTGGCAAGGAGTGCAACAACGAGCCCACCTCGAGACGTCACTGTTCATACCTGGCCAGAAAAAACGCTGTGTGACCAATCGCCTCGAGGTTCGTATCCCGGGATGACTGAGCCCATGCAGGCGGTGAAAAATCTCTTCTCGCATGGATTCAGGGACATAGGGCTATGCCTGCTTGGTAGAAGTCTCACAGAGGACTAATGCTTCTGTACCGGGAGGCTTGATCCAGCGGAACTGAAGACGAGTGTTCTTCTGTAGATCCGGAATTGCTGGATCCTTCGTCTGCTCATTTGCCATATGAGTATAGTCCTCGGTCGTGTCTATGTCTTCTATTCTCGAGAGTGTGTCGGCTACTGGGTTCTTTTCCCCAGGTATGTGGCGAATGTCAGTGGTGAACTGGCTGATGAAGTTTACCAACCGAATCCGCATGGACGTCGCAGTTTCTGGCTTCTGGTGAAAAGTATATTCCAGGGGCTAGTGGTCCGACCAAATCGTGAAATGCCGTCCGTCCAGGTAATGCCGGAAGTGCTTGATCGCTCGGTGGATAGCCAGCAATTCCCTATCGTAGGTGGCGTATTTCTTCTGGGCTGGAGCGAACGCTTTGGAGAAAAACCCAAGAGGTCGCCAAACACTGCCATCCTTCTGCTGCAAAACCGCTCCCATAGCAGTACTGGAGGCGTCACATACCAGGACGAGCTCAGCATTCTCCTTCGGGTGTCCAAGCACCGCCGCGTTGTGGATTGCGGTTTTGCAGCGTTGAAATGCTGAAGTGGCCTCAACATCCCAGTCCACCGGCCTCTTGTCATTCTTTTTCGCTCCAGCCAGGAACCTGTTCAAAGGAGCTTGCATATCCGCCACCCTGGATATGCAACGGCCATGGAAGTTAAACATACCCAGAAAACGTCGCCGGTTCCTTATTGTCTCTGGCCTAGGATAGGAAGCAATGGCTTCCACCTTCGAAGGAAGAGCGCTGACACCACATCCATTCACTGTGTGGCCCAAAAATTCGACTTTCTGGCGAGCAAACACTTCGCCATGTTCACAGTGAGGCCATTGTCCTCGAGACGACGCAGGATTTCCTCCACATGTGTTATGTGCTCTTCTTCGTCTCTCAAGCCGATGATTATATCATCGAGGTACCACCACGCGAAATCTAAATCTCTTAGCACCCGATCCAGAAATCGCTGAAAGGTTTGTGATGCGTTCCTCAACCCAAAACACATGCGGAGGAACTCGAACGAACCGAAGGGTGTGATCACAGCCGTCGTCGGGACGTCTTCCTCTGCTACCGGGATTTGGTAATATGCACGGTTGAGGTCAAGCGTTGTAAAGATATTTTTTCCATGCATATTAACATTAAAGTCAGCCAAGTTAGGCACCGGATATCTATCGGGGACCGTCTTTGCATTTAGTTGCCTGTAGTCTCCACAGGGCCTTATGCCGCCATCCTTCTTCTCCACGATGTGCAGTGGGCTGGCCCAGGGGCTGTTAGACGGCCTGCAGATACCTTCTTCCATCATCTGCATAAACTCATTCTTGGCTGCATTGTACCTTTCTGGTTGCAGGCGGCGTGCTTTCGCTGTGACTGGGGCTCCACTCGTCTCTATGTGGTGAACTACGTCATGTTTTGGCTGCTTAACAAAAGACGTTGGTTGGGTTACACCGGTGTACTTGCGCAACAAAGTAGTGTACCACCCTGGCACTGGCACCTTCGCTAACCTTCCACGCGTAGTAAGCCCTGTCCGCTGGTCTACTAGCTGACATCCGGCCAGATCTACCATCACATTATAATGATAAAGTAGATCTGCGCCGATGATGGGGTGACTCATTTCAGCCACCACAAACCTCCACGACATCTTCCTACGGAGCCCAAGGTTGAGGTTTAAGACAATGGTCCCGTATGACGGAATGGGCGTTCCGTTTGCCGCATAAAGCCTGTACTCCTGGGAAGGCTTCGCTCTGCAAGTCTTCACCGGGAAGACAGATAAAGTGGCTCCTGTATCCACCAGATATCTGACCCCGGACTTCTTGTCGGCAATGAAAAGTCGGCGGTTGGAGATCTCAGCGACTGAATCCGCCTCATTCGTCGCTGCGACTAGATTAACGCCGGCTTCCAGCCGCAGGGTTGACGGCACTTGGTTGCTTTTTCCTTAAACCGTGCGTGGTAGAAGCAAAGCCGCCGACCGCTTTTACTTCTGTGCCCACGATCCTGGCTGGGCGTCCTATTTCTTGGCCGACTTGATCTGGCCCCCATCTGCGCCTTAAGCGCCACTATCCCCGCGGTCAGTCGATTAATTACCTCTCCAATGTCGCTTGGGCCGAGAGTAGAAGGCCCCGGTCTAGGTTGCGTGATCAGCCATGATAGGGTTACAAGCGGGCTGTATCTCGGCGATTTTGTCCGCTATTCGAGCAAGCTTCGTCACATCCGTATGCTCCGTGGCGGCTAAAGCGGCTTGCATGCCCTCAGGTAGTCCGCGAAGCCATAAAGTGCCGAGCATCACTTCTGGGACCTGTTCTCCGGCTAGCTGTTGCATCTCCCGGAGAAACATGGATGGTTTCTGATCGCCTAACCGCTTTTCTTCGAGTAACTTTTTGATCCTCGCGTTATCGGATTGGCCGAAATCTGCCAGTAGGCGCTCTTTAAGCCTTTGGTAGGGGTCTTCTGGCGGATTACGAGTCAGATCAGCAACTTGTAGGACCGTGGCGACGTCTAGTTGGACGATCACCATGTCAAATTTCGTCGTCGATTTAGTTATTTTGCAGGTCCTGAACACCGCTTCGACCTCGATGAACCATAGGTCCGGTGCTTCTTTAAAAAAACTAGGTAGCCGGGTTAAAACATTTTGCATAGACGCCGACTCCACCTCCGCCTTTTCTTCGATCGTCTCCACATCGAATGACAATAGATCGTCTATATTTCCTCTGCTGTTCATTCTCTTAACCTTATTATTTCAAACGGAGGTTAAGAGAAACACAAAGCAAGGAAAAAAAATACGTATTTCTACTCACCAAATTACGTCAATCACGTCTATTACGTGTATCACGTCGGGGTCACCACTTAAAAGAGCTAAGCTTCAAATTAAACTCTTTATTTTAGTATTAATAACAATCTCAATTTATATCACACAAAGCGTCTCTTTACAAAAATTTTAATCACATCGTTATATAAGGTTATCAACAGCTGGGTGCAGGTTACGCATGGATTTGCCACTGTAATACAAATAAATAAAAACTATGCTATAATGAACTAAAAAATGAATATTAATTAATGTTGGTCAAGAAATAATTATTTAATGCGATAAAATAAATTAAATGGTTGAAGCAGTGGCAAATCCATTTCACACGAAAGCCTCATTGATCACCCGGCTGTTTATAACCTTCACTATGGTATTTTACTCCCGTTAAAAAATAATATGGACAAATTATAATCAGATCTTATCATATGTGATTAGTATCTGCGTTCTGTGCATCACAGTTACGCAGATCCCATTCCATTTTTCTAGAAAAGAAAAGTTTATCACTCATAAAAGTGATACATATTCATTGCATTTTAAGACATTCTATGGTGTAATGCTGTTTATGCTCCTAACTGTTTCTGTCAAGATTCATGGATGAAAATTTGTATGTATGCATTCATCTGTGGTAGCAACAACATTAAAATCGATTTAAAGGGTAAGTGGCTAAATCTGAGTTGGAACAAAGGAGGTCTTTTATAAAAGTATAGCAAGTTATGATCGACAACAGGATATTGCTTTAAGAAGTCTTAAGTAATATGGGTGTACAGTGCTGGGACTTGATGAGAATCCGCTTTTAGAAATTTCAGTCTCATAGGGCGTCATTGTAATATAATAAATAAGTCCGGAATTTATGTGAGTATTCTCCTACTATGATACATGGATCGATATTTCATGGTAACTTGATGAAAATGATGACCAGATCCATTCAAACTGTTGATTTTTCAATCATGGCTTAGAAATAGAAGTAAAAAGATTTCTAATCGATTGGTCAGTTCGATTGTTTCGACATTTTAGCCGTTAAAAGCTGTTTTTTACAGTTATATAAATATGTTTGACCCACAGGCCAATCACCGGGTAATTTTCCTCGGGGTAAGATGGTTCCTTGAACAATACCACCATAACTCATAAAGTACTTTTCAGCTCAGTACCTGCTAGAGACTTTACTGTTTCTAGAACAACGGTCGTGCAGAGATGTGATTTGTTCTAGATCGCCCTCCATTAATCTCATGACACACCCTTAATAGAGGTTGGGTAAGAACCATGATCTAGAGATACCATCCGAGGTAGTTAACAGATTATTTAATTTATCAGCCACAGCTGGATATGACGAGGGACCTTCTGACAGCAACTCAGCGATCACAAAATAAGCTATCGTGCTTCCTAAACTGAGTAATATTTTGAGTATTGCAAGTAGTTCTATCTTGTCGTAGTAAGACTTATGAAATACATAGTCTATTTTTTTTTTATATTTCAGTTTCATTTATACAGCAGTCATAATCAGCTCAATTTATTAAAAATTTGTAAACAGCACTAATAATAGAGATTATTACGGGATCATAGGTTGCAGAATCATATTTATATAAAACACAAAGGGATTTCCAGTGGCATTTAAAAGAAAATCGTTTTAATAATTCGCTGGTTAAGTTTCCAATATTGAACTTAGTTATCTTGATCACCCTCTAAGCTATCAAGTTAAATAATAAAATTTTACCATAGGTGTTTTAGGATATGACAGTATTAATCAGCCTAGTAAAATGGTGGATTCTTTTCTAAAGTGCTCAACTGAGATGGTCGTTGAAATAAGTACTATCGGGAGCTATTATTTCATTTTCTTAAGGTCCCCTGAGGTCCCCTGAGGTTTCCTCCAATTTCCCAGCCATTGTCTAACTTATCTTATTTAATCTTTGTTGATGGGGGGGGGGGGGGGGGGTGAGGTGGTTTAATTTGTAAGGAGGCTCCGTTCCAAATCTCGCTTTAGGATCTCTCGACGATATTAAGACACGGAATGAATTTCACATAGCGAAACGACATTTGACATCGTATTTCTTAGGAATCTTATCTTGAAAAAGAGATTAGTTTGTTACATCACTGAGCTGTAATGTTCGATTCTGTTAAAAAGATCTGCATAAAAATGAATTAATGGGGAAAGAGAACAACCTCTTCATAATTCAGATTTATTTTTTTATATTAACACTTTATTGAAATATTACAATCTGCCACTTGTGGGCAATAAGTAATAGTGCTGTGTAGCTTACAGTCTCAGATTTATTAGACACTCAATGAGTATTTCAGATTCTTGGGTCATTTGTTTGTCTGTTTTGTTTAACGGATTCTGCTATGGCTAATCAAATGGTGCTAAAGTGAGAGTCCTAAATATTGCCTGTCCAGGTGTAATTAGGTTATGGATCTTTAAGATCATCATATTGCATAGGTTCGGAATCCCATTTTACATTCCTTCCGAAGGACCTCCTAACCTACGGCTCCAGCCAGGCGGCGAACCCGCGATCCTGGACATAATAGATATTTATTGTAAATGAACTAAATATTGATAGATAACAATATTTTTTAGTTGTATTGAATTAGCAGTAAACATGCATTATTCAAACACATTTACGGTACTTACATGAAAAGTTTTCTATTTCTATTTTTTCCCCTTTATTACGGACCACGCTATTTCAACTGCCTCTTCCTTTCCCTTTTGCCTGGGCTTCAATTTTTGCCCAGTAATCCTGCATTTCTTTCTTATGTTGTTCCGATTCTGTCGTTTCTTTCCACACCTTGCCAGTTTTTAGCTTTGGCTTGGTTGGAAACCCTGGTGTTCTTGAAATTTCCTCGTAAGCAAATAGATGTTTTATGTCCTCCTGTGAAACCATGCTTCATTACAGTTATTTTTTCTATTTTTAATAATATTTTGTTTAATCTTTTGAAATTGTAGTTAGCTATCAATCACTCCAATTCTTCTATTTATTTCTCGAGAATGCATTATTTTTCCGATGATGTATCATGGCTCTCCGCTGATCTATTACAATACAGGATTATTCGTCAAACCAATATAATGCTGCGTTGTATGTTATTTATTTACCTATAGTCACTGTTGGCAACTAAGGCTAATCGGACGATGCAACAGTGGGAGTCCAAAATTTTGCGAATCCAGGTATAATTTTAACGAGAGTCTGGCATCTCACAGTCTCGGTACTCTATTTTACGCCCCTTCTGTGTGACGGCGTAACCAAGAATTTTTTACTTCTTTTAAAAATCCACCTTCAGAGGTATGAACCCGCCATCTTGGTCATAGGAAATATTAGTCAATTACAACATAGATAACATAATATTTCTTGGTTGTTTTCAATAAGCAGTAAGCATTTTAATTCAAACAAGTTTACTTGATTGAAAGGTTTTCTACGTTTACTAATATTTTTTTTTTGCATATCCGTTAGCTATTATTCTCTAAAATTTTCTGTTTCTTTCTCAAAAAATTCTTATTCATACGGTAATGCAGTCATTTTTATTTTATTGTTATTTCATGAAACTTTGTTGAGTTGTTGGGATTTTTTGCAGTAGAATTTATATTGCTATCTCTCCCCTCGGATACTGATGACTGATTGCTGAGACAGATCTATCTCATTCTTCATTAATGCTTCATCTGAGACTAATGAGATATATCCACCTCTGTATAAGAGCGTTTCTGAATACATTATATTTTCTAGTCCGTAAATTTATTCACATAATTGCACTTTCACCTTCCCTTGGATCCGATTGTTGTTTAACTAGATGCAATGCAAATAATGCTTAGGTTCGAGTTTCAGTGAATGTTTGCCCCTATATATATTGTACCATTGAATACAATAATTGTATGCTAGATGCTAATGTGAATGTTTTTATCAACATTAGATTACATAATTAATAAATGGTAAAAACAAATTATCTATATATCGTCGTTTGAACTACTCCTTATTAGAAAACTAGTCAGATAAATAACAGTGTTGTTTGCATTAAATTAACGATCATTTACATTCCAGACCAAGTAAGATTGGACATTCGTTACATTACTGGAACTACAAGAAAAATCACATCATCACAGATAAATCACATACATGAACAATCTGTGGACGATATGAAGCTGGACCGACTGAAAATGCTGTAGAGAAACAATAAGTTACCGAATGGCCGGTATTTTTAGTTTATAACATTATTATATTTAAAACAATGATTTCAAGTACATAATGTAATAATTCTGATTAAATCTTAAATTTAATACTTATAACTAACGTAGGAAATTTAACTTTGCTATGCCTATATACCTAGTTACTATTGATTCCAGATTACTCAATTATTCAGTAACCAGAAATCAATAGGTACCATGAATAACAGTCACATACATAAATTCTGTTGTATTTCGTTTTTTTATAAAAGAATCAGTTTTATGTGTATATATATATATATATATATATATATATATATATATATATATATATATATAATCTTATTGAAAGAATTATTTTGATGTCAAATTTTCTTTGATTACCGGTAACAGATTCTTTTTTCTTTGTAATAGTTTAAAATTCTCGCAGTGCATAGAGCGCCGAAGGTTCAAATCTAGTTGAGGCAGACAAATTATATATTCTGTTAATTGC
This sequence comes from Arma custos, assembly GCA_037127475.1. NCBI lineage: Eukaryota > Metazoa > Arthropoda > Insecta > Hemiptera > Pentatomidae > Arma > Arma custos. The sequence goes on from CM073760.1 coordinate 43,341,190, forward strand.
CACGGATGGATCTTGAAGGATGGAGAGACCCTCCTGGGCATAATCCTTAATGATTAAGGGATAAGCTGGCGGTTGAGCTTGATTTCGAAGAAATTACCTCCTTCAAAAACGGCGCAGTACTTGCCCTTCATGGGTTATAATAAACAGTTTTTTTTTTTGGTTAAATATTTTTTTGCCACAGCTTAAAAGCTGTATGATGTAGGAAAAAAATCCACATAGAACGTAGGCATGTGACATTCCTTAATCGACATAGTACAGTTTCTTCAATCGATGATTATCATTTTGTTTTTAGGTTACCCATTAAAAAATTGTTTCCTCACTTCCTTAAGCTTTGAGCCTTTTTGCTTGACTCTCTAATTCTAAGATTCCAACATTATTTTTTTTAGGGAGTTACAACATAATAATAAATAAAATTTGTTATAATTGTACCAAAACAAAACAAAATACACTCAAAATCGCTTTTATTTCGCTAATTTTTGAACTAGATTATATTTTTCATTTATTTTTCTTCTTAATATTTATTATTTATTTATTTTATCGATGGAAATTTGGAAGGTAAACTGAATACCTAAGTACTATAAACACAGTTGGCAGTAACTTGCTTTTCCCGTGTAATAAGATCATTAATATTCCGCTAAGCTAGGACCAGAAGATGTACGCACTTTATGTCGACCACAGCTAAATACTAGATGAATAGGGGGTAGCAGCTGCGTTAGGAGCAAGTGGTGGTGGCAGGGAAATCTTTCCTAAACACCTGAGATATAATCTCTCGGAATATTTAAACCTTTACCTGATAATTATCTGTGCGTTGTTGTGAATAGAATACAATACGCAGTACTACTGTTTTAATTAATACCATAGGGCTAGTATTGAATAATTATTAGTAGGCCTTATATGTATGGAGAAGGAAAAAATCCAGCCGGACGTCAAAGAAATAATGTCTTAAATAATGATAAAATATGTATTCGGAACTGACATTTAGACCCACTTTGAAGGTCTTCTTCAAGGCCAAAAAATCCAGATACAACAGTAACAAAAAAAATATATAGCAAATATACAAAAAATAACATATAAAAATTAAACCAGTGCAGTAAAGAGCATACAAAGTCAGAAATAGTTTGAATTATAAAATAAAATAAATGTATTTTATTAAATTCTGAACTGAAACAATGATGGATATAGATTAATTAAAATTATGAAATTCATTTTTATATATTTTTCTTTTATTCCAAATATTTTAGTTTTAAATATTCTTCTATATTGTCTTGTCTTGTATATAGTTGGACACTGAAAATTAAGGAAAGAGACGATGCTGCACATGCAGAATGGGCTGTGTTCGAGAAGCGGCAATAAGAGACATAGTACAGATACACGACCTAAAGACTCCCATTGAAAAGATACAATTGAATTTGTTCGGATGTCTATATCATGGAAGAAGTACGGCAACCATGGAACGTAATGGAAGCCCAACCACCGGTAAGAAGGCAACGAGATCCCCGAGGATCTTATATCAATTACAGATACAAGGAATAAGAGCAACAAAGGGGAAACACTGGCCCAAATGAAAAGGATGCTTCGAGACCAGGAAGGATGGCTCATAGGTATGCAGACTCCTCTACAATGAACGACGGAAGAGGAAGATTAAGAAGAAGTATCCTGTCTATCAAGTCTGAAGAATAAACCCAACGTGGGCTGAAACGTTGGATTGTAATAAATAGTTTGTTACTACTGAAGGAAATATTTATTTGCCTTACACCCAGATTGTTCCATTCTCCAAAAGGCTACTACTCCGTAAGCCCAATAGGTCTTATAATAGCTATGAATATGAATATTTTGTAATTGATAGGTAGCTTAGAGCGTCTAGTAAAGTTTAGATAAAAATTATAAGATAGATAAAAATTAATTAATTAATAAAAAATTAGATACTATAATTAAAATTTTTAATGTTATAAACGTTATAAATGTTGAATCCGAATTTTCTTAATTTTAATGTTTTTAGTTATCTTGGTAAGGATAGACTTTCGAAGTATGTAATTAAAATGTAAAATGTTCTGCACTTGAGATAATTTATAATTTAACTATCTAGCCGCAGTATTGATAGAAGTACAAGAAATCGCTACATCATAGAGACTCTTTAACTCGGAAGTGTTCTTATCCAAGAATGCTCTAATCAATTTGAGAAATGTGGCAGCTAGAGGAGTAGATATATTCTAATAAAATATTTTATTCAGGAATGGCTGAGACATATCTCACCGAAGGATGTGGGAACCACTCACGCACAGGAGTAAGATAAGAAGGTTAATGCCTAACATCGATCAGATGCAGGCTCCTCAGCCGGTCTGATAACTAACTCCCATCCGTTCTACCACCTCCAATTCAGTCCTAGCAGAATCAATGTAATAATTAATAAGGTGATAACAGGTCAAACAGTAGTTTTAGTAGCTAAGGCACTGCTAACAACAAATATAATTATTTTTTACAAGAAAAAACATCTATTTTGCTAGAAACAATATCAATTTTACGAGATAGTTCTTAATGATAATAATAATAATCTTCTTAAAGTGAAAATGATAAATCGGAATGAAACAAATAGGGTTTTGCTAAAATTGTTGATTGTTCAATTTTAATGTAAGACACAAAGAGGATCTGGTATATTTTAAACATAAATATTGGTGGAGTGAGATAGAAGATTAAACCCTATATATTATTCGGCAGAAAACTTCAAGTTACAAAGGAACTCTGAACTCCTATGCAGAAGTTTTCTTCTCCTTACATTACATATTTACCGTACCCTATTTTCAGCCTTATATTACTTAAAAGAATCTAGTATATTGAATAACGATTGATGTTAAAAACGATAAAGGATTTTAAAGTATTTCATTATTTTCCATTTGAATTAAAAATAATTATTTAAAATCTGTCATAAGTAAAGAATATATCTTCTTTTTTTTTGGAAGAAGCATACCATGATGCAACAATTAAACGATTTTTTTTAGAATAATTTATTGATATTTACAACTGTAATTGTATTAAATCAAGTAAATCAGCTGTATGAACAAAGGGCATGAAAAAAACACTTGTGGAGAAACTACCCATTGATAGCACTCCAACAGTAGAAGGTCTCGAGGCCATCTTCTTTTCAGACGCCTCGGAGGGTTATCAGGAATATTTGAGAAGCAAGTTGAGATACTAGCGGATTCGAGTGTGTATCGAGCTTGTCATTGAAGGGGTCTAGTTTGGGCCAAATCAGCAACATATGGGATATTAAGATCATGATGAATGAGTATGTTTGTGATATAATAAGGAGCATTGAGGATTTTATGAAGGATTTTGGATTGTAAGGATTGGATGCGAGATGAATTTGATGGTTTAGTAGAGCCCCAAAGCTCTATTCCGTATGTCCAAATTGGTCTGATGATTATCATTTAAATGAGTTCTTTGTAATTAATTGGGAGCTTTGAACGTTTGTCCAGAAAATGTTGAAGTAGGCGAAAACGTCGAGCAGTTTTTTGTCTTTTCAGTCTTGTATGGGAATAATTAAACATTGAAAATATTTGTTTGTATTTAGTTTATATATAATAGTGAGAAAATAAATGGAATGTTTAATATAGGTACAAGCAGATAAACTTTAAGCAGTATAGAATCCATGCGTTGGATTACTATGAGTAGATCGGATGCTAAAACTTTTTCATATGCAAAACGGAATTATATGAGATCACCTTCAACAATATTCAGTCTGATGCATTCTTCCGTATAAATGCCAATCCAGATCATTGCACCATTTCTTCCAAACTGAACTAAATGACATTGCACATGTTCTCTGTCGGCTCTTCGGCATATGTTATCTGTGCAAGAAGGGGCTCGTAATAATAATTCGCTAACCTTCTATCCGAGCGAATGTGCCGGTTGTGAATTCAATAAAAAACCTGATAGTTTGATTGGGTGGCGATTTCCACAAATACATACAATTGAAGCTATAAAAGAATTCGTCAAGTAAATACAAATGAAAAACAATGCAAAATAAATAAATGATAAATGTATAAATGTAAAAATAAAAAGAGAGAACAATTACAAAAATATAAATCTGCGTAGCTAAACCTAAGAAAATACAAAAAAAGTTTATTTAAAACCAGGGGTCGAAGATTCGTTCCCAAAGAATCGATCTCATTCAAATCGTTCGGAGCAGGAGCAATATTTTATAAGGAAAATCGTTTCGATCTTTTTTTATAATATAATATCGAGATTTTGTTATAAAAAAACCGCTACCGAACGGAACAGAATCCGCTAGGAGCGATATTTTTGGATCCCTTGAGAATTTGATCCTGCGGAGCCAAAAAATATCGATCCCACATGTTTCTTTCTGAACCTTGATTTTGGCCTCCTCATTTACCTATCTACACACGAAAATACCAAACCGGAATGAAGAAAGAAGAAAGTTCAACACCAAGTCGAATTTATTGGCAATTTCAATACTTTCTTCATCTGAAGGATGAGAAAGTAAAAACGAAGGATCGATATTTATTGTTCCGACCAAGATCGAATCCTCAAAGGATGGAAAAATTTCGCTCCGGTTGGGATTGAATCAAACTTGGAGCAGAATATAGCATCTTTTGCGGATAGGATTCTAAATAGAGCATTTTCGGAAAGAACTTTATTTTTTCTACCTTAAATGATGGTTTCATTCAGAGCAGCAAAAATATAAATATATCGGCTTCATCCCCTGTTTAAAACTAAATAAAAAATATGAAAAATAAAATGCAATAAGCACGCACAATTAATTATTTTTCAAAAAAAAGACAAAAAAACTTGAAATTAACTATTTAATAAAAACAAAAATGAATCTTAAAACAAAAAATATTAATGGTCCGTGAATCTATAAAAAGAACTGAGTTCTTGAAAAGTGTGAGTTGATAATTCGATATGTTGAGGAGTAGAAATAACTAAATGCCTCTTACATCCAAAAGATGAAAATAGCGAGAGGTTTTACTAACGAGATTTGACAAATTCAAGATGAAGAAGATAGAGAGAACGGCGACAAAATCAACTGTAGAGTAACAAGCAACCTTCTTACACGGCAACTGTCTTGAGACTGATCTTGTTTTGTTTTTGGGAACATTACACTTAATATTAAAACATATGTTTTGAAAATTACTCTCCGAATTCTTATATTTCCTTTTAATAAATTTTATTATTATTAGAACTATATAAAACAAACAAAAAACATCTGGCTTTTAATGCAATAAAATATTCGTTTGGGAGTAAGAAAAATAAATAAAAAATAGCTATTGATACCCGACATTATCACCACACAGACAGAAATGCACCAGTCAATATGACAGCACTCCATTAAGTGTCCACTTAAGGTTCCACTCAAGGCTCTTTCAGGCCTTTTCTGCACCACATAATTCTGAGTTTCTAGTGGCGGGCTGTTGCAGCATATCGTCTGAAAGCTGCATGGTACAAACACCTTGAACATTGAGAATCTGGCAGGCAATGTGAAAAGGGTTCCTTTTGGCGGACAATAATTTATATCCTCTCTTAGCGTTGTAATGCGCTGCGATCCACTACTTGGTCTCCTATTTCCAATCCCCGTCTCTTGGAATTGGGCTAAAGCTCGGAAGACAACGCTCTGAGAAAGGCCAACTGCCTTTATGGTATCAACTTTCCGATTACCTTGGTAGCTCATTACCTGAATAATATTGCGAACTTCAATTCCAATATGATTTCTTTCCAAGGTTAATGAATATATATGACTGGATTAAAATAGAGAAAAGACAAAAAAATGTATTGTAATAAGTGTTCTTACTGTAGTGCAATAAGTATTCTTCATGTTTACTACTCTTAAAAAAATTCGTTATTGAAAATAAAGATTAACAATTGGTTTGTTTTTGATTTGTATTTGGTTCGAATTAACTAATACTAACTATATCGGCTGATTTAATTAAATTCAATGATAAATAAGCTACAAATATCCCTATTAATTTTTGAGTAGTTGAGATTGAAACAACGATTTAAAAAAAATGCCTAAAATTTGATTCATTTCATCATAAAAAGGCTTAAGTATTTATGGTAAGATCAAGAGAAGTTATTTATTTGTAAGTTATTCAGAAAGCTATTTAAATCGACTATCACGGTAAGTCCAAGTCCTTTAAGTAATTGTGTTTTACGTTCTAAGCTATTAAAAGCATCGTAGTCACAGATAACTGCAATGGCAAAGCTATTGTATACTTTACAACTTCTGACCTGCAAGGGTTCTATACCTTAATCATTTTTTTATCATTCACCATTCAGGGAAGGACATTACCGGTTTTATAGCAGAATAAACGGCTTTATCGTCTTCTGCCTCTAATCGATTTATCGACTTGAGAGATACAAAATCACAACACACAGTTATAAGCTAATGTTAAATAAATAGTTACTATTTGTGGTTTTTACTTGATAAAAAAAAACCTTGAATGTAAAAAAATATAATAAGCAGTGAGAAGTGAATTATCTTAAATTATAGGTTTATTATCTTGTAAGATAGTTACAATAAGTAGTCCATATTTCCCCTTTTTTTTTAGAAAAGCTGGATTATTTTTTATTACTATTTTTTATGTTATTCTGCCATACCTAGATCTTCCTATCTTGAGATTTTGTAATTGACCATGCTTGGCATCCATGGGTAACCATGGATAATAAGCTAGGCTTATGCCACTATCGAAGAACTGTCTTTTAAGCTCCCTATTTAAATTACTTATCATAATATGCTTGAGAGACCATAACTATCTAACTCAGATAGATATACTCGGCAACATTTTCCTAATAAATAAAAACAACAATATCCTACGTTCTTTAAGCTCGCCAATATGTACTTTCTGGTATACTACATTCTGGCATAGTTTCCTGTTGCTTTCATTCATCTTGAATCACTCACATAGCACACTAACATAGCCCGTAAATGTTAGTCATTCTCAAATAAACTGTCTCTTTGTTTGATTTAGGTATAACTTCGTGCCTATTTTTTTCTAGTCATTCAAATTGTATAGATAACAAGATATATAAGATCGTGACGTAGAAATAACGTAACGTGGCAGAACTACTGTTACCACCAAGCTAACGTCCTGCGGAATACTTACCAATTATTGCAATCGAATTCTATTATATTCTTTTTATATTCATAGGAATGAATATATCTCAAAATTGTCTCCAGAAATTGTATAATTGAACCTATTCTGAACAGGCTAAAGAGCAAACTAGCCTAGAGTAACAGAGCGAACTGTGGGAGACAATATGTGTTTTCAGAAGAGAAAAAAATAAAATAACAAACATTAAAAAAATATATTTTAAATTATCACCATCATAAAAATAATAAATATAAAACAAATTATTAACAAATAAATATATATATATATATATATAAGTTAACTGGTGTAAATAGACACTTAGGCTTAGTAAATATCAACAGGAGTTTAGGATTAAGTTTTGTTATGCTTAGTTTATAATACATCCTATAGAGTATATATAGAGCTGTAAGAGAGAAATAAAGTTAGTTGATGTTCAAGAGCGTGCCGTTATTCTGCCCAAAACCCCTTTCTTTTTATGTTATTAGTGCAATCTTATTCTAACTGGTGCCGAAACCCGGGAGTTTTGTTCGTTTTCGGGTCGGAAATTAAGTAATTAGAGTAGAAAAAGAGAGGGTCTACATAAGTGTACGATGGGTGAAACGGACGAGTTAGCTCAGGAACGCGCGAAGTTTGAGTTCCAGTTAGCCAAGGCCGCGGAGGAACATGCGCAGCTGATGGCTCAGCTCACAGAAGCAAAGAAATCAGCACAGATCGAGTTAGTAAAGGTGAGAACTCAGAACTCTGCCTTTATCCATGAGGTCATCGGGCAGTTGGAACCGTTCACCGGTACAGTGGGTGACCTGGACCACTTCATTAAAGGAGCTGACCGGATTATGGCTCTTATCATGTCTCGACAAGAAAATGGGACTATATTTGAGTCGGATGTAAAGATGTTGGAGGCAGCATTGGTCAGCCGTATATCAAGACGGATCTTGAACGCCATACAGGGTGATACAACCGTTTCCTGGGACACCCTGAAGAATCGACTTAAGAAGTTGTACGGCGGAGGGCGGTGGACTCCTGAAGAAGATGTGTTCTATCTTGTCAAGTTAAGGCGGAATCAAGGGCAATCCGAAGGTGAGTTCGCGGAAAAACTCTTAGTGCTCTACAATAGAGTGGTAGAGAAGATGGTCGAAACGTTTGGTCAAGAAGAAGGCGGCCGGCGGTTAGAGTTCGTACGCGGACTGCTGAAGGTTCAGTTGAGCCATTACATGGACCGTCCAGGTTCTCTAGCACGTGACCGTGATTTTGTCGAATGCGCACACGAGCTGGTGGATGCGCATGACCGGAACAAAGCTCGACAAGAGAAGTGCGAGGGAGAATGGATCGAAGTAAGATCCACAAGGAGGCAGCATCGGAGCCCACCTAGGCGTGACGGAGGAGGTAGAGCGTTTGAAAAACGACCCAGTAGAGGCATAGAAGATAGACGGCGGAGACAAGAAAAGAGGTGTTACGAATGTAATCAAACAGGACACCTGGCCGCACAATGCAACCTCACCCGATGTTATGAGTGTGGCAGGAAAGGACATGTGGCAAGGGAATGTCCACGACGCAACCGAGCGAATAGGAGGAGCTCACAGCCAGAACCTATGGAGGTTAATACACAGGAGTGGAGCGGAAGGCGGAATTATCAGAGGAGCAGAGGGCAATTCTCCAGCGGGGACTCATCCGGAGAAGAAAGCATACACTCTGGACGCAGCACTCCGGTTTCAAGGAGACACGAGGTAAGAAGTGGGGACCGCGGAAAGGGGGGGCCTTCGGGACCCGAGACAGGGGCGCGACAACAACGGGTGGATTGAGGGTACGGTAGTCGGTGGGGCAACGGTCCAGGGGAATTATTAATTAATAATAGTGAAGAGAAGGGTAAATGGACGAGGTTGCCCGTGGCGAGATTGAGGGGAACGGGGATGAAATTTCTGGTGGACACGGGAAGTACAAATTCATTAGTCAGTAAAAGGGGAGCTGTAAAGTTAGGTATCTGGGAAATGCGCAAACAGTGTGAGTGTACGATAACCACGGTAAGCGGCCGATGTAAAACTTTAGGCGAGGTTTATTTCGATTGTAAGAAATTAACGGGAGAGGACGTAAGAGTGAAATTACACATCACGGAGTCGTTGATGCCAGGGTACGACCTTATTGTGGGGTGTGACATCTTACGTAAAGCGGATCTGAAGATGCGGGTAGAACGCGGGGAGTGGCGGTTTTGGATAGGCAAGCGGCGGTACCGAGTTGCCACGTCAACAGGGATTGGTGGTATCGAAATAGGGGCGGTCGAATTCGATAAGGCGGTTATTCGAAACGTGGTGAATAGGAATAGGGACCTTTTTTATCGAGAAAATGAGACGCTACCAACTACGGGGAAAACGGTACACCATATTATTCTCAAATCAGATAAACCAGTGTATGTGAAAGATCGTAGGTACCCCCAGGCGATGAGGGATATTATTAGAGAGCAATTAGGAGACTTACTCCGACAAGGGATTATAAGACAAAGTAGTTCCCCCTTCAACAGCCCGCTATGGGTGGTCGAAAAAAAACAAGGAGAGGCAGGCAAGACGGAGAAACAATATCGCGTCGTCGTCGATTATAGAAAGTTAAACGAGGCTACGGTAGATGAAAGGTATCCACTCCCACGAGTCGAAGATATTCTGGACCGGCTATCGGGCGCAACTATCTTTAGCACACTCGACCTCAAGAGCGGTTACCATCAGGTCAGGATGGCGGAGGGTGATATAGGGAAGACCGCTTTCTCCTGGGAAAGAGGGCATTATGAGTTCGTGCGGATGCCCTTCGGGCTGAAGGGGGCCCCATTAACGTTCCAACGCCTTATGGACGAGTTCCAGAGGGGACTGGGAGAGGACTTCGCGCAAGTGTACATGGATGACCTGATAGTGTTTAGCCGGTCGCAAGAAGAACATATAAAACATTTAGAGAAGGTTTTCGAAAGATTGAGGGAATTTGGTCTCAAATTGTCGCAAAGTAAATCAAAGTTTGGACTGAGAGAGATTAGATTTCTAGGGCACGTGGTCTCAATTGACGGCGTACGACCTGACCAGGAACGTGTGAAGGCTATCCGAGAAGCTCCGTTACCCAATAACGTTCGAGGGGTCCGTAGGTTTCTGGGAATGGTGAATTATTACCGCCGGTTCATTCCGGGGATCGCGGCGTTAATACAACCGTTAACGGAGATCCTGAGAAAAGGGAGACGGTTCGCATTAGGTCCAACGCAAGTGGAGAGCATTCGGAAGTGCCGGGAAATTCTAACATCGAAACCCGTGCTCGCATTCCCAGATTTCCGCTTGATGTTCCGCATAACGACGGACGCGAGTGAAATTGCTATTGGGGCGGTTTTATCGCAAAATTTTGCCGAAGGGGAAAAACCAATAGCGTATGCGAGTCGGCAGTTGAACGAGGCGGAAAAACGCTATAGCGCCATCGAGCGTGAACTGTTGGCAGTAGTGTGGGCGGTGGAACATTTTCGGCCTTACGTTTATGGCAGACGATTCGAACTCATGACGGACCATAAACCCCTAGTTTATTTAAGTACCCTTAAGGAGTCCTCAGCACGTGTATCACGGTGGAAGGAGCGGCTAGCAGCATATGCGTTTAAAATCGTTCATAAAAAGGGTGTCGAAAACGCGGTGGCGGACTGGTTGTCGCGAGACTTAGTTGTTAATGCTATCGACGATGAAGGTACTTCGGCCGAACCGTTCGCTCTGCGTTATTTAAGGGATTGGGCTGAGAGCGGACCGGAGATTCCATTAGTCCGACAGGATTCAGCAGACAGCGCGGCGTCATCGGAACGTCCTAAGGAGTTACCGCAGATCGACGAAATCATCAACGACAAGAAATTGCAAATTGTTCTTCGTTCGAAGCAGGGATCTGGGACGGAAACCAGGGCTAGCATTTATGAGGGGTTGTCGACAGTGATAGCGCGTATGCCGGTGACGGTCGACGATACGGAATTGGAAAGAATTTTTTTAGAATTCGGCGTCCCCGGCCACGTGTGCCACATATTTTCGGGAAATAAGCTCATTACCGAGAAACTTCAGCGATTATGGAGGCAGGAGAGGATAGGGGTCGGGTTTCCGATAATCCAGTGCTTACGTCAGGTCGAAACTGTTCCCGACCCGACAACCCAACAGCAAATTATTGCCGATCATCATGCGGGCAAATCAAATCACCGCGGGGTAGAGGAGACAGTGCGCGCCCTTAAACGTATGTATTATTGGAAAGCCATGAGCCGCACGGTTACTGAGTATATTGGTCGATGTTCTGTGTGTCAGCGGGGGAAATACGATAGGCAACCGCCGGTGGCTGAACAGGTAGTTACCCCAACAGCGCTAGAGCCCCTTCAAAGTGTCCAATTGGATATCTATTCGAATGAGGGCCAGTCCTGGCTCACTGCGATAGACACATTCAGCAAGATCGCAATGGCTTATCCCATAGAAGCAAAGACACCTAGGGCGGTTTGGGAAGGGGTGCTGCAATGGTGCGCAAGTTACGGGGTGCCCGAACAGATTGTTTCGGATTGCGGACGGGAATTCGATAATGTATTGATACGTGAAGAGAGTACGGGCCTGGGAATTACGTGGCGGTTGAATACTCCTCACCATGTCAAGGGCAGAGGCGCCGTAGAACGCCTTCATAATACGCTTGGGGAACACCTTCGGCTTCTCAAATTAGGGCGAAACCTAGACGCATACGACGCCATGCCTAGAGCGATTATAGCCTACAACAATACAATCCATTCGGTGACGGGTTTATCTCCAGTCGAGATTGTGTTTGGTCAACCAAGGCGCGATCGGGGGGATTTATTAACAGTTACCAACACGGAGTTATTGGCGCAACTTTCCCGGAGACGTGCCGAACAGACGTCGTCATGGAGTAAAGTTCGGGACAAATTGATTAGAGAAAAGACCTCTCGGGTACACAAGGCTAATGAAAACGTGAGAGTACATTCGAAAGGGTCACTTCCGTTGGGAACTGTTGTTTATCGACGATTGCGGACAGCTCGAAATAAAACGGCTGCACGTTACGAGGGGCCCTTTAGAATAATCACAATCAGGGAACATAATTTATATACAATTCGGGACATCAATCAGCCGTCCAGGGTTCGTACAGTCCATTTAGAAGAGCTGCGTGTACCTCATAAAGTGTCACCGCTGGAGCCGGAGGCTGTGGTTCAGGAGTGTTAGTGTTGTTGTGTGGTATTTTAGTTACTGTGGCTAGTGATTAAGTAGACAACTAAATTGTAACATATTGTGGAATTACTTAAACTGTTTTGTAGTTCATGGAAGTATTATTTTGTGTTGTTCTTTTTCTGATCTTTCAGGTTATATTTTTGTAATTATTCTTATGTAACTCTTAGTTAATAGTTAGGCTATAATTAATAAGGTTGTAAACATTTTTTTGTTTTTGTTGTAATTATTTTATTTTTTTTTTTTTTAGTAGTTCCTCCTAGTGAAGGAACTGGAGGGGGGGAGTTAACTGGTGTAAATAGACACTTAGGCTTAGTAAATATCAACAGGAGTTTAGGATTAAGTTTTGTTATGCTTAGTTTATAATACATCCTATAGAGTATATATAGAGCTGTAAGAGAGAAATAAAGTTAGTTGATGTTCAAGAGCGTGCCGTTATTCTGCCCAAAACCCCTTTCTTTTTATGTTATTAGTGCAATCTTATTCTAACTTATATATATATATATATATATATATATATATATCTGCTTTAAATATCGATGCAAATGAAAAATTAGAAGTATCCTTTGGCGAATTACAAAAGACTTGGCATGGGAAAAGTGGGAGAACAGCTGATGGATTTAAACGGTGATTATTAGTCTTTACAAAAGTTGAAATGTAAATATTTTTAAATAGTTTTAAGTTCTTTTAGTTGTCATATTTCATTTTTGGATTTGCGAATCTAAATTTAACCTATCACTTATGCAGCAGAATATTTTAAACGATTACACGATTAATATTAGAAGATAAAATACACATGTTAAGACCGTGGAAAAAAATTCCAACGAAAAACCTTTAAGTCTCCAAACTAAAACAGTAATGAAATTATCTGTCCAATATTTCGTTTGTTTTTTGTTTTGTGTTTTTGTTTGTTTGTTTTTTGTTGTTGTTTTTTTTCTCTATCTACACTGAGGATGCCTGAATAGGCCAAATATTGGACAGATAATTTCAATTTCTGTTTTAGTTTGGAGACTTAAGGGCTTTTCGTTGGAATTTTTCCACGGTCTTAACATTTATGTAAGGTCTCCTTTTATTTATTTATGTAGTTTTATTGACTTTCAAAGAATCTATCAAACTGGTAGATATATAATCATAATAATAATAATAATAATAATTCCATCTTCTACCGTTATGCAGTGTGAGGATACTGCCAGTAGAGCCAGGACATAGTCTCTCTTTCCTGAGCCAAATCTCTTCTTCGGTTCAAGTTCATTCCTCTCCTCCAGGAAGCGTCCTTTAGGCTGCCCTCTCTGTAGATTCGAGGCCTTCCTATCGGCCTTCTGTACGGGTCTCGCAAGTCTTCCTGGCGATTCTCTCTGTTTCCATCCTAAGGATGGAATCACGTGTCCGAATCACCTTAGTTTGTTTTCTTCCGGGATAGTCTCAGCTGGTTTAATATTGAGATTAGCTCGTATAGTTATGAGGTTAAAGCTAACGGGTTCGTCTTTTTCATCAATTTTAATATATCCAGTCTGCAAAATACTGTCCAATAGAGACATTTACAGAATACACAGCATATGAATTGCTAAAAAAAGGTATATAATTAAAGTTCCAGAGCTTTCTCTCCTTATATTGCTACGGTCACAGAGAGAAGGGCGGAAGGAAGGGATTAGCGGCTTAAGCCCGTCGGTGGGCGAAGTTAAGATTGGATTAGAACCTTCTCGAAGATACAAGAACCGCCTCCCCTACTTCCGTTCTTTCTAGAATGTTCCCTTGATATAAATACCCCCACGCCGCGAAGCGGCAGTCAGTCTGAGATTAGACCAGCCACTGTGATGAACTAGTAATAAGTGTATCAGTGAATTGTGACATTTTGTGAGTGTACTAAACTGTTTCTGTTTGTTACTGTGTGTCAGTTTGTCGTATTTGAAGATTTTTACGGTTGGTGAACTTTAATTAGTGAACTGTAAGTGTTAATTAGTAGTTGTAAGCTGTAGTGTAATTTTATGGTATTCGTACAAATTTATGTAAATAGCTAAGCCATTTAGAATTAGTAATATCTTATATTATTTTAGTAATTAAATAGGCCTAGGTTATAATAAGTATTTAGAATATTGTTATTGTATATTTATATCTGTTCAATAATTCAATCGTATTTTTGTTGTCACTTTTTTTATTAAATATTAGTATCTTGAATTTAGGAGTAGTTTAATTCATTTTTACATCCAGTAGCCCGTAACAATATAAATTTTTTTTCTAAATATTTTATTTGAAAAAATTATAACATATAACAATAAAATAAATTATAATAATTTTTTTTTCTCTTAGTTGACATTTCATTGGCAGTATATTGGCAGACACATTCTAAAAATATTTCCTCTTAATTTAATACTGGTAAGGAGACAATTTAATTACTCTTGATAAGAAGTTGAATATGTTTTATGCATTAACCTTATTGATTCATTCATATTTTATGCAAATATAAAAAAAAAAAAGTGATCTAAGAAATTCATTTGTTATGAAGACTGAGTGAAATTTTCTTGAGTTTGTCCCCTGACTACATTTCTGCTCATTGGCAATGGTATAAAACCGTAAATATATTTATATTAATAAATTCTATCTCATTAAAATTGCTTTTAAAAATTACGATTCTATTTATATAAAGTTCAATATCTCGAACAATGCCAAAAGGAAGAAGGCGGATCTCGGTTTATCCAGTTCCTGTAGATTTCCATTGAAACAGAATTGAAAGAAGATTAACCCAATTTAGGGGGTTTGAAATGAGTTCAGGGAAGTATAATCAAAATGAAAAGCTATTTAAGGCGTCCCCGGTTAAAAGTTTATGGAATAAGTCGCAGTTTTCACTTGATATAATTTCTTAATTCTACTCTGACTTGATACTTTAACTCCTTGGGATTGCTTAAATTTTCTCGAAGAAACTTATTTTATCTCATAATAATGTAAAGGACAAGAATGCAATGAGATTAAATTTATTACTGCAACACAAGTTGTTATAACTAGAAAGGTGGCGTAAGGTTACGTGCTGGTTGGCTGTTACGATATTGTATGGCGCAAATACATCTAGGTTGTTGGTGGTCGATCCACGAAATAACGCTTATAGGGCGGAGAGAAAAATATAATGGAACATATTTTAAAATTTGTTATATCATCTTCAGTAGATATAATCGAGTTAGAATAGAAATAACCTAGATAGTTAGTTCAAGCAGTAGCCCTGTTGGCTGCATAAAAGAAATGCTGAAATAATATAAACACGGTCTGCTGTACGTGAATTCGTTGACGGGTAATATCCCCTATGACGGGTAATACTTTTTATATAAAACATTATTGTTATACATTATTATTATTATCTGTAGATTAAGGAACAATCAAGTAAAGAAATAATTGCTTTGTTACAATATAACTTTATTAATTATATTTTTTTTTTTAATTTTGAAGAGAAAAGATTATGTCTTGGCCGGGATTCAAACCCGGGTCGCCCGCGTTTCTAGCGCGGTGCTCTAACCACTGAGCTACCAAGGCACGCATTCCAGCCAGACAAATCCTTTCTCTTCACTGATCCTATATTTCCCTGTGATCTCGCAATTTTTCGAGGTATACACGGGGAAGTATGTTCATTGAACATTACTTTAATCGGGATCTCGTTGACTTACGTCAAATTTATATTCATAATTTATTTTTTATTTATGGTTCTTTTTTAATTATTTAAATATATAATATACCTCGAAAAATTGCGAGATCACAGGGAAATATAGGATCAGTGAAGAGAAAGGATTTGTCTGGCTGGAATGCGTGCCTTGGTAGCTCAGTGGTTAGAGCACCGCGCTAGAAACGCGGGCGACCCGGGTTCGAATCCCGGCCAAGACATAATCTTTTCTCTTCAAAATTAAAAAAAAAAAAAAAAAAAATTTTAAATAATTAAAAAAGAACCATAAATAAAAAATAAATTATGAATATAAATTTGACGTAAGTCAACGAGATCCCGATTAAAGTAATGTTCAATGAACATACTTCCCCGTGTATACCTCGAAAAATTGCGAGATCACAGGGAAATATAGGATCAGTGAAGAGAAAGGATTTGTCTGGCTGGAATGCGTGCCTTGGTAGCTCAGTGGTTAGAGCACCGCGCTAGAAACGCGGGCGACCCGGGTTCGAATCCCGGCCAAGACATAATCTTTTCTCTTCAAAATTAAAAAAAAAAAAAAAAAAAAATATTTAAATAATTAAAAAAGAACCATAAATAAAAAATAAATTATGAATATAAATTTGACGTAAGTCAACGAGATCCCGATTAAAGTAATGTTCAATGAACATACTTCCCCGTGTATACCTCGAAAAATTGCGAGATCACAGGGAAATATAGGATCAGTGAAGAGAAAGGATTTGTCTGGCTGGAATGCGTGCCTTGGTAGCTCAGTGGTTAGAGCACCGCGCTAGAAACGCGGGCGACCCGGGTTCGAATCCCGGCCAAGACATAATCTTTTCTCTTCAAAATTAAAAAAAAAAATATATATTTAAATAATTAAAAAAGAACCATAAATAAAAAATAATTTATTAATTATAGTTCTGATAGCTCGGCCATATGGTTTTTTATTGTTCCCATTCAATTGCTCTTGAGAAGCCCGATCTCTGTATTTCGATTTGGCTTTTCGACGCGTATAGGCCGACATTATATACTATATTATATACTATTGATAATATTCTAACACCTTATTACATTCACTGTCTCTATTTTACATAAATGTGTTATGTACTATCGATAGATTTTGACGACAGCTGACGATTGAAACCTAAACGAACATCGTAGCTTTTCCGAGTCAAAAGTTATACTGTTTGGAAATCTCAATACGCAGCAAAATGACCTCAAAATGGCGGAGCGTCCTCCTCCACCACAAGCGATGCGCCACAGTGCTCACTTGTGGTAATGAATTCTTTGATCATTTAGCTATCCATTGGTCTAATTGAATTTTGGATGGAGATAATAGATATGTAGCTGCAACACTAAACATCAATGACTGATTCCCCCGATTTTTTTATTATTCGTTTTTTTTAATTGTCTCTAAAGCAATTTTAAAGACGTTTTCACGTAAAAAAAATCGTTTTCAATTGTTTGAAAAAAAATTAAGTTAGAAACAAATTTCTTTCCGAGGGATACTATTCTGTTTACTATCTTTAGGGATATAGTGCTTATGATGAGAGTTCATTACCTCTGTGCCTATAGCAGTTCAAGGCAGCACTATAATTTTTCCTGGCAGCTATAAAAGTTTAACATCTCACACAAAGTAACATAAATTAAGTTGGCGTACACCAAGATTAACAAACATAAATGAATGGTCCCAGGAAATGTAATACCGAAAACTTTATTTATAAGATTCGATATATTCAGTACAATAAAATTATTATGACGAAGGAATGAAATTAACAAATAGGAGTTGAACAGAAATGGTGAAGCCACAACGTGAAGACATTATTGGAAATACATATTATCTTGAATATATAAAAAAGTAAAGAGACATTGATTTCCTCTAAAAATGACCCTCATACATCATCCTTTGAAATGTTGTGGACGGCATAATCTATCATATGCAGAAAAAAAAATAGGGTTATTTGGGGTGGAAGAAAACCTTATTCATTGGGCAGTATCACTAACTGTTCATATGAAAGCCATCCCACTCCGCTCGTATCTTCTTTTCACTAACCATTTTTTATTTATTTATCTGTTTGCTAGTCCACCAGATAAGTTCCAACGTGAATCGATATTGTTTTGCTTTTTTTTTTCGATAGAAAAAAAGAGAGACCGATTTTTCTGGAATAGCGTTGTTAAAAAAAAGTACAATCAGGAAATCATCAAATTCCAGGCATTATCTGTAATAATGATAGCAATAAATATAGCATATACCGTAATTATTTAAAGCCATAGTATAGAATGGTGTAACCAAAAGTCGAAAAGCAAATAGATATACCTTTTATTAATCTAAAATTTAATTTTAACACACTGCCATACTTCTATCAAATTTATTTCATGTCATGCACTATCTTACTTAATTTGCACTGATTACATAATACAATTTTTTAGTATTCAAGAATAAAAGTGTTATAACGAAAAATGTTAACAATTCTACACCTGTTTATACTACAAAATGTTCATAAAGACATAACTAAGCTTTTAACTTGTTAATCAGGGAATTCTCTTTTTAATTACGTAGCATATAATGGGCGCGAGCTCTTTCACTAGGATGTGTCAGTACGTCACGCCCAGAGAACGTAATTTCATATTATTTTTTTTTTTTTATTTATGCTTAAAATAAATGAAAAGACTATGAAATATATACGTTTTCGTTAGGTTAGGTTGATTATTTATGGACACTTGACGTCTAAGGTCTTCAGTGTCCTTATTCTATAATTTTTGAATTTTATTAAATATTAAATATACCTTCTTTTTTGAGGAATTCAATTATTGTTTCAAAATTTGTGTTATTATCACCCAGCATTGTTTGAATTTTTCTCTCCATTCCTAAATTTCTAAAATAGCTTTCATGTTGTGGGCACTCTGCAAGGATATGGCGTATTGGTATTGTCAGTTGTGAGTGACAGATCCTACAGTTCGGAGGCGTCGTTTTTTCCATAAGGAAACCATGCGTAAGTCGCGTGTTGCCGATTCTCAGTCTTGTGATAACGACTTCATCTCTTCTGCATATGCCGTGGGAGCTTTTCCAGACGTTGGTGTTTCTTTTAATGCATTTTAGTTTATTTGATTCGTTGGTGGTGTGCCAAAGTTGTTTCCAAATCGCCAGAGCTTGCTGTTTCAAAAGGCTGCATACATCTGTTGTTGTGTGTACGCTTGTAATTTCTATCAATGATAATGCTGCTTCTTTTGCCGCTTGATCTGCCACTTCATTTCCTTTAATGCCTATGTGTGATGGTACCCAGGCAGTGACTAAATTCTTATTGAGGTTTCTTATCATCGAGGAGTAGAGTTGAGCTTTATTAATGACAGGATCTTTGGAGTATATGTTCGTTAACGCCATTATTGCGGAAAGAGAGTCCGTACATAAAACAAAATCTTTTTCTTCTCGCTGCATAATACTGTAAAGAGCTGAACTAATGGCAAAGCATTCTGCAGTAAAGTTGCTGGCGAGGAAAGTATGAGATTCTCATACAGGTGTTGAAGATGTTCAATAGGAAGGCTTTACCTTTCTATTGAACATCTTCAACACCGGCGGAAAGTGGTAATTTATATTTCATGATATTAGATCCCGTCACGATGGAGCAAACGGTATTACTGTTTAGTTTGGAGCCATCTGTGTAGATGTACGTGCTGAGGTTATATCTTTCTTTCATTTTTTGAAATTCTGTCAGGTAGGTAAATTCTGAGGTGTTATTCTTTTTGTACTTTTTGAGCGTCAAATCGGTTGTAGGTAGGTTCAGTGTCCATGGTGGGTAGCTGAAGTCTTCAGTCGTTGTTTCCAGACAGCGGATCTCCTCAATGTGTTTTCTTACTCTGATGCCTAAAGGCGCGGGTAGTTTTTGGTTTGCTGAGAGTCTTATGGTTTTTGGTTCGAATACAGGTTTCCCTGCTGGGTTCTCTTCGTTGAATTTCAGCCTTCCAATATATCCACCGGCAAGGTGGTGTCTTCTTACATTTAGTGGAGCCGGCTTCTACACATAGACTATTGACAGGGCTTGCCCTGAACACAATAAATATAGCAATATAAATAAAATATTTATAAATATATAAATATACGTTTTCCTATATTTATATATACTGATTTTTTCCGCGTCTTAAATTCACGTCGAAACATGCATCGATGACTAATGACTGTTGTACGAAACTATACGTTCCAGGGCGCAACATATATTTCAAGGGCGTATTCATATGTCCTAGCCCTACACGATATTGTTTACGTTTGACGTATTTGTACGTCCCGCTCGGTTAACAGGTTAATTTATTGTTTTTACAGACCTTAGCTATCCAGGCGTCTTTGTGAAGGTATAAAAAGCGTATGTATGTTTTCTTTTTCATGGTACCGAATTAATGGTATTTCATTCTTATACAAATGACGCCTAACATTTTATATTAAAGGTGGTTGTTCTCGCTAAATGCTTCAATAAAAAAAAGAAAATTTGAACATGTTGGCACATTTTAAATATATAAATACTTTTAAATTCTGTACTAACTAATAACGATCTGTACTAAACAAAGTTAGTTTTACTGAAAATACAGTTAGGAAAATAATAAATAAATGCTATATGTAATTCTTATTCCACTGATCATTTAATATAAAACGTAGACATTAGGAATATAATTTTTTTTCAAATTAATTAAACTGTTAAATAATTTTAATTAGTGAATAGAATAAAAAAATATGATAAAACAAACAGTTATCTTGTAAATATAATTATATTATATAATTATTTGAACGACGCCCAAGTAGAGATAAATATTACCCTCTAATACCAATCAAGTGGCACTAATGAGGCTTCCAGAGTGCACTTCATTCCTAGCAGGTGTCAGAGCTATATCACCATGTAAAATAAAATAAAACTTATATTTAGAGAGTACTTTAACTGGAAAAAAAATAAAATTAATAAATCTACCTGTTGCATTAATCCGCTGCGTAGGAAATAACTGACACTTTATCAAATATGATTTAAAACGTTCTAAAAAAACATAAATTGTTGCTCTATGTATAAACCTTCTAAAACATGAAGAGTTTTAGATCGTAAAAATCAATATTTTTTTTACATTGTCTTTCATT
The DNA here is from genome assembly GCA_037127475.1 of Arma custos. Lineage (NCBI taxonomy): Eukaryota > Metazoa > Arthropoda > Insecta > Hemiptera > Pentatomidae > Arma > Arma custos. The sequence continues at coordinate 43,362,253 of CM073760.1, forward strand.
GCTTTACGATTACTAAAATAATATTTGTCGTGGTAGTCATGCGAATTTATAAAAAAATAAATCTTATTATGTTTCGATAATTAAAATTTATCCCGGGTTAACACTTACAGTCATACATTTTTATTAAAATAACTGGAAAGCAATGTGTTAGGTGTAATTACGAATCATTCTATTAAATAAAATCACCATTAGCAATATGACTGAATTAGTTTGTTGTTTTTCCAATAAAATTTATAGCAACCCAATCAAACAAATTATTATTTTCCATTTATTTTTGTTATAATTACAATAGTGATGGAGATATGTCTGCAATGCTATTTCTGAAAGCAAACGAACAAAAATTATTTTATTTAATTTTGTTTTCCACCATTATCCTGCTTATTTATTTAATTTAACCATATGTTGCTACGGTTGATCCATCTGTCTACAGTAGAAGTCCTCATATTTTTCTATATCCATGTATAATCAGGATCGAGATCTATAACGATTACCAGACACCGCAAAGGGCGGAGACCGCCATTTGACCTCTCCTCCGAAGGACGGTATTATCAAGGGTTTTTAGTGCCTTTAAAAAATCTTAAGGCCACCTTCTGGGCAGCGAACCAAAGATCTTATGCATAGTAGGCTGTTATGCTTACACTACAAGTGACCCCCTCTGTCATTCTGTTCATCCCTATTTGAATATTAATGCGGTCTAACTATTCATTATATGTAAATTATTCATAAGTGAGTGCTATTTTAGGTTAATACGATTACATTCAAAAATGCGAATAATATATGACTTACACATAAATAGGAATAAATAATTTTATATTGCTATTAGACGTTAAATTTCTCATGACAATTAATTGATTCTATAGCAAAATATAAAAAACATTAAAGTATAAAATTTTCGTCATTCGGAAATCTATAAAAAATTATTTTGAAAAATAATCTTCTTATCATGAATAAAATATATAGATCGATTAGATTTGTATAGTATATTTTTTAAATTTTTATAGTGTATTTTTCTATTTTAACCATCCTCCTTGGCAATCCAGTGCATACGATGATAATTTAATTCTAATAATCAGAAATGAAACAGCGCTAAAAGAAATTGTTGAGATAAAAGTCGAAATTGGATGATGTGTTCATTCGTGAAGCGAAAAGAAAAAGCTTGATAATCGGTAAGTCGATCGTTGGACAAAGATATAAACACCTTTGAAGTTTTCCCGAGCTTCCTTTAATCAAACTTTTCCTTAAATTACAAAATGTTATTAACCATGAGTTTGATAGTAGACTCATGGCTGGAAGCAGCATACTTTGCCAATCTTAAACTTCTCAACAATCAGTTGCTGTCTAGATCAAAACAATTAAAACTCTATAAATCATTTAGACCAGTAGCCATATATGGTGCTGAAACATGGTGTTTGTCTTAAGAAGGCTGCTGTAAATTAAGAGTTTTTGAAAGAAAGATTGTTAGAAGAATTTAAGGTGGTCAGTAAAACGGGAGATGGTCAATGGAGAATATCGAACGATGCAGAGGTTTGCTGAAAAGAATACAAGTAATGTCAAACCTGGATAAGAGATACCTTGTTTAAGTGGAATACCTCTATAAGTGGAATTGAAATCATGTCACCAGGAGATTCTACATATGCAGGTTCGACTGTAGTAAAATTTATAAAACGAAATTTTGGAATCACTCACAGGTAGAGCTTTGAGAAGCTGTTCCGGTGGTCCTAGGTTCAAATCCCTCTCGCTGGCAGACTTTTATTTTAATCTATTAGCGGCCGGAGACGGACCCTAAGGGGTCAAGAACTCTCCTGTGGCTAACACAGTCTATGGGTATCAAAAATAAGGGTAGAAATCAGGCGGTTGAGCTTGATCTAGGATGAATCACTTCCATGCTCCACCGTTCCGTCCAAGAAACAGTACAGACTTCCACGTACAGACCCCAAGAACTTCCTTGCTTATTAATGGTAGAGTTTTTTGAGTATTCTTAGATGGCCCGACCTTGTAGCCAGAAAAGTAGAGAACAAGATACTGAGAAGAATATTACTTATGAATTTTGGAGGCAAAAGAAAAGAGGAAAGACAGCGAAACTGATAGCGTGAAAAAAGTGTAGAAGAATTGTAGAAAGTTGGGACCGCAATTGGACGAACGGGCAGGAATGAGATGATTGGAGGAGGATTACTAAGAAATCCAAGGGTCATAGATATGTTACCTGTTTTAGTAGAAATACTATTTCACCTACTATTCCTTTCGATATAGCTTAGTAGACTTAGCATTCTTTAAAAGAAAATCTTTTTAAATTCTGCGAGATCCTGCAGTCTGGTAGTACCCATGACGCTTATAGTCGCGTTCCTAATGTGTTGAAGTACTTCCACACAGTAGCTATTATAGAGGATGTTTCCCCCAACCTGCACCATACTTCTATCGTATCTAACTAAAGGATCCTCTTCCTATTTGCTATGGTCACGGCTGATTACCCTTACATTATATAGATAATAGGCCTTATCTCCCTGTTATGCAACTCATCTTATTACAACAGGAGCCTATAGGCCATTTTCTGGGTAATCGCAGACATGCTTTTCTCTCTGATGGGAGTACCTCTGTGCCATTCTATCATCACTTTATACTTCTGTGTGCCTCAGGTTACAGACTACTTCCTTACTAACAAGTTAAAGCTGGGTGATCCTAAAAAGTAAACTTCCCTCCATCTCAATACTCCTAGAGTCATAAACAATCTCCATCATGTAAAGCAGTTTAATTAGAGAAGGAATTTAATAAACGAAAAATAAAAACGGGGGGACCGTATTATACAAACCGAAACAATCTATAAATGGAAGAATTAACAGATTTACTCAAGGGTTACTATCCACTTTTTAAAAAAAACCTGGACCACTACAACCCTTGAACGGGCCTGGGGTTCACAATATGGTAGAGACTTTAATGTTTCATGGAAAACGGTTGTGCAGGAAGGTGACTTGTCCTTGATCACACTCAATTGCCAGATTTTCCCCCTTATTTTAGGTACCTACATATAGAGACTGGGTGAGCCACAGGAGGGTCCTAGATCCCATTTGATCCATCTCACAGATTAAATAAAAGTCTTGCCAGTGGCAGGATTTGAACCAGGACTTTCGGCATGACAACTCAGTGATATCTGCTTTTTAAACTGTCAGAAATCTAAAAAATATTTCTGAACATAGGAGTCGATTGAATCGTAAGATATTCCAGGGTATTAATAAAGCTATATTATTTTATAGAACTGGATATTGACATACTAAAACTACATACTATAACAACGTTTGAAATAATCCGTTTTTATAAAGATGGAAAGTAATTATAATGTTAATTAAGCATCATAGAGTCTGGACTGAAAAACCAGAAATTAAAAAAGTTTCTTTCTACAAATGCTTGTTTAAAGCCACACAGATCTTTGACTCTTAAAACAAACAGCAAATACTAATTAAGGAGTATGAAAATACAAAATGAAACCAGAAAAACGATTTATTTTTCTGTAGTCTTCCTAACTATCTTATTAAATTTCTGGCATCATAAAAGAGTCCCCAATTTTCCATTATGATGGAAAATTTTGTAAACAGAAATATATTTTTCTTAATTAAATGATTTATGGTGTTAACACGTTGTGGAAAACTTGCAGTAAATTTTGCAGTTCATCAATGTATGATTAAAACATGTGGGGAGATCCAATGAGGGCTGCTTGAACATTTTTAACGCTTTATTTTTTTTTAAATGTGATTACGTTATTATTGAGAAGTTCAAAACTGTTTTTTTTTTTAAAGTTTACCTTTCACCATTTCTCAATGACATTGATTCTTTAACTGCACGGTGGCTTTTCAATTTGGAGATCTCTGAACTGAGTTAAAACAATTTAGATGACATGATAGATAATAGAAAAATTTCATCTACATCTCTTATTACCCCAAATACCCTAAATTTGAGGAGTATTTTTTGTTTAATATTGTGATTTGATTCCTTAAAAATAATTATACTTTTACTATAAATAAATTGTTCTTTGGTCCATAATTGATGATTAATGGAACATATATATCGGATCGTTTTAATAATTTATCAAACATTTATGAAATCATCATGATTATCACATGATGAGCCATGTTTCATGCATATGTTTCATATCAATAAACGTTTTATCTATTATGTTTATACAATTTTATTTCATCTAATGTCACTGGTATTTACAGATTGGATTCTGCCCCTTGGAGACAACAGTAGAATGGTAAAGGAATAAAACAAAATAAATGCCCACAAATTTACAGTTAGATTAGAGAGATCCTTGTAATGCGACATTTTAAGTAAGCCATTAACCAAGTGTGAGAACACAGTTCTAATTAGCCAGATTGGTGTACAAGCAACGCATCATCCTTTGTTGTATCTGTAACTGACATGCGCATAGTGTTTATATGAATTAAATATGTTATGATCTAACCATGTATTTTTTTTCTTAAAACTATTATTTATTAAAATAAACCATTTCAAGCACAATAAAATAAAGGAATTTTTGCTTATTACTTTTTTTTTATTCCCCTTATACATTAAATAAAAACATGAATTTGAACAGATTTAATCCAAAGAATTTCGATGATTTTATGTATTTAGCCGATATCCTTGTATTAATTTATTTATCTATTATTTTGAAGGATTAGAAATGTAATTCTATAACGATGACATTCGGAAAAAAATTTTAATAAATGTATTTACGTATTAATAACAAAAAATAATTATAAAATCTCAAGATAAGGGTAACAAATACATTTATATAAATATACCAGAGGAACAGAGAGAGATATAGAGAGAGGGGGGTAGAAGTCAATAAATATTAAACTGTCTTTTCGTGTCGTATCGAGAATTTATTGTTCTATTTTCATGACCTAACACTAATAACAATGCATAAAAACAAATTTTTTTTCTACTTATATGGAATACGGAAGTAATTTCGGTCAAAAATCATTGCTTTAATATTTTAAAAAAAGTCATTAAAAGCATAAAATTCTTAATTTTCGTATAAACATTTGAAATGGTCCAGATCAGATCTATCATAATTTTAGAAGAGCAATGACTCTATATAAGATCTGGTGTTGATGCGATGATTTTTAAAAAATAATCAGAAAGAATATACGAGTATTTTATAAATATATAGAATATTGAAGTGATTTCGTTCAAAACTCATATTTTGAATATTAAAAAAAATAACATTCTTTAAAAGCATAAAATTATTAATTTTCAATCACTGTGTATAAAATCTGGGGCGGGCTATGATTTTTATAAATAATCAATCGGAAACAAAATATTTCATACTTAATTAGAATAGCTAATTAAATTCGTTAAAAATTCAATATTTGATTATTTATTTAGAAAAATAATTCATTAAAGTTTAACATTCCTAATTTTTGTATAAATATTTGAAATAAATCAAATCTAGTATAATCTTAGAAGCAAAATAACTCTTTATATGATCTAGTGCGCGTGCGTGCTAACTGTTCCTTGATGTACAGTCATAAAAGGAGATGGTGACCTCATCATCTATGTCAAAAAACTTAATGTTTTTTTAAGTATTACATTAATCTAATGAAATTATGACAGATCATCATTAAATGTGGAATTTGTTTTTAGTCTAAATATTATTTCGTAACTAATATTTACTACATATATTAAATATATGATATAAATAATTTACTAATCGTGTTACTAATGAAGGACCCTATAGAGGACGATACTACCTTTGAGGAGAGAGAGTAGACAAGACGCCATGGCGAAGGACCGGGACAGACTGGGAAGCCCTCCCGCGGGGGTAGAATAATCCGGTTTCACCCCGGCTACGTCGCCCTCCACAATCTTCTGCTCTTCTTCAATGACGATCTTCGGAGTGCGTGGAGGATCACGGTTGTACACGGGAATGATATTACACTATACAAGCTCTAAGTAACCATACGTGTGTCTAAAATGGGATAAACCATAATGGTAAGCATTAAGCAACACAAGGTGGTGAGTATTAGTTCATAACTAATGTCAATCATTGATCAGAATTTCATACAAAAAATAAGAGCGCATATTTACATCCTACATAAACGGGGTAAGAACAAAAAATAAAAATAGCAAAGATAATCATGAACAATACAGGTTTTAACTGAACATAGAAATGCCGAATCATATTTACACAGATTTCACATAATCTATGACAATTCTGTTCAATAGACAAAGAAGAACATGAATTTTTACACATAATTCATGACTACAGAATGTATGAAATACAAAGGTCAAAATTGATTATATCATTATTATAAAGAGGGAAAGATTGGCCGGTGTCTGAACACGAACTATACTGCGCAAAAATGAATAGGGATATTGCTACTTTTGTAGCATATACTATACCTTTAATTTATATTATTATACATTTAATAACTATATTAATGTTTTATTTAGTGTAATTTATAATAAATATTAATGTTTTTTGTAATAAAAATAATATTAAAATGCTATCCAAAGTAAATATAGTGGTGTCTCTATTCTTTTTATTCGTAGTTTATATAGTAAATGTTGGCCCGAATTCATTAATAATAAACATCTTCAAAAGTAGACATAAAATTAAGAATATACTACTGTGATCAAAAAGTAAGGTGAAATTGTCGTTTAAAACTCCCGGGAATTAGGAAGGTAGGTAATTTTCCTAGGCTGGTTGGGCTGTCTATAACATTTGCCAAGCGTCTGTTTGTCAAAAGGTTTGAACAAAAATACAGACACAAACGAACAAAACACATACTATTATAAATAATATGCATTTTGTAATTTATTATACATAAATTTTGTCTTAAGTAAATCCTATGTACTCTCTTTTCTGTTGGTTTTTTAAATTTTACCAACAAAAAAACATATTAATCAGTAACCGTTGTAATGTGAACTCATTTTCATTGTAAGGGATTATCCCACCAATGTTTTAAAGTTTGTACATATTTTAAAATAAAATAAAACAAAATATTAAAAAAAAAAAAAAAAAAAAGGTTTGATTATTTCCGAGTTACACGTGTTTTTGTAAACAACCAAAAGTGAATTTTTCGATTGTTACAATGGGTGATTTTGTTGAGCAAAGAACTTGCGTAAAAAATATATACTCATTTTTGTAATTTTAATTTTGGTTAATTCTATCCGGATCTATGTAATAATATTTTTTTATAAATCATAATTTCACATATCGCTGCTCGGGAAGTATAATGACACAACTGCAAAAACAAAATTAAATTTTACAGGACAAGAAAAAGAAAGATAATTCAAAATTTGTCTTAAAAGAATGTCCTATAGATACTGTTTAATTCTTCTATTAGAGTAGTTTATAAACATATATAGATTATGTCGAATCACAAACATCTAGTAAATGCATTCATGAGCTCGCCAAGACAAGAAATAATTCTAAACAATTTTATAGTCGCACCATTATAATTCCGGAGCAATGATATGTTCTTAATTCATATTGTAAACAAGTAATTAAAAGGCACATAATGTACTGCTGTATGGAAAGTGCCAGTAAATAAATTGTCCTTTCAAGAGGTTACTTTGAAAGGAAAAAAAAGATTCCTTAAAAAAAAAGTCATGAGGACTCCCGAAAGAAGTGAAAATTCAAGACTTCGGAATAACTGTGACATTTTGAAAAGTCTAAACCAATTACAGTCCGGTTTATTTAAATTTTAAAAAGTTCAATTTATGTTCCTACAGTTAGTCTGGTCTTCATATATACTGACACTCCGAAAAATAATTATATACATTTTCCAGTAGTTTATTTATTAATCAAAACATATGATGGGCTGCACAAGCTCAATACAACATATGAATAATTGAATTTGAATAATAATTAGTAAATAGTTGTATTATTTATACCATGTATTTGCATTTACATAAATCCTAATTAAATTTATTTTCATATTTAGCATTATTATCACCGTCAAAGTCAACGATATTTAAATCTTTTGTACTTTTGATCATTTCATAAGGCAAAACATTCAAATATGATAAATAAAATATTTTAGGGTTAAAGGTTCAACTAATTATTTATGTTTCAATTAAACAATTATTAAACTACCTTTTAGTTAAATTGTATTATTCTTATATAAACGGAATTCTGAACTTTAAACTTAAGTGCATTAAAAAAAAAAAAATATCACTCACCTGCAGGCCGCTAGGTCTAGCAAGAATCCTGCAATCTCTTAAGTTTTCCCTCAACAAAAATCGCTATACGAGGCTAAAGAACATTTCAATTCAAAAGGACTGATTATATCAAATAAAGAATCTAAATTATTGTCTGGAAAATTAGATTTGGCCTTGAATAAGACCAATACCTGAATACTTTTAGTGTTTTACTATACTTATATGAAACATTTCTGCAAAACATTGCGTCATTTTATATGAAAAGTTCGTTTTCAAATATAAGGTTATTAAGTAAAACAAAATATTTACCCTGATTTTCTATGCAAATCCCCTAACGTGTTATGGAATTTTCAATCCCAGAACTGAAAAATTCAGGATTTTGTGGTTAAATAAAGTCTGAAATTCATTTTTTGATTTGATGTCATTTTCAAAAATTTTACCTCTAAGGAATTTGTCCTAATTTCTGAACAGTTGGAAATATATCGAAGGTAAAGTCTGTTGAATAAAATATGTGTTGGAGGATTACATAATTCGCAACCCAGCTAGTGTACAGAAAAATTACACGAAACTCGTGTGTTTCCATGGTAATATTTGATTGCATAAAAAACTGTGTTTTTTCAAACATGGTAATAGTGAATATAAAAAAATAAAGGATTAATAAAACATTTCTTTATATCAATTATAATACATACTGTGTACCGACAGCTGTGTTTGTTAAGATTAAGGAGCGGAGGGGCTAAGTGTGTAAAGAGCTGTAGAGCTACGATAAGTGTCCTTCAAATCCGACCGTGACATCTTAATTATTTAGTCTGCTAACAGCCATCCCACGGACCTTGTGGGATCTGCGTACCCACTCGGGCTCACCCAGTTCCATAGATTGAGCTATCTTAATTGAAGGAAAAACCTGGTGGTGAGTGCTAAATCGGCCAAACTACTCAACTATTAGCTTAGCATTAGATCAGTCTACACCATACATTGCTCCTTCATGGTGTGTAGTGGCACAGGTTTGATTTTAGGATATATTAGTCGTCTACGCCATTTATTTAATAATTATTATTTCTTGAATGATAACTTTTTGTACACACCTATATATGAATATATTGTATAAGAGAATCGCATTCGCTGAACTAAATGTCATAAAATATATAAAAAGTTATTAAAGGTCAGGTTAGGCAGAACTTTTAGCTATTTTGTACTACTCTCTATTGAAATTGTTGAAAGTTCTGCGTTTCAACTAAACAATGGATTCCATAAATCTTTTAAGCTTACCACCAATTTTCTCGAATTTAGAGTACAAGGACAAATAAAAAAATGACAATAGGATCGAGAATCGGTTTGATTGGATTGGCATATAAAATCCAAAATGTATGATTGAAGTCCATATATAAACAGCTTTGAGAGAAGACGGAAAGTAAAGGAAAAAGAAAACGTCGTAAAATTAAAAAAAAAAAAGAAGAAAATAAAATACGTGAAAAGCTAAATAAAACTTAAGTTAAAGAAGAAAACACTAAGGTTATTGAAAGATAGGTTGAAGAAAAGACTAGAAAAAAATGTGAGCAAGGACGAAAATGTAAATAAAGAATGTGAAGATGGATAGGATACAAAATTTAATATGAGTAGTTTTGACAATAATGATTTCATCAACTTGCCATTCAAAGGAGGGGCGAAAACAGATGTATAGTGAAGAGTTCTCATCTTAGGCAGGGAATATTCATTTTAAGGTACCTGTCATCAGCAGACTGACAGCGCCGCAGCTCCGACGTAAGGATTGCCAGGATAAAACTGGAGATGACAAAGACAGAAAGAGTAACCGGGAGGATATTGATAAAAACAGGAGTCTTGAAAGGCAGTGGGTCATCGAAAGGAAGCCGCTAGATAAGAGCATGTGGCTTTTAAAAGGAAAGATAAAGTACATGTATAGAAGGAGAAGGATCAAGTACAGGGCAGTTTTTTCAAAATAACACATGATATAGAAGGTGATATTTTTGAGGTTATCCTCATTGTAATCTTTTGACAATAATAGTATTCCTAGTATTCTGTTTATCATCAGATTATACATATCAAATTCTTTCGTCAATGTATGACGAATAAGGAGTATTATTGCAAGTCAAATAAAAGTTTTACTCAGCTAATGTTATAATAAAATGGGAAAAGATAGTAACTTTCAATTTGAAAAAAGATCTTACTTAGCAATCTCTATTAGTTAAGTTAAAAGATCACTGACGATTAGATAAGAGTTAATGTGAGGTCTATTGTGTTAACTAACAAAGCATTGATACCAACATCAACCATGGAACCACTGACAGAATTTAAGGGCCTTTGAATAACTGTAATAAATGAGCCAAAAAACCTTTGAAGTTAAACACTGAAGTAGATTCCAACTCCTCCCTATTAATTATTAAATATAGATGTACAAATTTACCTATAGAATGCTCAATAGATAACTTTGTTAAAATGGATTTCAAAATAAATTTGTATTTAATAATGACTGTCCCCCAACAATATGTTACTTTAGACAACAACATTCTCTGTAATCATGTATAAAATATAATTGACTATCCAAACTTAATGTTCGTTTAATTGATGTCTCCTCAACTTTTTTCTTTTTTTCTTTATCCAGCTCTATAGTATAGTATGAGATTTGGTCCTTCTTACTATCTGCAATCTGTCTCCAGCCGCTCCTGATCCAGCACATTTGTTATACACACAGTCACTCAAGTTATTTATCCTTCAGCAAGGTTGTGCTGGGACGCCCATCGTCTTTCCTCTTCGATAAAAAAAACAACTTCCTTTATCCTCCCCGTCGTTTATCTCGCTGGCCTCCCATCAATATGCCCAATCCAACTTAACTTTTTGACTTTACAAACAATGTCCTCATTTTACTGAGGCCATCAAACTTCCTATTCGGATGACCTTGAGAGTACACTGGGCCCGAAGGACGTTTGATATTTTTCATTCACAGATCTTTGGGGCAAATTGTTCTGGTATTATAGCGTCAAGGTTTTTCAGCTTAGCAAACCACCGGTCTTATGCGTGACTGGTAATTTTTTACTTTTCTTTGTAAATTCAGGTGGCTCGATTTCATTAACTTTTGTAAGCGAAGGTAGACCTTACTTCCTGCCATGATACTACTTTTGATCTCGTTGCTTCCCTTGTTTTCGCTGTTTAATTCCACTCCAAGTGAGGTGAATTGATAACGGTTTCAAAGCTATGTGTGCCCCCCCCTCTAATCATACGGCCTTATTCTTGCTGTAGACGCAGTTGATACTATATATTCAGCGCGTATATATTTCTTAATATGTTTAGAGTTAAAAAATCTGGATTAGAAATAAATAAGAGAAATAGTGTTAAGTTTAATTTTGATCTGAAGTTTACTTTGGAAGAATGCTCAAACATTCAAACAATACGCTACAAAACTATGCCCATCCAGCAGATTCATAACTTTAATTTGAGAATCCAATATTATCCAAAAAATAATTATCTTGTCTTTCTTAAATAATTATTGTCATTAAACATGAATATTTAATATCCCATTAAAACATATCGATCCATCCAACATAAACCTGATTCATGAGATATGAAGACCTGTTCGAATTATCCATTAAACAATAATAAAGAGACATTATTACTTATTACTGTTAATGATAATAGTTTCCGCTTTTTAATATGAATGTATCAATATACATTTGAGACTCAATCGTAGGAAAAATGTTCGAAATATTTCAAGGATGATTACGAAAACAGAAGCAATATCTGTGACAGGGGAACAATATCCTGGATCCGGGTTGACATTGACGTTGACACTACATCAAACTGTTCTAGCTCTGAATGGTATGAATAAAATAACGACCATTCAGAGAGATAAATTAGTCAACACAAGTTAACATACCATTTTAATTATTTAAGAAACTGATGAATTGTTAATTAATTATGTAACGTTTATTTCATCGCTCTAATTTAGATTTCGAGAATTCCGAACGGATTTTTAGATCCTGTTTGGTTTAATATTCTTCTAGATCTAATACATCCCTCTGGCATGATCTATTTTGTTATACGTTTGCCACTTTACTTTACCTCTGTTGTTTATTAAATATTATTAATTTATGAAATATAAAATTTGAGAAATAATAATAAGGCTTAGCGACCCCGAAAGCTCGATGCCGATACCAAAAATCACTGTTTATAAATTTCTGTCCACTAATAGAGCGAACAAATATCAATAAACGTATCATATATGTATATAGATGGTGTTGGTCGAATCCTATAAAGGCTGAGTTATAAAAGTTTATTATATTTAAAAAATTGATCAATGACCTTCTAAAACTAATAATACCTTATTCTGCTTACCCCGCATTTCCTATAAAAATATTATGATCTATCTGCACAATATGTCCTCTATAAATCCTTCTATAACCAAGTAATAAACTATATTAAATATCCTCCGGCTTTGTCGAAATGGGTTTAATGCGGTAACAATATGTCTCGGTCATTTTATGAGCAGTAAAAAACATAGTTCATGGTGTCTTAGATAATCTGTTCTATATATTTCGAATTAAAAATATGAAGCATATCGGAGAGGATGTTTGGGCGATCCCAAAACAATGTCCTACAAACTAACTTCAAGTTATCCGATTTCTGTTCAGAAGAATTTAAATTTGTTAGGAGATTGATGAGATTTTGTATAAGATAATTATTATCTTGGCGGTAATATACTCCACACCATAAACATTATTAGGTAATGATTCACCACAAATTATATTCTATTCACCTCGAGAGTAGATTTCTTTATTAGTGTATAGTGATAATTATTAAGATTTCAAAAAATCAAATCTAACTAAAAGTTATTTATAAAAAATATTTGTTGGATTTTACAACTATATTATAATGATACAGCAATTAAACGTTTTAAAAAAATATAATAGCGTGAAAACTAGACTACAGTAACTACTCAATGTTAGTTATCCAATAACAGATTTTAGGTTCCGAGCTATCTTCTTTTCAAATGACTGGGAGGAATATCGGGTAATGATTTGGAAGCTAGATTTGAAGTGAATGAGAATATATTTGAATAACTCATTTGAAAGAACATTTGAAAATAAGGATACAAACATTAAACTTCCATAGAGAAGACATTCAGGTAATGTTTCCATCAAATAAAAAAATGTGAGTCCATTTCTATGCTAGGCTTCATAACGTGCTACTTTCGTGTCTATTGGAATCTTAACCGGAATGTGGAAGATTAGTGTCAGCCGAACACAGAGCACTTTAGCAAATGAAAGCTAAAGTTTTCTCAGTGGAAAATACAATACTTAAAAGAGAAAGAACTTACACAGGTAAGACTTGACTAATTACGGATGCTTACTTAATAAGCAAAAGAACGGGGAAGAACTGGCTGATTAAGCCGCGAAGTCTCTTTTGGGTTTTGGTCTTGTTAAAAAGTAACTTTCTTTTCTTGTGTATTTTTAGAATATTAATGCGACTCTTGAAAGTTAGCATAGTTCCCGCTGGTTTATCGAAACTTACTTTTGTTGACTATTTTCCGACTCATGTAAAAAAAAAAGAAGTTTTAGTGAATGAAAATGAAACAATTAAATATGGAAATAAAAAATAAGCTATGAAAAAAACTGTAACTCATTCTGTTGGATGCCTTCCAAATCTTCATATTAGTATTAATAAAATTATTAATATATCACCATGCTATTTTCATGGCGAAATTGATAGATAGAAACCAGATCTGACCTTACCAATGGATCTATGTATTTAAAACTTTATACTTTTTGTGTGAAAGATGGCTGTTTGATGACCTTTTTTCTTCTCATTTTTGATCGTCTTTTAAAAAAATGAAAAATCGAAAATAAACAAATTAATCCTAAAAACTAATGGAAAAAAGTACGATAATTATATACCACATATGTATACATGGTATATTAATGTCGAAGAATACAGTCGTATTATATATGAGAATTGTTAAACGATTTATTGAAAAAATATTTCTTAGTAACAAAATCATTCATCCCAGCGCTTTAAGAGAAAATGTTTCACATATTGGCTAAAGTTCTTATTACGCAATAGACAAAACAATAAAAACTAATATCAATATAACAATAAAGTAAAATCTTGTTTCGCAATCGTTGGGCTTGTTGTGAAGCCATACTACAACACTGGCCTACATTTCTTTGCAGTGAAGTCTGCTAAAACAATAGTTTAACAACTGGGTATTCCAATATTTTATTAGAATAAAAAAGGGTTAAATTCAAGAAATATAAAAGATGATTTCGAACCATTACAAGAAAAGAGTCAAAAAGATACATAAAATAATAGTTAGAATGCAATTTAAAAACCAAAAAAACAAATCCTTCAGCCTTAAAATCATCAACTAGTAAACGTTTTGCCAGTTCAGGTATCATTAGAACATAAACCAAAATAAAAATTCACATTAATAGAATCTTTCATTAATAGTCCAGTCAGACTCATCAATCAGAGGTAGCAACTCATTCCTGAATGTTCGATCAAAAACTCATGTGTTTCCAATAATTCAAACATACATTTTGGTTCTTTGAATTGCATTAAAGCCAATTTATTCTTTATTTTTTTTTGGGCCTTGAAAAATAAATAAAACGCATCGCAAGACTTCATGGATTCACAAGACCTTTTAATACATACCACCATAATTTACAATAATATATTAAAAAATGAGAATTTCACTGGTCATAACAATACCTAGTATGATTAACTTTTCACTCACTCATTCACTCACTACTGGGCACTTCAGTCCTTGTAGAACCTGGGCATCTTTTCACTTTTAATCATAAAATACTAAATAGACGCAGATTATTTTATTTTATGTATAATTATTATTATTTAGGTAAATAATATTTAGAAATGTAATCACGTACTAAATCAAAGAAAATAGCGAATCACAATTAGGGAACAAAGATCGAAAATCAAATTTTGGAACTAATTAAGTTAAAATGGATCGTATCCGATATAAAAGGCAAAAAATAAAAAGAGACAAATAATTAAATTCTATATTTTTATAAAGAAGGGATAACTGTTGGGCAAGATAAATATAGGCTTTGCGCAGAAAAAAGAACCCAATCAGAGAATATCCTTAAGTAAATTTTCAGGCTATGTCAACTTCATCAGTCGAGTTTTATCACAATCAGTGATAAAGGTATCATTAGGAAAGTTTTATTGTCTGTGATTCGAGTTAAACTATATTCGAGTTAAACTGTATAATGATCATTATATTTATGAAATAACTTATGCGAATTTCAATGCAAATATATAAAAAAAATAAAATAATGAATTTCAATGGTCAGGAAGTGCAGTCAATGATTACACAAAATAGGCAAAACTTATCTTAATGTGCCAACGTTTCGGCCTAAGATGTAGGCTACGAAAGAAAAAAAATAAATATACAAAACATTGCTGCACGAATGAAGAATTTAGAGGAGGTCTATATTGGTTTGCAAGTCTGTCACTGTGCAGTAAAGATACAGACCTCTACATTCTAACACCACGAGAACTCTTCATTAAGACTTCTCCTCAACAAGAACTCAGCAGCCTGCTGCTTCCTATTTCATTATTAACTTACTGTCTATACTTCTTCATCCTTATCAATTCTGTACATAAATTATTTTATTCTTCCTTGGTACAGCAATGTTTTATATAGTTATTTCCTGTTTCTTTCCTAGTCCTGAAGAAAATGCTTCACTTATTTATGGTCATTGTAATAAATTTAGATAATAAACTCGAAAAATAAACATAAGTATTTTCTTTTCTATGGTATGTCTATAATTCAGAATTTATTATAATTTTTAATACTGTCAATGCATATCATTCATCGTACAGACAGCCTTCCTAACTCAACCTCACATTAATGTTACAATACAGTACTTGTTCCCAGGTTGGAAATAACAACTGTAATTGGGTACCATTCGATAGTATCTTCACCAGCTCGATTTCGAAGACCAAAACATATCGATGTAGAACTACAGATTATGGCCGATCGTAAATACTCCTTCCGGACTGTCTGCGCTCACTTAAAAATAAATATCAGCAAGATGACAAGACACGGTTAAAGATCTTCACGGTCTAAAATGCCGATAAATCAGATTTTGAATTTCCAAGTGAATGATGACTTGAACACTTATAGTTAAGAATGTTTATAATGGATGTATTGTTATGTTACGGAAGTTTTAGCGTGTAAACGAAGTGTTTTTGTGGATTAAAATCTTATTTATTTAAACAAAATTGTGTTTTATCCTCTTAGGTTGTTGAATTATAATCCAATTTATCTATGTGTTAAATCCTTATAAGTGCCTCTACTTATAAAGGATCTGAAATTGTTTGTGTGTAATGCAATAAAGAAAAAAGAGAATGGCTAGTCCGAATCGATAGATGAGTTATCTACCTTTAGAAATTTGCCGTACACGCTTATGCTTTTTAAGATTGTATAAAATGCAAACATATTAAATTTCAAGTCAGTTTTTATAAGTTTGGTTAGGTATTTTCACAAGGGAAAATGGTTAAAAGCTTCATTTCTTTAAAATTTCAAAGTTTGGATTGGTCCAGTCGTTCCAATTTTATATAGATTATTTTGTTTATTTTTCCAATGGAAGAACTTTCAATCATAATGAAAATTAACATATTCTTTTTTTCAGGATAATTTTCCGCAATAAAATTATATGAAAACATAATACCTGTACCAAAACCGATTTACGAGAAGTGGGGATCACACGAGAGGACAAACAAAAACGTGTTCCTTAAGAAGTTACTCCAAGAACTCCACTGTTTCCGACAAAAGCCAAAGTTAAAAACAGACAAATTGTGGACAGAAGCGAGAAAGAAACAACATAGGAAACGAACGCGGGAGTACTGCGAAAAAGTTAAAGCCCAGGCAAAAGGAAGGTAAAGGAAAGGTAGCAGCAGTTGACTTGGTCTGTAGTTGGCCGAAAAAAACAAACAAAAAAAACTTTATCACAAAAATCCAGGGATACAGTACAGGATTCAGTACATGATTCAGTAGGGACCACATTGTCCCCGTGCCAATTGTTTTTCAATGAGGATTTAATTGTGTCAATCGCTATCTGAGAATGTTTTTGATAACATAGTTTAAAACCATATCTCCTTTGTTTTCAATTTATGTTTTAACTTTGTGTCATATTTGATTGATCTATCAATATTTGATGGAATACCTAAAAAATTGAGAATAAATATAATCCTCATAATCTTCATAGTAGGTATAAGATGCTTATCACCTGTATAAGAAGAATATGTTAATTCTAAAAATTCCAGTTTTATTAATGTCCAGATCTCAAAATTAAATTTCTAAAGCTTCAGGACCAACCTGTATCATTCAAGTATAAAGATCATAAAACCTTTATAGCTTTGGGTTTAGTACATGATATAGACTTTAGAACAATGGTTGTGCAGGATGGTAACTCAATCGTCTGTTTTTCCAACGAATGAACATTTATCTGCTTTATAGAAGCTGGGTAAGCCCCAAGAAAACCTTCTATTTTCCAATGGTTATTTTTTTAAGCTAGAAATAGTCCAGTCACTTCTTGTAGAATATATTAATTTAATCGGAGTCATTAAACTAAATGAAATTCTTCCATGAAACTTAATGGAATTCTTTATTGACAAATCGCTGACGAGAGAGCGTAAGATATTGAAGGCAGATGTATAGCAAAATATATGGGCGGATTTATCAATAAATTGTAGAAGGCCCCTGTAATGGAAAGCAATAGAATACCAATGGAGACAATACATTCCCAGCCGCGGGGAAACAAGAGAGCACAGAATGCGGAGACTTAGCCAACGGAATACTAAGATGTCTCCCTTATATTGTAATTCGGCACTGCTACATACTCTTCGCGAGGTTTCCAACTTCTGCCCATCAGAAAAAACGATCAGTGCCGCGTGTTCTTTAGAGGCTACTACCCGGGTATTTTATATAAGTTCTTTATCTAGCCAAAATTCAACGATTTAAAAAAACTGAGGGTTTCGCAAACAGGTAGAATCTTAAAATAATATTTAAAAAAAAACACAGTTAATTAACTTACATAAATAATAAGAGTTGGTGAAGGCAATCATGAGCTTCACACTTCCTGTCTTTCTAAGACATCTAATCTTTATGTGACAACCATCCTAATATTAAAAGCACTTACATTGTGGTTTAACAACTCTAAGGACCGATGTAAGGTTGTAATAAAATCAAAAGAGCACCACTGATCCAAGACCATTACTGTAAGCTCATTGATTTATTATTTTGAAATGTGATTAATTAGTTTAATTTGTATAAAACAATAATGCCACTAATACCCGCACAAGCAGAAGCATACAAATATTTTGAAGTTTTTCAGTGAGATTGTGTAATCTAATTAATTATTTGTGAATGTTTTATATAATTTGTATGAATATAATTGTCACATAAATAAAATATATTTGATAAAATTAATTATGAGGCACTTAGGAGCTTGGCCAAATGTCACCGCTCTCAAGGTGGGCAGGTAGGAACTTGGAACGGTTTCAACTTCATTACCTTTTCATGTAGGCTCAAGAGCTAGTTCATCATTTCACAATTTCATGCTTTCGACAGCCGGCAAAAACGGAGTAAGGACTTTATGTAATATTAGTATTTTAGCAACATTTAAGCAATGATTAAACTATTCCATAGTTTTTAGGTCTGTAGAATTTATTTTAACTTAAATGAGATTTAGTGAACATTAATGAAACCTAATACATTCCAGATTTAATTTAATTAACTGTTAGCCCTTTTGGGTCTAAAAAAAGGTTTATTCTTTAATATGGTTTTAATGATTATTACTTCATAATGAGATTTAAATTTAAAGGCGTAAGAGTTTAAAACGTAACGCTTTGATAAGTGCCAACTGACAAGAGAAGTTGCTCTTTCGCTCATATTTTTAAAGGAATTCAAATAGAAACCTTAATATATAGCGAGCATGAAACAATGGACTTATCCCACTTTCAAATATAACCAACAGCTCATGTGTGCCTCTAACGATAATTACTGTAAAATATGTTTCTCCAATTCAAATGGACAACTGTCTATTTTGTATCTTATTAACTATAATTTAATGGAAGCCAAACCCACGCGTCCTAGACCCATAGGAAGACCAAGGCAGACCAAATGCAATTATTTCTCCAAGTTCAGACAAGTAAAAGTATACATGACCTGACATCTGGCAAACGATAGATGGTGATCGTGGGTTGATGCGGTGCCTCAAAGCTGAAAGGCAAAAGAAAAGATATGGAAGAAGTATTTAACAAGAATGCTCTGAAGTAATGTTTCTGGAGCTCTGAGTTGCTGTTTATATTATAGTTCAAATAAAGCTATGTCTGATAAATTATTTAATACCTGCAGACCTTCCTATGGCAAACCAAGAGTCATTAAAGTAGGTAACCATTCTTGGGAAAAATCCTGGTGGATGAGTTTAATTTTGGGAAAATATCCTTCCTACACAACCTCTACCCTAGAAACAGTACAGCCTCTACCATTTACTGAGCCTAACAAACTTCTTGGGTCGTAATCGTACGGTTTCATTTATTTATTTATTATTAGATGTTTAAGAAGCTAACATACTGTTATGTATAGTACAAGGCAAATCTGGTTCTTTTATTAGAAAAAGAAATATTAATGTAAAAAATAAGAATCGTCAAAACTGACGGTTTGAAGACTAGGTCACAAAGGCCTGTAGCAAGACCCCATGGTAAGGGAGTTCAAGACCACAGAAGTGAGGGGTCGAAGACTTTACTTCTGGAAGAAAAGACTTTGCTTGGGTCATTTCTTGAGTGGTCTGCAGGAGACACCGAAGCAGAAAGATAGAGAAGCTGTCTTGCCAGAGTCAGAAGACGACAAGGCCACACAGTTTATCTACAGTCTTAATGGGCGAAGAACTACAGAAGTGCCCCCTTTACCTAAATATAAGTTAATTTTATTTATTTATCAATTTATTTGAAAGCCACGACTCAATCTCAATCATTAATAGTCACATCTCATTGTAAGGGTATCTTTTGTAAGGGTATCCAAAATAAAATCTATAAATTATATTTCTTTTTTATAATTGAAATGTGTATATAATTCCTTATTTACCACGAATTCATTTTTACATTATTAATTATTAATTTAATATATTAACTATTAATTGACTTGTTGCTTAGTAACTTGGTAAACACAGAACCAACCTCTCGGAGGTAAAACAAAGTTAGGGCATTAAACGTAATAATAAGTTGAGTAAGTATCAACAATTACTGAAGGCATCCCAAAATTAAAATAATTAATAAAACATATTTATTCCTAATAACATAGTACTAAGAGACCCATGATTTAAATTCGTGACTCCAACTAAGTCCCTCTTAGAACTGTATTTAGCTATTAATGGTACAAACAAATGAATTAGTTCAATTGTTTGGTGCCCTAAAGGTTTTCATGATCATTATTTTTCAATTACAGAGCTAATTCGTTAAACATTACAAGCCGGTACCACAGCAACCACTGAACTGTATTAGATTTAGAACACGTTAGTGATCGTATTGGATCTAAGCCAATGGTTACAGAAGGAGATGATTTGGAGGTATCCACTACCTGAGAATGCGTCTGATAGCATACTTTATGTCCTGCTTTGTTTTAGTCTTTGTAATTTGCATCAAATTTGATTGGTCTATCGTTGAATATCTAAAAAATTGGTTAGAAATACAATCCCCGTGAACTTTACGAAGATAAAGGATTAAGACACTTAATACGTGGATTAGAAAATTATCTTAATTCCAAAAATCAATATTTCATTAATTTTATAATCTTAATATGCCTTTGGCTATAGTACTGTTACGGACTACTGGGTGTTAAAATGAATTAAACTACTACTAAATTAAAGATACTAATGTTTGTTAATAAAATGATAAAAAGAATACAATTAAACTATTAAACTGATATAAATTTACAATAACAATATTTTAAATATTTATTATCTAGGCCTAACTCCTATTTAATTATTACAATAATATAAGATATTACTAATACTAAATAGCTTAACTATTTACATAAACTTGTATAAATACCATACAATTACAACTACTACTTAACTAATTAACTAGTACTAATTAACGCTTACAGTTCACTAATTAAAGTCCAGCGACCGTAAGATTCTCCAAATATAACAAACTGAGACACATTAATACACAGACACGGCTTATTACACTGAAACTCACTTATTACAAGTTCATCACAGCGCCCGGTCTACTCTCTGACTGACTCGCTTGAGGCGAGAGGGGTATGTAAATAGGCAAGGCCGAACATTCTAGAAAACGAAAGTAGGGGAGACTGTTCTGGGAATGTCGAGAACCTTCTTTATCTCTTCCGACAAAGGAAGGCGGTTCTACTTTGTTCGAGAAGGTTCTAACCCCATCTTAACTTCTCCCACCGACGGGCTTAAGATGCTAATCCCATGTTTCCGTCCTTCTCTTTGTGACCGTAACAGTACTACCCTTTATCATTTTATGATTGAAGTATAGTGATCACAAAGTAGCATTTAATTTTAAGACTTTAGGGTATGAATGTGTACGTCATATTTTTTCTTTTACTTTTTCTTTTGACTTTATTTTATTATCATTTTCGCATTAATTTCTTTTAATTACCGCATGTATATATCTTTCCGCATTTTTATTTATTTTATTTTGTTTATATCATTGTTTTGTTATGGAATGATTGTAAGGTACATAGCACCATTACGTATTGCCCACAAGTGGCAGATCGTATTGTTTCAATAAAAAAAAATAAAAAAAATATGTACCTAGTAATTTTAAGATTTGAGTACTACTCCTGAGTAGTTTCTCTACTTGCCTTTATCTCGTGACATTATTTATCGTTTATTATATTTACTTGATGTATTCAGTATACAGTTGTAAATTTCAATAAATACATTTAAAAATATTAAGATTACCAAATTACTGAAATTTTAATTTTTGGAATTAAGATCATCTTCTTATGCACTTCTGAAATAGTTTTTATCGTCTATTAAGCAAAGAGGGTTATATTTACAACTAATTCTTAAACATATACAGTAATGGGTAATTATTCCACAGGTTGTCGGTTCGTGATGAATTTTAACTTACCAAATACACAAGTTATCATGAGCTTTATAATAGAAAAGAGAATGTAATTATGAGAAATGTGTAAACTTTTGTAATAATTTTACCTAGAAATAAACGTTTCAACAAACTATTACCGTCTATATTTCGAAATGATAGTTAAGATTTCTTGATGAAATAGTTACTGAAATCTACTTATTGCCCGTAATTAAATTCTCTTTTCCACCCTAAACCTCACGGTAACTTGTATTTTTGAAAAATGTTAAAAATTAAACGAATAAACAATTATTGTTGGAACTCAACTCGAAGCGACAACCTGTGGAACAGATACCCAATAATGGTTTAATTAAATACGATGAAAATGACTAAGTTGGGGATACCGCTTTATAAGTGTATGTAGACAACATCCTCAGATACTGATACTCTAACTTACAATAGTAGGATGCAATCAATGCGGAATGACTGAATGAGCGTGAACATAGATAGAGTTCATCTATCATGTGGTCAGCTATCAAACGGCTTTGAGCAATCAGCCGAGTCCGTCGCAGTGGCAAGGTCCCTCAGGTAGCAAGGCCGCTCAGGGCAAGAGGCACAATAAGCCGTGTTTATTGCGAAACAAAGGCAGTTCCAGTTAAGTGGGTAGGCGTGATCTGATTAATCGATTCTAATGACTCGATATTGAATATTGCCTTCTCTTTGGTTATGCTTATTTTCCATCAATTTATCCGATGAATCAATTCAACTGAGGAGTGACATTCTATGTTAAACAGGCTGAAGAAGCATTATGGAGGGAACATGAGACATTAGCTTTCTACAAAAATATAATTGATGGGGTATCTGTGGTCTAAAATGATAAAGAGGAATCTTGTGATAACGTAACAGAAGGACTTATATAGCATGTTTGAAAATGATAAAGACTTAATCAAAACTCTTTCCATTTTGTTAGTCCTGACAATATAAATGAACTTCATAGTTAAAACTGATTTTTTTGTTCTTTTACTAACCTAAAAATCATTTTCTTGGTTCATGTTGTTTTACTTTATGACTAACATTATCCATATTAGTTCGTTGCAAAACTGACATTTAACCAGAGTTTGCTGCAGAACTCACATTGTCCATATTATAAACGTAATAGGAGAATGGAGTTGGTTGGGGGGTGCAGTCAAAAAAACACCACCAAATAATTACAAGACTTATATTTAATGTGTGCCGACGTTTCGACTTACTGAAGATGGCCTACAAGGTAGGTCGATACGTCGGCACATATTAAATATAAGTCTTGTACTTATTTGGTGGTGTTTTTTTGACTGCACCCCCCAACTATCTCTATTCTCCATTGTATCATCCAGGCAACTATTTTCCTCTCACTCATATATAAACTAAATTGTTGACTTTATCTAGGATTCTAGTGGTTTCTAAGACAACAACCTTTACTCTCATTTTTAATAAAAATTTTCATTTTTTATCTCATATATTTATAACGTAATCGGTGTTTATCGTTATAAAAGTTCTGATAAGTGAAAAACGTGAGTTTTTCATCTACACGCCTCGTTTACTCAAGAAAACTCTGATTGGGAATCAGGCAATTGAATATGTCGATATCATTAATAAATATAGGAACTTTATTTCGCCAATCAAGTTCGCAAATAAAGCTAGAATTAATGAAACATAAATTCATATTTTACTCACGTTGGGTTTAAAACCAGCAACGCGATAAATAAAGTACTGTGATACTTAATATTGCAATTTTAACTATTATGGATTCCGTTAGCGAATTAAGTGTTTATATAATTAATTTATATTGTTTTTTTTCCTATTCAATCAATGGAGAAATTAGAACTATTATAGATAAAGCAATCGACTTTTTTTTGTTCAGGATGTCTAACTCAAATACCAACAAAAACAGGTCTCTGAGTTTTCTGATATACTCAAAGAATTTAAATATCATTGTGTACATTGGAAACTAAGAAAGAGGACCCGGATTCGAATCCCGGCCGGGGGCATATCTTTTCTCTCAAATAGAAATAGTTAAAAATTAAAACCATTAACAAAAAATGATAGAAAATTATGAATATAAATATCAAGTTTCACTATAGTTTAAAGTTTTATATACTATTTGATTTGGTGCAAAATGCCCCAATCCCAAACATTATTGCTATTTGCAAAAAATGCCAGAATGGTCAATGGAATAATATTAAAATAATATATTCTCCTCGTGAAACATATATCTAAATTTAAATGCTATAATGAAAACTTATAGCTTAATGTTTGTACTGTACTATATTGTTATCAGAATAAGCTCCCTCAACATTGGGATTGATTTCATAAATAGAGAAAGATTTAAAGGCGACTATTTATTCCCGCGTCACAGGCAATCGAACACTCACTCGCCAATAAAACACAGGGTGTATTACTGCTCTTGGCGGCCGAATATTGATACCCATGATGCAATATTTATAGCGCTGAGTTCACGTGAACGCTTCTGATTCGCTCACGTAGAATTCTACCATAATTTAGGGTTGTACGTGTGCCCTGTCTCTGAACATGTACAAACAACAGTGGTAGAGCATTTAGTTACCGTGAAGAAGATCTACGGGACCTTTACGGTTTTACCTCTACGGTTTTACGGAACCAGTTCGAAATCAGGTGTGGCAGATAATTTATTTAACTGTTAACAGTTTGGGACAGATTTTGTGAGATCTGTAGACCCTACTGGAGCTGGAGTTACCGTAATTCTAAAAATTCTGGTCGTTAAGCGTGATCTCGAACAAATCACTTTCCTACAAAACAGTTGTCCTAGAAACAGTACAGTATTTACCATATACTGAAGCCAAAACCCTTTATGAGTTGCAGTTGTACCGCTTTTTTTTAGCAATACTGAAAAATTATTGTGTTACCTAAAAATAGGCTCCTAAAATTCAAAAGCTATAACGGCACACCTCTCACTGAATACTCGAGAAACATTCCTTGAGACACTAATGCTAGTGCTATTGCCGGTTTAATGTTATGAAGTATCAATCAAAATCGTCAATTATGAAGTATCGGTCAAAATCGATTAAAAAAGACCGAATCTAACAGCATTTTATATCTTGCCAGAGGCAATTGGCCTTAACGTAAAAGAGAGTAAATTAACGAGGAATATGTTAGGAAAACAAATAGCAACAACAGTGTTGATATTTCAATGAAATGTGCCATCATTCTCCCCATAAATATGTCCAGGGTTATGTGGCGGTCGTAAATCAAGGGAGTTATTTTTTCGTTTTATAGAAGAAAAAGTTTTTCGAAATATTTATCAAGCTAGAACCAAGGAAAAATGATTTAACTTTAAGAATTTCGAAATAAAAATTATCGTGTGAAATGTGGCCTCTGCAAATAGAGTGATTAACGATAGATATATTTAGCAATGGGACAAAATACCATAAATATGGAAATTATGATCGGGTTCAGTCAACGATGAAACTAAAAATGTTCAACTTTTTATTATATAATAAAAACTCGTGTTTATGACGTTCATGAAACTCTTAATTTTGGAATGTTGCTATTTTCTTCTTTTTAGTTCAAAACCATTGTAGTTATAACAACTTTGATCCCTATTTTTGCCCTCCTGTCTATTTATTAAAAAATATCATTTGAATAGCAAATAATTCTAAACTATGTATTCGTAAAATTATTTTTCTGAATATTTGATTTGGGTTGCGAACTTGTATTTACACCTCTCAGACATGCCCTTACAACATATCAAAAGTGCAACATCATTAAACGTCACTGCTACGATCGACGAATAATTAATAATGGCCGACCCATACTACTTAGGGGTATGACAAATAGTTTACGCCCTATTCTAAGACCTACTGAATATGCACACAAAAGTTCATAAGAATAGGTCAAGTCGTTTTGGAGGAGTTTTGTTACAAACACTGTGACACGACAATTTTGTATATTAGTTTTATATAAGTTTACTAAAAAAAAAATTAATGAACAACGTCTTCAAGTATTTGAAAATACGGTCCAAAAAAGTATAAGACCACTGGGTAATATTGGAGATTCCTTAAAGTGGAATTGCGAACCATCCATCCAGTATTCAAGTATTCAAGTAGCGAAGATTATGAGGGGCTTATAAATTTGCTGAGCTCGGTAATTAACAAATTCCTAAGATGTTAGTAAGCGGTGTCACCACTGGGGAGCGTGTGAGGACAGCGAGGCGTAAGTGGGAGGATAGCGTTAAGAGTGATCTGGCGGATTTGGGGTTGGGTGTTGGTCCATGAACGGAGGTTTATAAGCACAGGTAACGGTATCGGACATTACGTTAACGTAAGGTTTGGGTTCGCTAAGCCTTATGTTTAGCCGCGGACCTGCATTACCCGCCAGATGGAACGAACCGATACTACTACTACTATCTAAGATACTACGCTTTATTGATATACTTTACCGCCAAAATCGAAGGAGAGGGGAGTGACGCTCGGAGCGGCCGGGCACTTGCTGTTGGAACGCAGAGCTGGACTTTTCTACCAGACCTTCGCAGCTACGACCGCTTGCCGCTTTCAAGCCGATATTCTTCATTGAGAACGTCCAGCGTCCTGGAGGTCTTGCAGCCTGTCACGCACCAGGAGCTTGGCTGAGACACCAGATGAGAGGATAGTTGGTATAGAGAAAACACAAATCGTGAGTCCCATTTCAGTATCATAAGGTCTCAAATCGCCGACTATTACGGCTGCTGATGATCAACTCATTGTGTTATATGAGACCAAAAGACAATTCACGCTAATTAATCGTATTAACCCTTCAGGCCGTGATCATTTAAATTCTTCATTATCTCGTTCATATTTATTTGTTATATCTTGGCCATAATGCTATGGACAATGATATGGAGCAATCTCTGTTAATGTTTCTTACCGCTCCTATTCAATGTTAATTTTTTAGTATTAGTAAATAATCATATTTGTTCTTTAGATCGCTATTTTGCATGTTTAGTCTGTAAGGTCTTCTTGTATAATTGCTCCCATTAAGTTTAATCATTTATCAATTATTGCTTAGTTAAGAGAAAGATATTCATATGTCCTTAAAATTAATAAACGCTATGCTAATATCTGAGATTTCATTCAGATCCCGTTATACTTAAATTTACTTCATATTAAATTTTATTCAGTCTAATCGCTGGGACTTGCTGTAAATTCTGACAAAACCAAATATATGATTGCTGGTAAACAAAGAGGTACTAACGAAAGATTTATCCAAATTGGCAATTACTCTTTCGAACAGGTTGATGAGTTTGTATACCTCGGATCTCAGGTCAATTCCATCAATGACGTCTCGGTAGAAATAAAGAGGCGGATATCATCGGCCAATAGGTGCTATTTTGGACTGCGTCGCCACTTAGGAAGTAGCTCGTTATCAAGATCTACAAAAACGAAATTATATAAGACGCTAATTCGACCAGTACTAACCTACGCATCAGAAACTTGGGTACTTACGAAGTCTGATGAAAAGGATCTCCAAACATTTGAGAGAAAGATACTCAGACGCATCTACGGCTCAGTAAAGGGTGGTTTAGTTTGGAGAAGACGCACAAACAGGGAAATATACTCATTGATTGGTGAGCCTGATGTCGGAAAAATTGTGAGGATTGGTAGGCTGCGCTGGGCAGGCCATGTAGCAAGGATGGGAACTGATGAGATCCCAAATAAACTGCTTAATGAGCGCCTACACGGAACAAGGCCGAGAGGCCGCCCTAGGCTGCGATGGTTGGATAGTGTTGAAGAAGATGCAAGGACCCTGCTCGGAGTACGGAATTGGAGAGCAGCTGCACTTGACCGATTAAGCTGGCGGAAGCTGCTTGAGGAGGCCAGGACCCAGTAATGGGTTGTTGCGCCGATTGAAGAAGAAGAAGTTTAATCATTTATCAATTATTGCTTAGTTAAGAGAAAGATATTCATATGTCCTTAAAATTAATAAACGCTATGTTAATATCTGAGATTTCATTCAAATCCCGTTGAACTTAAATTTACTTCATATTAAATTTTATTCAGTCTAATACCTTATTATTATTATTATTATTATTATTATTAATAAAAAAGGAACGTCCGGTTAAATGCAAAATTATGTCACTGGGAAAATATTAAATAAAAATTCTAGAACTCTAATATATATATATATATATATATATATATATATATATATATATATATATATATATATATATAATATAATATATATAAATAATATAATAATATATATAAATATAATCATAGTACCATACAACCTCCCACACTTGAAGGCGTATGAATTAGAGATTAAAAAAAAAAAATTAAACTGTTACGATGTAGACTTTGAAATATATATTGTGTTTATTTTGTTAATATTTTTTGCAATGCATTATTGAGAATCGAAGAATAAATGTGATCATAAATATTTTATAATTTCCTTTACGAATCGCATTTCCGGTATCAATATGCTTAAAGTGCATCATGAGATGAGGAAATTAAACCCATATATGGTACGCTATCCATCAGAATAGAAGGAATCATTAAATCCTCGCGATTAAATATTGTGCTAGGAATTGAAAGCTGGTAAGATTGATGTAAGAGGAGGGGCGACCAAAATATGAAGGACAACTACTTGAACTGAATCCCGAACAGGGTCTGGCAGTGATGGAATATCGGAGATAAGGAGTGAAGAAGAAATATGAGAGAGATAATACACCGCGGGTACATAGGACCGGATAAAGATTTTATGAGGTTGTTTTAAGTTTCAATTAATTATATGATAGAAATGTTGTCACTCCAATAGTTGAATAGGTTCTAAATAAAGAGTTTGCTCACAGGACCTATTTAGGACCTAACTGGTAGAAAGTGGATCAGAAAAAGTTTGTTAGGAAAATATATTGCTTTACTGAATGGATAGTCCAATAACAAAGCTTCTTTTTTATAGGAGCTTGAGACTTTAGTTTAATATGATTTAGAGAAAGGAATCACTCTATTGCAAACAATAATTTAGGTATTACTTTATAATAAACTTTCATTCGTTTTCGACAAGGCCAAGTATGTTTCTAAATATTTTTAAAATTTCGTTTGTTGTTAATATAAAATGAATCGGGTCAGAGATTTCATACTCTAATGAAAGTTGGTTAATCGTATATTTTTATTGCTTACAGCAGTTTTATATGTTGTATAAATTAAGCAGTTTTATAAGTTGTATAAGGACATATTTTTTTATTTATTTATGGAGCAATAAATTTGTCAAGATCCAGAGTCTTGATAGAGCTAGACAATTTTTCCCCAAATCAACTACAGTGAAAAGGAATATTTTAGGAAACAGTCATAAACATTGTTTCTTTATACAGGCCGGAGAAAACGGAGAACATTTCCCGCAGGCCATAAATCAGAAACGAATCATTCCTGAATCTGACAATGTCTCGAAAATTTATATAGGAACAATGTCATGGGGATTGACTGGAATCCATAAAAGGTTTTTCTAGATCTGACAAGATAGAAAATGAAAGAAAAACAAGCGGAGGTTTTGGTAGACTGCTTAGGCTCCACAAGGCTCATAGCCTAAGGGAGGCTGGAAGGAGGTTGTCCAACAGTGGTTCATAAAAAACTTTCGCATTTCCCTAAGAGAGGCTTCTTCGCCTGAATAAGTAACGAATTTAGTTAATGAAATTCGAAAACTTCTCGCTTAAAAAAAGTCTAAAGGTGAATACAATTTAACTTTGATTTGTTTATTTTTTTCCTCTAATAAATTATTTAAAAACAAAATGAAGCCATAAAATTGTAATCATGTACGGTGTTCTAAAAAAAAATACCAGCGATCGAATCAATTTTTTACTGCAACAATACAACTGAACTTGTATAATTAAAAAAAAAAAAGTTAAGTATATATGATTATTCGGATTGTTATTTTGTTAATTACTATTCTTGTTCAACATAAAAAAATAGACGAAGTAACATTGTATAATAAAATACAACCTACTCAAAATATTAAACACTTATTAAAGTGCTGTAACTTAAAATAAATATGCAAATACTTTAATTTAATTATTAAACCAAAATAAACATGCAGTGTATTTTTAAAAGTATTTACCCTATGGTTATTTATTAAAACTCAGTGAAATTCTCGAAAATGTGTCATATGAACTAAGAAATTAAAAATTGTCGATGTCCATTTTCTTTTTTAAAACGAAATTTTAGTTCATATTTATTCTTTAAACTCCATTTGTTTAACTCCTAGGTTGTTTCTCACTTATTTTTGTTATTCTTTTGATTTTACTTAATTTACAATGTATGTATTGTTATGATATTATGCCCCTACATTAAATTAATTGTGATAAATATTGATTTAAGCTAGAAGCTAGAATCATTCATTAAGTAATTTTCTGGATTTTGAGTTATTTATGACTATGTTCTGGCATTTATCTATATGGCTTCTTATTTTTTTAAATATGTATTTCAAATGGGAATTTTTTTTTAGACATGAATTGATATTTTGATATTTATAACTGTAATAATATTACAACAAGTAAATTTGCTATTATGAACAAATGACATGAACAAAAAAAACTCTTGTAGAGAAAATACCCATCGGTAGCACTCCAATAAAGTTCTATAGTAGAAGGTTTCGAGGCCATCTTCTTTTCAGAATTCTGGGAGGGATATCAGGAATATTATGGGAAGCAAGTTGAGAGACTAGCGGATTCAAGGAGCTTGTCATGGAAGGATAGGTATCTAGTTTGGGCCAAATCAGCAACATTTGGGATATTAAGATCGTGTTGGATGTGTTTGTTTATGACATAAGGAGTATTGGGAATTTCACGAAGGATTTTGGATTGTAAGGATTGGATACGAGATGAATTGGATGGTTTAGTAGGGCTCCTAAGCTAAAGATTCATGTAAATGAGTCTTTTGTAATTAATTGGGAGCTTAGAGCGTTTGTCGAGTAAATGTTGAAGTAGGCGAAAACGTCGAGCAGTTTCTTGTCTTTTCAGTCTTGTATGAGGATAAATGTGAATTTAAATTAGAATTAGTAACAATAATAATGAGTGTTAATCAGCCCTTCGTACATTGTATAAGCCCCAGAAAATTCCGCACCACTTAATTAAATACTGTTTAATTTGGTATTAAGATATAAAATAGTGGATTTTTGTAGATAAACATGTAGTTGCTGGCTTGCTATGATGAAGATTGCAGATTCAAATCTGTTTGAGATGGATGAATTATTTATTTTCAAAACAGCCACGGATAAATCCTGTGCGAACAACAGATCATCCTAAGGTGCACCCAGTCTCTGTAAAATAGATATCATTTTAAGAAAAGCTGATGGTTATGCGTGATCTTGGACAAATCACCTCTCTGCCCCACTGTTGTCCACAAAATAGTACAGTTTCTACCAGGTACTGAGCTCAAGATCCTGCATGTATTGTAATGGCACTTTTTAGGTATCCTATTTGAAAAACCAAAATATTTCTACGGGTACCTACTTTGTGCCCAGAAACATGCTTGGTTCGGAACGAAACACTCACTAATTAGTTATAAGTAAGGCCCGGATTTTTATGTTTTTGCATATTTTTTTTTATGCTTTGTATATGACGTTTGAAGTTTTTAAAACGTATTTTGGGCCAAAAGCATTCGATTAGGACAACTTTTATTTTGCATATTTGTGCATATTTGAAGGAAAATGCATATTTTTGCATATTTAATCATTTTTGCATATTTTCAATGCATTTTGTTCTATTTTAGGTTTTATGTGTTGTCAGAAGTGTTCAGGTAATTTTTAAAAACGATGAATCAATAAAAACATTTAATTCAATAACAGGAAACAATTAATTATAATATTTCTTTTTCTAGGAAGAATGGCCCTTCCCCTTTCTATGTTAAAATTCTTAGAATTCATTTCCACTTTTTGTTCTGCTGCTCTTCCATTACTAAAAATTGTGTTAGTTAGACTCGAAATATCGCACCGTTAACTCACGAAAGTTAAGGCTAAAGCTAGTGAACTTGTAACCGAATATTTACGCGAATTCCTTGACGAAACTTTTCTTAGTGATTCGTTAGTAACGCAGCATATCGAAACAATGAAATATAAAGAAAATCTAAAAAGAATAAAACAATTCATTCAGACATTTATTTCTACATCATTTACATCAACTTCGCCTACCAGTAAGTCACAATTTTTCAATGGTTTGACTCGTGATTTTATAAGCACAGATATTCCAATTTATAAGATCAATAATTCTGAATTAAAAGAGTTTTTTGAAAGGTATAGCGGACTCAAAATACTAGACAAAAGCACTATTCGAAAAAATTATCTCCCTGATATTTACCAGGAGACCATGAATAAAATACGCAACCAATAAAAGACGTACCAATTTGGGTGTCCATAGATGAGACGACTGATTCTCTGGGAAGTTACGTGGCCAATGTTATTGTCGCAAAGCTGTCAGAAGACTTATCAAAACCCCTTCTTTTAAACATGAAGTTGTTGGACAAATGTCACCACGAAACCATAGCTAGATTTTTTAATGATTCCATGACTTTTCTCTAGCCAAATGGAACTCTACACGAAAAAGTTTTTTATTCAAAACTGACACTGCTCCGTACATGGTTAAGGCTGCAAAGTCATTGGAAATATTCTACCCTAAAATGATTCACTTGACTTGCCTTGCCCCTGCATTTCATTGGGTCGCGGAAACTGTCAGAAATGAATTTGAAGATGCAGACTTGCTGATTTTGAATGTCAAAAAAAATTTTCTCAAAGTGCCAAGTCGGGTAAAATTATTGGAAGAAAATTACCCACAAGATGGGGAACCTGGCTAGATGCATCCCACAACTACTATCAACATTTTGATAAGGTCAAAGACGTTCTTTCCAAATTAGATGATACAGCTTCAGCAATATCAAGAGCAAAGAAATTAATGGAAAAAACAACACGTTATCGAAAACAGCTCTGGGCTAAAACACGATCCACGTTACGATCCATTTGCGATATTGTAGAAGGAAACTTTGGATAAAAAGATATGCCATTCAGCCCTAGTGAAGCATCATGTTTTAAAAGAGCTCCCGCTACATCAGTCGACATGGAAAGATCATTTAGTAGGTACAAAAAACATTGCGACCTGATCGTCAGAGCTTCACATTCGATAATCTAAAGATGTACACAATTTCAAATATTAATTTGTAAGAGGAATGAGCGTTTTTTAACTATTTTTTATATTATAAGGGTGTAATATTAGAAATTAAAAAGTACGTAATACATTTTTTATTATGCGTTTTTATTTGGTTTTGCCTGCATATTTCCCCAAAATAAATGCATATTATATGTACATATATAAGGATTCTTATTGCATATAAATCCGGGCCCTAGTTATAAGAATTGATAAGAGCTCTTCAATTGACTGCTTTGGCAAGGAATTCGGTAGCTGTAGTGTCACATATATAAGTGTAATACGTACATAATACGTGTCAATGTCAATTTTAAGAAAAAAGTTTTATTATTAAAAAGATTTTAATAGATCCAGTTCTAGCGAGATAATTTAACTTTATAATAATATAATCTACATTTCCTTATTCATATTTATAAGAATTTATTAAGTCAGTTATGAATAATTTATGCCAAGGTGAGAACAGAGTTAAGCGGTAGTGGCATAATTCGTCTAGATTGGATCAAATCAGGCCACACCCACCTGCCAATCAAATGGCTTGAGGTGGAGGATCAGCTCAAAGCCATTCCAGCCTAGAAGTCAGTTGGTTACTTAATAATCAATAATATTAATAAAAGCAACCTGGTTTTTAGAAAGATTATGACTAAAAGATATATTTCGAAATCTAATGTACCGATTAGAAAGTAAAAAAAGCCAGAGGAAATTTTGGTAGCAAGAATAACTTTAAGAGAAAAAAAACATATTAGAGTTCCTGATGACAAATAGGTAGCTAGAAACAATTTAACAAAACTCTTTAATTCAGTCAAAAATTATTTGTCAATGGCATTAAGCTAATTGCTTAATAAAATAGTTTTTGTAACAAGGAAGTTTCATCAATGCTTCTGTGCTATCAATATTGTAAACTTCCTTGTCCTCCCCCTACTTTTACATGTATGCACATCAGCTCTAAGATGAGGAAGGTAGAAGATAGGAGGTCGGAGATCAGAGAGTAGAGATGTAGTTATTAGTTATAATATTTAAGAGAGTAGTCTCTAATTTAGATGTAGTCCTTAGCCAATAAGTTGTAGTGATAGTAATACACCGCCTAGTCATTTTATATCCATGTTATATCTATCTGTTCATCACTCACTAAATCTATATGTTTCTTACAATTAGTCCACCGTTTGTTAACTGCTATACGTTCTTTTCATCAATAATCAATACAAAGAGTTATGATTTAACAGAAGACACGATCCAATTTTTTACAAGAATCGCGAAGGAACACTACGAAACAGTGAAAAGTTTAAAACGAAAACCTCAATCATAACAAAGCTGGCGAAACGAGGTCTCATTTTTAAACTGCCCCGGGCTTTTATACTTGTTCTGTAGGAATAAGACCATCTGCCAAGCTACGATGGTTATTTTCATTTGAGGCTCTCAGCGATATTCTAGAGAAGAGATTGTCTATACTTGTTTTGTATTTTACATTTCGCTGTGTTTATATTTATTAATTCACCACTAAAATATGCAGAAATATATGTCAGTTCTTTATGTGTTTGAATGTTTTTATAAGTAGTTTGATGTATTGATGAGTAGTTTGATATATGTATATTTTCATATTTCATTATCATATTCAATCCTTTTTAGCTCTTTTACACAGTCTTAGTATGAATTCTACAAAGCCCTCCCCAGCTAATTTGTTCCTCCGATTGTCTTATTTTTTTTATTTAAATTTAAATTCTGTTTTGTAGGACACTAAAGGAGATGGACCATTGGCGGTGAAAGGTTCACGGATTAAAACTGTTGCCAGCTTCATACATTTAGAATCTGTTCTTTAAAAAGATGGAACGTTCGAAGTGGATGTTCCACGAACAACCAGAATAAGAAGAATAGCTATGTCATTCAATTTCTTCAGTACTTTGGAGCAACATCAACCAAAAAACAAATAAAATAATGTCCATGTTATTGTGATGTCTATAATGTTATATGGCTATAAAACATGGTAAAATAGGAAAGATGAGCAAAGAAAAACTACATATCACAGAGATAGACATTTGGAGAAGGGCAGCTGGAATATGGAGAGGATACCCAATATTGTAATCCGGGAGATCATGGGTACGCATAATTCCATAATCGAAAAAGTTAGAGTGGTTTGGACAATCTACAGAAACGGAAGACAGATAATATCAAAGATGACCTTGCACTGTTGTCCCGAAGTAAGAAGAAGAATATGCTGCCCTATAATCGTATGGATTAACCAAGTTCACAAAGATATGGCAGGATATGGTCTCACTGAAAAAGTTGCCCTTTACAGGAATCCTGGCAAGAAATGTTGTCGTAAAATTTGGTTCGAGAAAATCTAATTTTTGGACTCAACCCTCTAAAAGAAAGAAAGTTTTGTTTTTTCTTAGCTATTGCTAAATATTGGCTGGTCCCTGCCACCCCCACACCCTCTACTTGAGTATTCCTCAGGTTATAGGTTTTTCCAGAAATTTCGAAAATTTCTTTTCGTCAACGGTATCCAAATCATATCAGTCGATACTCTTCCAAGGTGAAATCTCATTCTGGTGTATACACATAGATTTATTCTAATAGTAAGGTAATGAGTTCAATTTATTCTTGTTTTCCAATTAATCTTTTGAAGTTTCACTTCGTACTTCATTTTCAAATCTATATAGCAAAGTATTTGAAGTTCTACCCTTGCTTGTTCCACGATTTTTCATTTTTTTATATAGATACGCATAAATCTTCTCAATCCATTAATAGATTCAAAACCGTATTGGCCTTTAGCAGTTCTTCATTTTTCTTGTATATCTTGTGTTGAAGGTCTCTGTGTTATCGACACACGGAGGTAGAAGGAGGTTCACTGGCCTCAGATTAGCAGTTCTTCTTCATATTTTCCGTATCGCTCCGAACAGTTGAACACTAAAATAAAATGAAGAATAGAGACACAGACCAAAAAGCATTGCCGGATTTCATTCACGACTCAACCTTCAAGAAATGCATTCGGCAAAACTAATTATTTTTTTCGCTTAAAGCCCAAAAAAATTTCTGTTTTCCTTATCCAATCAAAAGCATTCGTGATATCTCCATAGAATATTCTTTATATATATATATATATATATATATATATATATATATATATATATATATATATCATCTAAAAACAATATTGAAACACAAAGCAATCGTAAATTCCCCAATATTGTGTACACCAGTAGATTTTAATTTAAATTTTAGAGGAACCGGGACTTTACTAAAGAACACTATAAGGCTCATTATAGACACACTGGAAGTGAATACAAATAAAGTTGGATTCATGGTGGAAATTGAAACGATGTTTCAATAAATTGTAGTACGTCAAGGTGATAGGCTACCTTCACCTCTTTTCAATCTAGTCTTGGATAAAGCCATTAAGGAATGGGGAAAATAATCAATCAAGTAGATAGGAAATCGATTCATCTTCGTAGATGAAAAGATTGCAAAAGCATCTAGCCTAGCCCAACTTACAGATAAAGAAATAGCAACCAAAAAATAGCAACACACAGATAAAGTAGGTTTACAAATCTCATCAAAAAAGACAGAATTCTTCCCTATGGAAATTATCTTGGAAAATCTTAACACAAAATATCAAAAAATAAATAGAGCACAACCTTTTTAAATACCTTTTTTAGACATTTTGGAACCTACGGGAGGAGGGGTAATTATCACAGAGAGAGAGAGAGCTTATATCATGACATTTGAAATGTACAATAAGATTTCATCTTCTTATCAATTTATTTATTTTCTATCATATATTACGTTTTATTGTAATATTATATCCACCAAAATCGTAATGTGGATAGAATCCAAAGGTACTTTTTTTATGATTCATTATACAATTTAAAATGTACGGCACAAAAGCTGGTTACAAGTGCAGGATTCAATTTGTGAGGAAGAGGGAAGAACGTGCTTCCCAAACTCCTATCAACTCCTCTGATCCAATAATCCGGTTAAGAAGAACTACGAGAGGTGCTTAGAAATAAGGCTCTTGACTACGAAGATTACTTAGTGAAAAATAAATTTATAGTTCGAGTAAAGAGAGCAGGTAGGTATATGGAATATATTTACTACTAGAAAAATAAGTAATTATAATGATTCTAAATAAAAGGGATAGCACACCGGAAGGCTCGAAGCCGATACTACCAATCGCTGATAGCGAAATAACATCCAATATTCCCATCAACGATTCGTCCTACGCCTACCTACATTTACCAACCGGTTCAGCATAAAGGATCTTTTTAAAAATTCTAACTTTACTAAACGCAACTATTCCGTGATTCCGCATTCAGTAACGTCCAATTTTCTGAAAATAGACATTTTTTTCCTGTTAATCAACACAACACCACAGAAAGATCAGTAGATTCATAAATACAACATATAGGTAAACGAAAAATACCGAGGGTCTCTAAAGCATGGCATTCATTGAATACATAACCTTATCTGTCCATAAAACTTTTTTTAGATTAATTTATTGATGTTTACAACTGTAATAATATTAAAAGTAAATCTGCTCTATGAACAAAAACATAAAAAAAAAAACACTTGTGGACCCATTGATAGCACTCCAATAAAGTTCTATAGAAGAAGGTCATCTTCTTTTCAGACGCCTCGGAGGGTTATCAGGAATAGTATGGGAAGCAAGTTGAGAGACTAGCGGATTCAAGTGTGTATGGAGCTTTTCATGGAAGGATAGGTATCTAGTTTGGGCCAATCAGCAACATAAGGGATATTAAGATCACGATGGATGAGTTTGTTTGTGACATAATACTGAGCATTGAGGATTTTACGAAGGATTTTGGATTGTAAGGGTTGGAAACGAGATGAATTGGATGGTTTAGTAGAGTCTCAAAGCTCAGCTCCGTATGTCCAGTATACTCAGTATGAGTATTATTTGGGATTTGGAGCTTAGAGCATTTGTCCAGTATATGTTGAAATAGACGAAAACGTCGAGCAGTTTTCAGTCTTATTATTGACTAAATTAAAAATAATTTAAAGGAAATAGATTTAAAAAAAAAATTGATCATTCCTTCCTAATCTCAAGCTTAGTTGTGTCAGAATGAGGCGCGCAGGAAAAGACGGAATAGAATAAAAGAATAAGAAGAACAGAAAGGCAGATAAATTGTCATTAAATAATAAGTTACTGGAAAAAAACATTAATGACAAAAACCCAAAATTTACTAAAACCAGTATAACTACATGACCATTAAAAAATAAGAAATAAAAAATTCTATTAGCCAAGGATATTCAAAATAACTATTTCTACACTATTCCCTAACTTTCTTCCAATTTTTGTCCAATCAGGCGGTTTTATAATATATACTCATAAAGGAAAACATGTTTATGCATGTTCCAAAAGTAGAATTGGAATTTGATAAAATTAAAACAAATTCAGATTAATTAATATCTTTCTACGTTGAATCAAATCAGACAAGCTGTTTTACAAATATAGGCGAGCGAAGAAGCTATACATGGTGTTCCGAATTTAAATGGCAAAACTTCAGGAACTTATAAGGAAACGAAAAACTAAGACAAAAAGTCCTTTAGAGATTTGCTCGTTTTTGCTTAGTTTTAGAGAAAATCGCAAAAAAAGAAACAAAACAAAAATGTTACAGGTAACGATTATCACCTTTCAAAGTTCGTCAGGCTAGGCAGTGAGATATGTAAACACTTAATGTTATCCTTTACATTCTTTTATTTGTTTACATTTTGGCTTCCTTCTAGGATTATAATTCCTAAATCAGTCTTCAGTCAGTTACTCAGATATTTTTGTGTGAATAGCATCAGCCACAATTCCGCATACATATTCTAATGTTGAATACGCTGATATATATTTCGCATTCTCGAGTGAAGTAAGGTCCTGGATAATCTTGATACCTACTCACAAAATTCCTGAAAACTTTATAAAAATCTCATCAGATTTTATGCTTGTACTATTTTATTTATTTTAATAATGCCTGTTCTATATTACAATACAAAACCTTTATTATAACTCCAATTTTGGTTCACTCCTGCCCAGTTGCTTAAAGAACCTTTTTTGCATCTAACGGTTCTGTCCTAAAGAATCTAGGATACTTTAGAACTAATGGAACTTCGGATCCATATCAGAAAAAACTCAACCAATTGTGATTTGAGAACATTGTTATTATTGAAATTTTTACTTAAATGAAATTAAGAGATCTTGTTAGCTTTGATGGATTTCAGGAGGAGGTGTCTCCGTGTCACTAGGCTGGATAAAGTAAGAAACCAAGAAATTATACAGAGGATGGATATAGTTATATCTACAAATGAAAGGATCAGTTCACGCCACCTAAGATGGTACGGTCATGTGAAGAGAATGGAGTTTGAATGTTGGCCAAACAGAGTTCTGGATTGGGTTCCACCTGGGAGGAGACGACACGGACGGCCCAGAAGCAGGTGGATGGAGGGAGTCCAGGAGGAGATGGCTGGTCGAGGACTCCAAGACAATGATTGGACGAATCGGGAGATATGGAACTCTGCTCTGACCAGTTGAGGCAACCCTTGTCGGATAGCCTATAAGATAAGATGTTAGCTATGAAATAAATATTAATATGGTGGTAAAAGGTTTGAGCTGGATGGAGGGAGCAACACCACTCCCCAACAAACCTGACATAGTTTCGTAAGTTGCTTCCTCCTCTTTCACATTGGTTCCTCCAATTCCATAATTTTTTAAGGAATCATCTGAGTTTGCCCTTAGGCTTTCTTAATCAACTTGCAATACACAATACCTTTGAAATTCCACCGGATTGACTTCATAATCTCTTTCCCATAATATTAGACATTTGATTCAATCGAAACTTGACACTCACATATCTACACTCAAACAGCACATTATGCACACTCCCTTATCAACAGAGATCATATACAGCACACACCTGATGTATGTATGAGAGTCACCTCACCTACGAACCCGTCCCGGTGGGGATGTCTGAGAGCTCCGAGGAGGTGGCCTTTACATCTGACTAGGGTGTTTAGGGCCGATAACTCTCTCCTCCGAAAATAATAATAACAAAGACGAAATCTGCAAAGTAATATGGTTTTTGCTCATTTACGGTGCTCAGATCATTATCATATCCATTCGCGTTAATGTAGATGATCCAATTCCGGTTATAATACGTTTTAGTTGGGAATAAAAAATATTCCTTTACCTTCTCGAGTCACGTCAGGCAGAGGCTGAAGTTGACCCGATATAAGTCCCATAGGCTCTACCACCTGCTCTGCTCTCAGCAGCTCTCGCTGTGGCTTAAATGCCAGATATATAAATCTGTCATTAGACCCACGCTGCTCCATGGTGCGCCGCTACTTAAGCACCTCTTTAAATCCAACCTCAGAGTCCTACAACAATTCCAGTCCTCTATCCTGAGGCGCATAGTGAGAGGCACGTCGCTTGAAAAAGCACGAAGCACTAAATTGCACGAGGAACTAAAAATTCCGACGATCATTAATTACATTAGCCGGAGGCACCTCAAATTCTTTGAGAGGCTAAAGGCGTGTGAAAACCCATTATTCAAAGATATAGTCCCCCCTCCCAGACCTGGGAGGTGGCAAGGCAGTGCCCCTATGGTCGACGTGCTCTCATTGGCCTAGGGTAGGGGTCTGGACACTCCAAGTCCAATCCCCACTTCCTTTTCTTCCTCCCTCTTCTCCTTTCTTCTCTTCCTATCTCCTACCCCGAAAAGCGGTCTCTCGCCGATTTGAACTGTATCGAGCCAGCGGCCTAGTGCCGATTTAGAGAAAACGCCTTAAGCGGTCTCATACCTTGTAATTACTTATAATACCTCCAGGTAAATGAAGTACCTATGATGTATGCATATATATTGATTTGTAAATAAAATGTATATATTTTAAATTTATGTAAATTATGAAATAAATGAGATTTGAAACAAAAAAAAATATATATATATAAAAAATATTCATTCATTGCTTTAGGTCATTTTCTTTATATTTTTGCGGAAGCTAAATATCAAAGTTCTTGGCAGGTCTACCTCAGTTGTTACAGTATTCAATAGTTTAATGTTTCTATCATTAAATCAAATTTGGTCCTATAACAACCGAAAGGTTGCTTACTATGAAATTTCAAAAGAAAGGCATTCTATTGCTGAAAAATTGATAAGAACACCAACATATGCTACCGACTGGACCAAACTCTTGCCAACCCTCCAGGGTCCAAAGATGCAGAGACTATACTCACTAGTGACGGCGAAATCGGTGGAGGCTACGGACTCCCTCCTCTCTGGCGGCGGCGGGGGTGGGCCTTCAGGGGCCAGCTCCAGGATCACGGGGTGGCTCTTCCCGCCTCCCAGCAGCCGCTCCCCCTCCCCGTCCCCCTCGCTCCTCATCTAGCCGATCTGCGATCTGAAACAATAACAGTCATAAACAATAATGTATAATAATGAAATTTAGTGAATAGATCAAGTAAATATAATGAAATATAAATCAAGTTCCGAGATAAAGACAAGTACTTAAATTCTCAATATTATAACATGGATATGATCATTGTATATAAAAAGTGTAAAGAAGATACATTTATTTAATTCTAATTTATACTTGTTAAGACATTAGTGTAAAACTCCAACTAAGAAACATTTAGTCTCTAAACTAAATTCAGTTATGTACCTGCAAAGGAAAATAAATAACAAGCATAATAAAATGAATAATAAACAACAACAAAAAAAAGTTGATAAGACAGATTAGTGGGCTAACTGGTTTGAGCCATATTACAACCTGCCTAAACATTCCCTTTTCAACAAATATTGTGTAGATTACGTGTAGGTTCTTGTAACTGCAGTAATGAATCGAGTGGTGTTTCTTTTAAGAATTCTTGGAATTTCATCTAATCTCCTGGAAAGCGATAATGTTAATTTAATATTTATCAATCTGATCTAAGAGTAGTACTAACCACATCCGAGACTGGAGTGGGTTTCACGATGTTAAATTGTTCAGGAAGGAGCTATCCACCCTTTTTCCGTACCCTAGTCTGCTGATGGGGCTGCCATCTCTATGCATGCATACATGCATCTCAGTCCGGAGGGACTTCTTAGGGAAGGTGGCCCTAGGATGTGTATTAAATGCGCCCTTGTGAGACGTGTTTTGTAATTGTTTATTGTATGTGTGTTAGTGTAGGTACTGCCCCCAACCTGG
Organism: Arma custos; assembly: GCA_037127475.1. NCBI lineage: Eukaryota > Metazoa > Arthropoda > Insecta > Hemiptera > Pentatomidae > Arma > Arma custos. The sequence continues at coordinate 43,404,860 of CM073760.1, forward strand.
TCTTTTACGGTGGTACAAAAACCGAGCGATGTGGTTGCAACTTCCCTACGCAAAAATAATGAGTAACTATGTAATAGGTAGGAGTCACATTATCCTTACAAATTCCTAAAGCGATCTCGGTTTCCATTGTCGGCCGAACAATATATCCACGTTCCAATGCAGAGAAAACAACATCCACCAACCTGATTACATTGCTAAATAGTGGAATGGGATGTTCGGAAATTCCATGATGGTGTTTTGGTATAGTTTAATTTATTAAAGATTACTTTTCTTTAATAAAAAACTTTAATAAACTTAAAAAAATTTAAATAAAAAACTTACTTTGTTTTTTTATCTTCTCAAAATTTTCTGAACAGCGATAAATCCGATTGTGGTTTTACCTGCAAGTTTGGGAGTAATTTCTTTATATGTGATCTGAAGTTAAAACTTAGAGACCAACATGACAAAAATAGGTTACATTTATGTGCCAACTGAAATAAAACTCATAAAAATTGTTACGGGGCCATAAAGTGTGCTTTATTTTTACGGAAGAGGAAATGGGGAATGGATGAAATCCCACCGACGATGCAATAAGCCAGTAAATGTCAAGTATTGACATTTGATTCACTTTTTTTCTCTAGTCCGGATATCTGTTTCTTGTCTCAAATATAAAGGTACATAAAAATAATAAATGGTATGTATAAATAAAATAATTGGACCCGAAATTTTATATTTTGATTTATTATATATTAGATCTTATAAACAATGAAACTGTTAATGTTTATCCATCTTGTAAACTTCATTTTTTTTAGCAGAGAAATATAATATAATAATATATTACTATATTATACTAAGAATGGTTAATGTAGAGTATGGTTTTTTTTTCCATAGATTTTTTTGTCCATAGGTTCTGCCTATAAGTGACGAATTTTTCCTGCTAAAAGAGATGCTTTTATTCAGCGGAATGCAATAGCTTTGAAGGGAATGTACAATTGATTTTTATCGGAAGAGGGGAAAGAATTTTATTGGTTTTGCATGGCAAAGAACAACATATCAAAGTTCCGTGAAGGTATAGCGTGCTCCGCTAACTATAAGTGACAAATGATTCCCGGAGTCCAGGATGAAACATTCCTAGAATCTTAACTTCGTTGAACTTAAATTGTCTAAACTCCTTTAATGAGTCTGTTGCAGGTTTTATCAAAATTAATCTGCATGCACCACTTTAACTTTTGCAGGAGGAAAAGTTTAAAAAGTTAAATCGAAAGTTTGCATGAAATCTGAGAAATTGGGAAAAATTATTTTCACTTTTATGAATTCCAAATGTTTTTCACGTATAAATCATTAGTATTTACTACTGTGTTTTGACCCTACTTGCGATCCGCAATTAAACCTAACAATTCGTCAAGAGTTCGGTGGTATTGTTTGGAGAACAGTACAATAGCGCTCTAAAACTGAGTTGCCAGGCCGCCAGCTTAATAAGATATTAAATATCAAATTTTGATTTGTTAACAACCGCGGTGGATCTTTTGGGAGCAGGGACCCTTCTGTGTCTCATCCAGTCGAGAAATCAATCATATCACAACTGTGGTCCTAAAAACAATACAATCTCTACCACTTGTCATTAATCTCATGAAACTTCAAGTTCAAACACGACACATACAACTCAAAATATGACTTTAATAAAAAACAAGTTGAAAATAGAATATCAGATATGATGTACCTGAATTAAAATGCTTCAATCAATATGAATACTATTAGTTTTTGAGTCTAAAAATTAGTAACACTAATATATTTTTTAATGAAATGTCATCTTAAATTCGACGTAATTTAGAGGAGCACGAATCTTCAACCCATTTAACAAATAAATATACCACAATTTCGCTTTAAATTTATTTTCATTTCTATTGTATTGACCATCAGCCTGCTCCCCCAATTACCGTATAAAAAAAATTACACGTAATCTAAAATGCAATCAAAACCTTAGATATGGACTTTAATTCAAATTAGAATCGGAAATAGTTTGTTTCGGTTTAGAACGACAATTCCGAGTGATTTAAATTGTAGTCAACTGTAGTAAAGGACAGTTTCCATCTACAATACTAAATATTCATCAGTTATATTTGTTGGGATTTTCCATTCTGTGCCGTGACTGTCCAAGAGGAAAAGCGATAAAGGAAGATGGCACGAAGAGCCACAACTGCCCGGTCACGAACACATTATAATTTTAGAGCAGAGGCCTATGATTATGCATTGCTTGCGCCGAGTCCTGCTTTTATTCCTCTAACTAACGAATTAACGCTGTAAAGGAAATCGCAAAAGTAGATGGCAGCCATTTCCAAGCGAGGAAAAAAAATACACAAGCATTTTTACATTCTCTTAAAAAATTTTACATGAATTAAGGTGTGTTGCGTAACTATTGCAAAAAAAACATAAAATAATAGCACTATTATACTAAAAAATGGATGCTCGTGAGGAGTAATTAGGCAAAAATAAATGTTTTTTTTAAAAGCGAAAATGGAATTTTATTAAAGAGAAACGGGGGCCGAACCCGGTGGAATGCTGGCTCAGGCATGATAGTCGTGATTATTTTGGCCAACAAATCTCTTATGGAGTCTGATTTTTCTGGTTAATTTTGATCTAGAGCTGTTTCGAAAAAAAACCAAACACAAATAGTTACTATTACCCATCCAAAAATACAGGGAAGGTACGTGCAATCATCAGGGACTGAATGTGCCCACGGATCATCGGACTGCTAAAGCTGGAAAGAGAGTAAAATGCCTAGACACCCGAAAGTCTTTGAAATTAAGGTAAAAATATAACACTCCATGTTATTGTAAGACATATTACTTTTTTCAGGAACTGTAATTAATGTAAATCGATCAATGTCTTACAATTACGTCACTTTCGTAACAAGGCCACTTTGAATACACCTGCTAGAATATGATTTAATTAAATAGAAAAAAACCTTAAATCTTAAAAAGAAATAATTTATAGTCGTGGATCGTCTTTTTTGGATTCAGGACTGGAAAGGCTGAAAAGACAACTCTTTTCTATCATCCACTTTAAGCTCAATACTTCATTAACCATACGCTCTACGATTTTGCTCAGTCAACTTATTGGAAAAATAGGGCAGTAGCTGTTGGGTGTCCGTTTACCTTATTCTTCTTTCGGTACTGGAATTATTAGCGAATCCCACCATTTATTTGGCTATTCGGATTTTATTTGGAATCTATACGCTATTCTATATGCAGAATTATCTAAGATATGAATTAGATAATTCTGCATATACAGTACAACCTGGATTGTCCTGGCTTGGAGGAAAAGATACAAGGAGGAGTCAACATTTGAGTTGCTAGAAAATAAGTATGAAGAGTATTTTCTCTAATAATTGATTTCCTGTAACTGTAATATGTAATAAGTATTTTCCTGTAAATATAACACTTGAATACTTGAATAATAATACTTGAAATAATTGGAGAATTAAGAATAAAGAATGACGAGGAAGTGAAGGTTGAAGCAAACAAGCAAGTAATATTACAACTTTCGTTTTATCACAGCGTTGATAAATCTTGATATCTATGAAAAGAATTTTATTATATTTACATTTTTTAACTTCGTATACTTTGACTTGCGTACTATACAATAATAAAATGATTTTTTTTTAAACGAACGAATGGATTGTTTAGAATTTTTAAAATGATTTCAGAATATAAAAACTACACCTGAAGATGCTCTACTGTACGTCCAGTTTTGCATTAAGTACTTTCTAATAAATAGTATAAACAATTTAGTTCAGTGTATGATAATAGAGATATGAAACCCACAATTATTAATTACAACCTGTGAACGGGCTCGGGGTTCAGTACAGGGTAGAGACAAAGGTTTTGCAAGGATGTGACTTGTCATAGGTCATGCTCAACCGCCAGATTTTTCCCCCTTATTTTGGGTACCCTATTTTTATAATATTTTATAGTCTGGGTGAGCCCCAGGAGGGTCCTAGATCCTACAACCGCAAACCGACTAAATAAAAGTCTTGCCCGCAGCGGGATTTGGACCAGAATTTCCGGCAGGACAACTAAGTGCTCTAACACTAAGCCCATCCGCTCCCCAAACAAATACACAGCTTTAAAAATTCAGTAAGTTTCCGATACCGATACAATTAATACAGTAAATAAATCAACAATGCAATAAACCGTCGAGAAAATCATAACAAAAAATAAAACACAAATTTCTGAAAATTAATTACAATTTAGGAACAACAATATAAAAAAATTATAAACTAAACTAAATGTTATAATAATAATAGTAATCATAATTAGTGAAAATCAAACGAACGACAATTCCACTTGCTCCATCGGATATGAAGTCGCGAATACTTTCGATTAATAGGCCCTGCTGACTATAAATATTTCATGATAGGTACAGAAAGTGGGTGAGGGTCAATCTTGGATCAATGCTATCTATCCTTAATATCCAACCCGAAAATAAAACCATGGATTTCTATTGAGCCCAACGTATACAAACATAGACAATTCTGTATAAAAATAATTTTGAACTGATATGATTGTTGGTATACTGAGAAAGTAAAACAACAAATATATCAGTATAGTTTTATTGTATATCCGATGAGGCAAGTGGAATTGTCGTTCATTTCTAATAATTCAAATTAGCATAATGTAATTAATTTTATTTAAAAACCCCAATTGTTAAAAAAAAAACAAATAACTATAAGCTTACAAAAATAATTTTAAGAAATCTAAAACTTTAAAAACAAAAACAGAAACGCATAAAAAAATCTACAGACGATCTGCAACGATAAGCTAATGTGATTATTTTTATACATATTGCAGGTCAACAAATAAATAATTGATGTTAAACAGATAAAGACATCGTTAAAATTTAATCTTATAAAAATATATTTATTAATTACATAAATAATAACAGTGAAGAGCAGCGCTAAAATTAAGTCAATCGTTACAATATTAAGAAACTAAGACGCTTTAAATTCATTCACAATTATTTAAATGCCGAAAACCTTTGTTGCCTATAAAATTATATTATTTTATTGCTTGTATTTGGCCAAAGTAAGACTATCAATAAAACACTTATATCTATCCACTAAATTAATATACTATATTATAATTCAAATGTAATTTTCTGTCTTCTTCATATGATATTTTTTTGTTTAACAATAAAATTTTTTTATCCATTTCGCACTAATTATACTTATGTTATATCAAAGTATTAAATGTGAGTAAAAACAGTTTCTATTCTAGAACAAATACTATATTTAGTAGGTAGAATCAGTGAACACCTGTTTGGCTATTTATTAAAATCAGCGCACTCATCAATTATCTGATGCTATTGAAAAAAATACATTTTGGTTACATAACTACATTTGAAGAATTGCAATAAGAGGTACTATGGGTGACAAAGGTGCTACAGCTCTTAAGAGGGTAAAACTCATCGGTAGATTGAAATCATGCATTCGAAGAGTGAATCCAAGAAAATGGAATGCGAAGATCAAAGACGTAGAGAGGTTTTTCATTGGATCAAAAGACTTTGAAAAGAAATGAAGGAAGGAAATATTGCCGCCGGAGAGTAGTATAAGACCATTCCAATTCAGAATACAAACAAGAGGCATAAGATGGTCTATGAGAAACATTTACAGAAACTTAGGGATAGATTTGTAAATCTTTTTAGACTTAGAACTATCTAATCCTGCTGAGAGTCTATGCGGAGCCGACATAATTGAATCGAAGTAGAGAAAAGTAAGCGAAAATATTAGTAATAGTCGGATGATGGAGTCTCGAAATCTAAGGAAATGAAAGGGCAAAATAAAGTGATAAAGAAAATGTCTTGATCAAAAATCAAAGTCTTTACAAGATTCAATTGTATAGCTTCCCATAAGTAGTAGGCTGACAAACTATTTAACGATAAATATTTTTTTTTAAATAATTTATTTAATGAAATTTACAGCTGTATTATACTAATACAACAAGTAAATAGAATTATTGGTACATATTAGCATGAATGACAAGTAGAGAAACTACCTAGTGGTGGTACTCAAATAACAAGGTCAACTTAGCAGGTCACGAGGCCATCTTCTCTTCAGATGCCTCGGAGGATTATCAGGAAATTAACAGGTAGATAGGTTTGCAACTAATGGGTTTTAATTTTAGTGATGAATTTTATTACAACGCTTATTACAAAGCTTCTTTTTTTTATTTACTTACTTTTTCAATTTACTATTTTTTTAATTAGTTAACATTATACTTCAATTAATCCCAGTCATGGGCCTGTTTCGGGAAATATTCCTATATGATAAATGTGTGAGTAATAGGGTCATTTCCTGTCCTTACATTACCATTTTCGAAATTACCATTGTTCAAAATAAAACAGACTGATTTGAAATGGATGGGTAAGTGATATTATTTTATTTTTTTTAAATACATTGTTTAAACAATAGATAACAATGGACTATACTTAGAATATTAATTGTATTTTATATACAAAAAAAACCTATACCATTACAACCCTTGAAGGGTCTGGGGTTCCGTACATGGTAGAGACTATACTGTTTCCTGGACAACGGTTCTGCAAGGAGTTGACATGTCCTAGGTCACGCTCAATCGCCAGATTTTCCCTCTCATATTGGGTAACCTATTTTTATAATATTTTATAGAGGCTGGGTGGGCCCCAGGAGGGCCCTATGATATGGGCCATATGATCCATCTCCCGCTGCAAACAGACTAAATAAAAAGCATGGCCTGCAGCGGGATTTGAATCAGGATTTCCGGCATGGCAATTCAGTGCTCTACCACTGAGCCACTCCGCTCTCTAATATTTTATATCAAAGAAATAATAATACAAATATTTGGTCATTTTTTTATACACCTTATAACATGTAGTAATTTTTTTATTATAGTAAAATATAACTATTATTTAAGATAATAGTTAAAAAGTTTTATTAAAAAATCGATTTTTAGGAAGACGGATACATATGTGATCTACTTTTTTTCGCCTCCGAAATATCGCAACTTAAGTATTTTTCTGATTTATTAAGTAATTATTATAAAGAAAAGCTTTTGAAAAACCAAATTTAATATTAATATTTTGACCGATTATTATTCTTTTATTTTATTTATTTGTTTGCCAATAGGAAATTTGTTTTTTTATTTCAATATTTACCAGAGCTAGAGTCATAAAATGAAACCAAATATATTGCGAAATTTCGTATATGTTAATAGCGCTCTCGGGGTGTTTTGCCCTTTCCACACAGTCGAACATTTTAAAGCTCTCGATAAACCTAGCAATATTTAAACTCCTTTCCTTAAAAGTCAGTGACCTTATAAGAATACGAGATACCCGTTATCAGGCCGTATTCATAAGTAAGGACAGAATAAATACGGTAAGTCAAGGTAGGGGCAGATAAGGCTTATCATAACTAAGATCGCTACATGAGGTGACGGTTTGTTATCAGTTTGCCGGCTGCACTATCACAATTAAATAAGCCCTTGGTCCTACAGAGATTGCCACTATCGCTTCACAGGTAAGTTAGTATTCAGGAAAAATAACAACTATATGATAAGCATTAGCAGCATAAATGAGAGATTTGTTGAGTTCAGACGTTATTTGAGCTATAACCAGCTGGGACTTGTAAAGTGGATATATTTTATTTTATTACGATAAAGGATTTATTTTATTTCAGTAAAGAATACATCAGGGTTCAAACCATATCACAATTAATTTCAAAGAGATCGTATATAAACGGGAAACGTCACGAGCCATCAACAATTTCGCGAATAATTTGACACAGCGTTTTATTATATATGTTTTCATGTGAACCGTATAATTATATTTTATAACAATTACTATTCGAAATTTAAAAATATTTGACTGTATAATTTTAGATTAAAGAAAATAATACATTCTTTTTCGATTTAATTTAATTAATTTTACCATTATTTGAAGTTCTATCGGTCGGATATCATAAATCATTTATATTAAAATTATTCTCATGCAACCGTACAATGCATTATACATTTTATTCTTGACAGCTTTAATTTCAGTTTTGTTATTTATTTTTTCAGCATTTATTATCTAACATGAACTTTTATCCATTTTATTTTTTTCTTTCAATCTTTTCTGCTAATGCATTCTTTTTTTATTGTCCATGGTATACTCTGTCGATGCTATTTTTTTTTTAATAAAGTTTGAGTAATTCGTGTGAATTTTTTTACCGCAACATCGATTATTTTTTACATCAACCTTTTACTCAAAAGTAAAAAAATAAACTTCTTATATTTATAATGTTTGAAGTGTTTTACTATATAGCACTTGAAAAAGTATAATAGTGCAAAGTAATAACTCCCTTTAGATCAAATATTCCATTCAAGTCCGACTAGAAAAAAAAATACTTTTTTTTCTTTACACTGATTCCATGTATTTCCCGTGGCCTGGGTCTTTCCAATAAATTGGTTATTCAATCGATGACTTTTGAAAACGACCTTAGGTTTCTCGAAACATGTCCCGAATCGACGCTAAATTAAAAGTTACTTAATTTCATGGCATTATTTTATGGTATTATGCATGGGAGCAAAATCATTGTACCTGAATAAATATTGATATTTTATCTCTCATACTGAAAGCCTTTAAAAGAGTAAAAAAAAAAAAATATATATATATATATATATATATATATATATATATATATATATATATATATATGCTCTCAAACATGAAGAGCTTATCACTAGCTTAAAGGAACCTTAATTATTTTCCCATTTCACTGTAATCCTAACCAATAACAGAAACTTTTTTTATGATTCTGCGTACTACAAAAAATATTTAATTTCTGCGATTACCTAAGATTAGTTGAGTCAGCTTGCGTGAAACACTCCATACTTTCGATAACTTTGTAATATTTTAAATAAGTCTATATGCTTCAATAGACAGGATTTTTTTAAAAAACATTTCAGGAGCTATCTAAGAAAATGTTCTCTAAGTAATTTTATAATGAAAAATTCGTAATTTTGATTGGTAGTAAAGAAGTTGAATAACAAGCTGGCAACCAAGTATATCCATGTTGGAATCTTAAATCGTTTTAAGTGAGTTTAATACTTTGTTTCTAAGTTTATAAACTATTTTACTGAGATGGCCATTCGGCAAAAAAATGTGCTGCGCTCTGCTGAAGACAACTTTTGGTTCAATCTTTATAATCACCACATTAAATAATGCACTCCCCAATTTCGCATAAAAAAGGCAATTCTATATCAAATATATGGTTAAATAAGAAATTACTTAAAATAAAACAACTTTATTATTAATTCTTGAATTGATTTAAAACTACGGGATAGATTTAATAGGTAAAAAAGTTTTAAGGTTGAAAACATCTTTAGTGGTTTAAAAATATATTATAAATTGTTATTTGCTGAAGTGAAAAATTAATAAAAAAAACGAAATAAAGGTTTATTTTTACGTATTTTTAAAAGTGTACGGTTTGAAAATAAGAGAGTGATCAGAAAAAAAATGACCAGAACCCCAGAAATTAAAAACCTATTTCTAATCATAAACCTTACTAAGATACTTAAAAAATAACACTTTACGTATGAGAGGAAAATAGTTGACTGGGTGATACAATGGAGAACGGAGATAGTTGGAGGGTGCAGTAAAAAAAAAACACCAAATAAGTACAAGACTTATATTTAATGTGTGCCGACGTTTCGACCTACCTTTAGGCTATCTTCAGGGCAACTGGGAGAGGCGGCTGAGTGGACCGGCTAACCAAAAATGGTTAATCTTTAAGCTGTTTCTATAAGTAACGAAAAAATTAATTTTAAAGGTACAAAGTTAAAAAATTGACTCACCTAAAAAAAAATATTACATTGTGTCCTATACCTCCAGTTTACAGAAATGAATATTCAAAATATAAGTGGCGATAAAAATATTTATATTTCAGCTTACATCCTCTATTAACATATTAAATAGAAATAAATAATATGGAGTATTTTAAAATTAAAAATATTTCATTAAATGATGTGATGATAAGCGTTTAAAGTAAACTGAAGTTGATGGATAAAGAAGAAAATCCTGGTGTTAAAATTAATACAATCTTAAATTCAGATGCATTAAGTAATCATTTAAATATGATTCAGTGAGGGTAAAATATAATTATGAGGGCTATTGGAAAATAGAAATCGGGAATAGAATTTAAATTTTACAGAGTACCAAGCCCTATATATACAATGAGATACATCATATTATCATATAATTTAAAATAATTAACATTCGAAAATTATTACGGCATATTGCCATTAATGTTACATTGATTGGTCTAGGAAAAGTTTTACCTTTTTTGACCCGACCCAACTTTCCTAAGCCAATATCCCGACATTAAATCGATTTTTAAAATAGCTGTCTTTTCAAGAAGCAATCTTTTGAACTACTTTCACAATCACCATTTGACCAAATAGAAATTGATTCCGACTTCTTTTTTTTTCCAGAGACCATAGAGACTTTTTTTCTAAATCCAATCTTCCGTTTAACCACTAAACTGGTCCGATGAACACACCTCTAAGGGTTATATGATAGTTGAGAGGTGACATGATGATGAAGGCTTAATGTGACAAAATTATTATAATAATCAATATAAAGTGATCACTTCTTACTATAAACTCAAATCCAAATTATTCTCAATATAAAACGTGATAATGAAAATAATTAAATTACTATGTAATGATTATAAAATATTTCAAAACATAATCTTAACTTAAAGGCTTATCTGTCATAAAATGTGTAAAAAATATAATTGGAGAATCCGAGGTAAATTAAATAATGATCTTCCGTATAATTGTTAAATGTCAATTCAGGAATATAATTCAGCATTGAGGGATATCTCTTGGTTGCTAATCAGTTATTGGTAATTATTGAACTATTATATTTTTAACTATTTTTATTGACCATTTCAATCTGAAAAGCTTTAAAATATTTATGAAAAGAATATTTTTTTCGCCATTTTAAATCGGATTATCTCGGAAATAGAAACAGAATCACGATAAATTGATTAAAATAACTGCTAAATAAAATATTTAATACTATAGGTAACTTATTATAAATAAATACTTAACACTTCCAATTACTTTTCAATGCCAATAACAATATGAACAATTTTCCTAAATCTGTTACAATAAGTAAGGAAGAAACAAACTATAATAGTTCAAAGTTATGCAATGTTGGATCTCTGAACAAACATATTGCATAGTATCCTTTATCTCCGGTTTACAGAACTCAGTATTTAAAATATAAATGAAGAATAAAATATCTATAATTCTGTAATTAAATATTTTACAGATAAAATTTAAAATAAAATAGAAATTTAGGATGAACAAATCATCCTCTATCAATAGACCAAATTACCTCTTATATTATTAATTATTTAATTTTATTAATTATTTCAATCTGAAAATATTTACAAAAAAATAAGTTTTTAATTAACCACGTTACATTAAAATAACTTCTAATTAGCAAGTCGTTTCAAAATATTTGTCTTTTGTTCTTAAAACGTTAATTACTTTCTTGCGTACTGCGACTTCTTTATTTCAACTGAATGTCTTAAATACTTAAGGTAATTGTTATCAAAAAGATTTTTTTTTTAATATTTTACTTTTCAATTACAACCACATCAAAGCTTAGCTTACTTTCCCATTACTTAATCTTTCTCAAAGGATTTCTTTCACAAACTTAACAAAGCTTTTTAAGATGAATAAAGGGAATCATTAAGTTAAGCAAGTGCTTAAGGCAATGATTAATCCAACTTTGTTTTAAAAACTTCTATACCTTTTTTTAATCGTTATGTATATTTGATTAGATTTTTTTAGAAATAGATTTTTTTTATTAAGTTGTTTACGCTAGTTAGAATGTTTAGAACTTCCATTCATAGGATATTTTATTTGAATTAATGGAGCTACAATTTCTATAATGAATTGTTGGGATAGAAATATTTCGGTAATTTTCTTATCGGTACCATATTAATAAAAACTATTATTATTTTCCAATTTATGTCATTTATCTACGCTAATACTTCTATAACTGCTAAGTAGTTTTAGACATGCAAGTATGGCTTGTATTTAATGTTTCATTTCTCCATTATTTATCAAAATATATAAATAGTTTTAAAAGCACAATTACGAATTCATCACCTTGCGCATAACGTACTCTATATTCCCGCAATGGCTAAATGAAATACGGTTAAAAAAGGATTAAATCTAGGAATGGAAAATACAGCGGCTTTGAGCCGGTTCGAGTAAAAACCGCCTTCAGCGGACTCAGCCCATTGTAACGCCTTTAAATACCGAAAGGTAACAGAAGGCTTTGGTTTATATAGAAGCATTTTCAGGAATTTCTGTAAATTAGTATCATATTGTAAATAAAATTTTTGGAGGATGAGAAAAAAAATGTAAAATGCAGAGATGAAAAGATGCATGGAATTTTATTATTACTTGAATAAAAAGTTACAATTAATCATGTTTCAGATTTTCTGGTTATCGGAAGTCTAAGGATAAAAAATTGTAACAATTCGAGTATTTTTTTCTTTTCCTCAGCTCGTTAGATGTTACTATGAAACTGGAATAAAATCAAATTCTGTAAAGCTTAGTTTTAATATTTTTTAATTAATAAGTATTATGACCGTGGAAAAATTCCAACGAAAAGCCCTTAAGTCTCCTAACTAAAACAGAAATTGAAAATATCTGTCCAATATTTCGCCTATTCAGGCATCCTCAGGGTAGAAAGAGTATAACAGCAAAACAAAACACAAATAATGCACCCAAGAAACATCCCACCACCTCCAAGGGTCAAATGCAACCTTGGAAAATAGAAATATTGGACACATATTTTCAATTTCTGTTTTAGTTTGACTTAAGGCTTTTCGTTGGAATTTTTCCACAGTCTTAACATTTATGTAAGTTCTCTTTTTACTTTTCAATATTAATATTTTTTAATTAATTTATTAAATTTTTTACTTCGACATCAACCGTCCTCTAGATCCACCACGATTAGAGAGAGATGGTAGATTCGGTCAAAGTGTTATCTTTTATGCTGTTTCAGGTGAAACAATAAAACGTTGGATATTACAAGTAAAATAATTATACAGTGATCAAAAGCCACTGTCACATAAAATAGTTTTAGGCGCATAAAACTTTAAAGTAGATTTTGTATAAAATTTAGCAATTTTATGTGCCTACGAGAAAACCTCCTAAATATTCCCAAAACCGCAGAACAAATTACACGGACAAAAACATTGTATTCTTCCAAATATCCTTAAAATCCTAAATTGAGCCGACTTGGCACTTTAAGTATTACAAAAACTGAGGGAACTGTAAGCCTCACTAACGGAAAGGGATGTTTTCAATAGTGTAAACGCAAGGAACCCAGGATACTAACTTGATAATGAAACTTCTAAAGATGAGAAAATGTTTGATGTGCTTGAAACTCTTGGAATTAAGCACAGGAGTTTCAACAAGCCAGCAGCCTCTTAAATTGGCGAATGTTCTCATAGATAGTTCATTTCTAATTACATAACTCCGAAGAAGGCGATTTATTCATTTATTTATAAGAGCATTGATAAGAAATAGATTATTAAATAACGCCATAATTGACGCAGTAACAGCAAGAAATTAAGAAAGACCAATTAAAAAGGTTATCTATGTAAATCTAGAAAATATTTTCTCTTGCGGGAACTATACAAAATAAAATATTCGTCAATCATTTTTTTTATAACATTACGTAGGTATAATTAGATAAACGTAGCCGATAAATTTGTATAATAAACACTGACGAGGAATCATATAATAAGATTTGTTTATTTCAAGTTTCTGTTTTTATTTGCTTTAATATTCCTTAGTTTCAGGACAAATTACAAAAATTGTAAAAATAAGTCAAAACAGAATGGCAAATTTAACTAATGACACTGAAAGGACAAATTCTATAATGAATTTTAAAAAACATATTTAACGAGAATTACATGGTGCCATTATAATTCCTTTTTTTAGGCATGCATATGTGTATACATATATATATATATATATATATATATATATATATATATATATATATATATATATATATGTACGTGTACGTGTGTGTGTGTGTGTGTGTTATATACACGTACTAGAGATCCACCATCACGTAGCAGCCACTAAGGACCACGTGAATATCATTTGTTAGGCTTCTTTGGGAGTCTTAATTTTCTTTCTTCCCATCTCAGCTAATGTACTATATTATATAGAAATTATAAAAACAAAAACAAATATTTCTTTATATAGGAATTTATCTTGCACGTAGATAATTCCATGGGATTTGGCAAGCAGCGTCTTCGGTGAAGCCGATATTCCAACCCATTTACACAAAACCTGGACAAATTATATATCTAAACCTTCCTGTTGAACCACTCTATCTATTGGTGAAAACCGCATGAAAATCCATGCATTATTGAGTTTATCGCGATGCGACCGAGTATTTTGTTTTATTATATATATATATATTTTTTTTTTTTCCTTTCAAAGTAACCCTTTGAAAGGACCGTTTATTTGTTAGCACATTCCATACGTGAGTATACTATGTGCCTTATAAATTCATTTTACAAATAGTTAACTATAGTTTGACAATTCTAAAATATATGCAAAAGACATTGTTATATACATGCTGTTACAACTTAACATAATTAACAAAATTAACGAATTTAACAACTATAAATTAAACAATTAACATTTTTTTTTTAAATTAAAATTACAATACTTACAAAATGATTATCTTTTTTTTATCTAGTATAGTACAGGGAGTCTCTTATATGGATGTCAACTTTTCAAAATCAATAATATATATAATAATATAATCAATAATATATATAAAGATATATAAAGATTTACATTTCTTTCGTCGAAGCCCTGGTGGACCGGACTAAACCTCTACACCGGCTATTTGACATCTTAAACATTGGTAGGGTTCATACTTTTGTGAATTACCTCTAGTAAGATGAAAGCTTGTCAATTTTACCTTGAAATCATCTAACCCATTATTTACTTATATCACCATAATGATTTAACAAAGTTAAAGAATTACAACGATCATAACACCACGATAACTCAACAAAGTAATACAACGTAATAAAGTGTATATTTTTTTTTATCTTTACAGCAAGGCACGATATACTAAAAAATTTGATAACCGACAGATTAAAACGTTGAGTGTTTCTCATATCAATTGATTGCAATCTGTACAACAATAAATTTCGTAATCAATTGAAATAAGAAGAATTAGTTTCCTAAAGACAAAAAAACTGGGAATAATTGACAAAATAATCATTAAATCTAATCTCAAAATTGGGTCGGAAGAGGTTGTTGCCTTTGGGTCCTTAGACTATTCAAAAGGATGAAAAAGCCGATTCAGAAGCACCACTTGAATAGATTAGAAATAATTTTCCTATAACCTGCTCCTTGAAATAATGATTTAAATAAGTAAACTTTAAGCTTCCGCATTCAATGTTATATAAGATGTAATAAAAGAGATATAGGTAGATTATAAATATATTTAGAAAAAACAAATATATTGCAAAAGAAATGTATCCTTAGTTGGTAGTGCTCGTCTACCTTCCGAGTCTTGTCCCTGGATCTGTATTTTCGACGCCAATCAAAGTTCAAAACTAAAATCCACAATAGATCAGCCTAGGACAATCTTCTTATCTACATGACCGCTCAAGATGCTTGCAATATATGGCATACTATATTTCTGTTAATCCTATCACGACACATAACATATAGTTTAGCTTAAAGAGGGGAAACAAGGAAATAAATAAAAATGAGTTTATAGTAGTTTTGAATGGGATTTATGATACGACTAGCTAATGCCCGCGGCTTCGCTCGCGTGGAATTCGGCCTGCCACATAAACTTTCGTGAAAGATCATTTTAAATAAATAATTTAATTATTTTTTTTTAAATATAAGTTACTCGTACATCCATAATTTCAGATGTCTAACTTCAAAACTGACGGATTCTCTACAACCTTTGAACCCCCATTATATTAAAAAGGGAAACCCTTGGGGTGGAATTATCCAAATTTCTTTCTTAAACTATACAAAGAACCTATCTACAAATTTCAAGAGGCTATGTTCCTGATTTGTCATTAATTGTGTACTATAACGGGGGGGCATGCCCACGTGACCCCACATAAATCTGCCCTTGATGTAGCCTATGATTTATAACCTATTGTTACGGGCTACTGGGTATTAACAATGAATTAAACAATTGATTAATTAAAGATACTAATATTTATTACAAGAGTGATTAAAAGAATACAATTAAACTATTAACAATTAAATTATTGAACTAATATAAATTTATGATAACAATATTATAAATATTTATTATCTAGGCCTAACTCCTATTTAACTATTACAATAATATAAGATATTACTAATCCTAGATAGCTTAACTAGTTACAATAGTTTCTATGAATATATTACACTACAATTTATAACTAATAATTAACACTTACAGTTCACTTGTCCACCGACCGTAAGATTCTCCAAGTATGACAAACTGACACACAGTAACAAACAGAAACAATTTATTACACTCGCGAGACTGTCACAGTTCACTGATACACTTATTACACTGGCCGGTTCAACACTGACTAGTTTATCACACTGACACTCATTTATCACAGATCATCACTGGTCTTCTCTCAGGCTAAGACTGACTGACTCGAGGTGAGGGAAGTCTTTAAATAGGCAAGGCCGAACATTCTAGAGCACGAAGGGGCCAGAAAATTCTGGAATCTTCTGGATCTAGAACGGTCCTAATCCTATTTTAACTTCTCCCGCCGACGGATTTAAGCCGCTAATCCTCTTGCTTCCGTCTTCTTGCCGGCGCCCGTAACACTATTTTATTCAATAAGTTTCATCCAAATCCGTTCAGTAGTTTTAACGTGAATGAGTAACAAACATTCTCATTTATAATATTCGTAGGATATCAAAACAAATAGTTTCACTCCAGTCCTTTCTGTTATTTTAACCACAATCATCATGTGATTTTCCTTTATTTATTTACTATAATGGATTCTCCACAGTACCTAGAAAACTGTCGGCAGGGAGGGCACGTGCCCCCTCCCACCTAAATCCGCGCTTGCTATAGCCTATGTGTTATTCTGCTGTATAACCTATATTACTGTAAAGTTTCATCCAAATCCATTCAGTAGTTTTTGCGTGAAAGAGAGACAAACATACAAACTTTCACATTTATAATATTAGTAAGATTAGTAAGATTAGTAGGATATCAAAACAAATAGTTTCACTCCTGTCCTTTCTGTTATTTTAACCACAATTATCATGTGATTTTCCTTTATTTATGTACTATAATGGATTCTCCACAGTACTTAGAAAACTGTCAGGAGGGGGGGGGGGCACGTGCCCCCTCCCCCCTAAATCCGCGCTTGCTATAGCCTATGTGTTATTCTGCTGCATAACCTATATTACTGTAAGGTTTAATCCAAATCCATTCTGTAATTTTTGCGTGAAAGAGAGACAAACATACAAACGTTCACATTTATAATATTAGTAAGATTAGTAGGATATCAAAACAAATAGTTTCACTCAGAAAGAACATGAGTTATTTTAACAACTATTATCATGTGATTTGCCTTTATTTATGTACAATAATGGATTTTCCACAGTATCTTAAATACTGTCGGGGGGGGGGGGGGAGGCAGGTGCCCCCTTGCACCATCCCATATATCCGCGCTTGCTATAGCCTATGTGTTATTCTGCTGTATAACCTATATTACTGTAAAGTTTCATCCAAATCCATTCAGTAGTTTTTGCGTGAAAGAGAGACATACATACAAACTTTCACATTTATAATATTAGTAAGATAAAAAAAAATTATCAGACGGTTCAGGCGTCTTGAATAGAAAAACGGAGGTAACAAATATATTGGTAGTTAAATAGGGTGTTTCTATTTCATATATAAAGTACTTAGTCTGTTAACAGCACTAATTCAACACTGTGAATCTGCAGATCCCCTGGGCTCACTCTCTATATTAATAAGTATCTCTAATTGGGGGAAAAAACTTAATGGTTGATAAGGATCTTGGCCGAATCACCTCCCAGCATGACCGTTGTCAAAGAAACAGCACAGTCTCTACCATGTACAGAACCCAAAGCCCTTCGTTGATTACATATTTTTACTTCTATTGTACACATTTTTTTAACAACAAGATATCTTATCCGACTATTACATGTCTTAAAGTGAATAAAATTTATGTTCCAGAGCTATGTCAACGTTTCATTTGATATTTTATTTTCTATAAAAATATAAAACTGAGAGCTGCTAAGCCCAAAAACTGGCTCATATTTTTTTCATAAACAGCCAATTATTTTATTGGGAACTGTGCCCCAACACGAAGCGATACATTTATCTGATATAAGGCTAAAAATAAGAAAGATATTTTTGATTCAGTATTTTTTCTATCCCATGCCAATCGGTATCTCGGCTGTTTGCGGTCAGAACTGCTAAAAAAAATGAATGTCATTTATAACATTTTTATATCTCAAATTTATTTTTTTTTATTAAAAAACTGATCAATATTGGCATCGTTATAAAAAAAAGTTTACTTTGCTTCAGGCGGAGGACATATTCGACCAGTGCTATGGTTATTTTAAACATTAAATCAATACTGCCAGAAGCAGGTGATGACCCAGTCATTACTTGGGTTGAAAAATAACTGCTCTAGGTCATCAATTGTTTTCTGATTCCATCAGAATGATGGATCTGCTAGAATTCTGTCCGTTTTTTTTTGTGGTTAGTCCGTCGAGGTAAAATGATACGGGCAGTGATCCCGGATGAATCATTGGCTCAACATTAGAAATAAGTAAAAAAAAAAGCTTAGTTAGTAATCAATTTCAGTTTTAATATCACGATGAAAACTGTTAAACAAACCGATGTTAAGAAACATTATTGTCGGTTAAATGTATTATTTATAGTTTTGAACCAGCCCTTTGGCACAATAAGCAAGAAATGAGAATGAAGAGTCCAAAATAAAAAACCGATTTTCACAACTACATTCATACATTTTCTCTATGTTTCGGTGCATTGCAAATTAAGGATAAAGATTTTTCAGATTCATACTATTTTTTATCGTAGTACCAAGCTAGCATAATAGCATACAATGGAACTTTTGATTGAAGCTCTGAGGAAGGTTGCAGTATGGTCAGCGAAACGTGAGCAAAGAACTTGACAACATGGTCGAAATCAGAAGAAATAAGTTAAGAATAGATTAAAAATATTGGCCGTGGCAGTTCAATAGAGTATATAACTTTTAATTATTAAAAAATTTAATGAGATTCTTGTTGATTTTTTTTATTTTTAGGTCTGTCATTTTACTAATCTTATCAGAAATACCAATGTCTAAACAATTTTTTTTATATACTTTTTTATATATCAATTTTCAAATAGAGGAGAAAAGTCTTGTTTTCAATCAATGAATGTCTCCAAAGTGATGGAACGAACAATTATGAATTTAATGAAGTTCATATCGCAATAAGGGTATCTCCAATATTAGTATGCATTAATCTACTGGTATCACAGATATATAACAGTTACCGTTTTTAATGTAATACTTGTTTTTGCTTTTTTTGATATAACCCAAACGAATTTTTCATATTATAATTTTTCATTTTTTAACTTTTGAGGTATTCCGCTTTATAAAAAACTGACATGTAGTCTTGTTTGCAAATTAATTTCTTGTTACTTGTTTTTCAATATGTGATTCTAATTTAAAATGGCAGGGACGAAAAAAAATACGATTCAGCCCGCAAACTTTCCTCAATCTAAGTCTAATATACTGGAATAATTGTAGAAAACCCAATATCACTTCATGTAAACATGAAAAGTAACTACAAAAGATGATTGGGAATTAGTTTTCATTGAATTATAAAGAATGAACAATTTAATATATATTTTTATTTTAAAGAGGAAAGAATTGTCCTGGCCGGGTTTCGAACCCGGGTCGTCTGCACCTCTAGTGCAGTGCTCTAAACCCGGGTCGTCTGCACCTCTAGTGCAGTGCTCTAAATCCGGGTCGTCTGTACCGCTAGCGCAGTGCTCTAAACCCGGGTCGTCTGCACCTCTAGTGTAGTGCTCTAAACCCGGGTCGTCTGCACCTCTAGTGCAGTGCTCTAAACCCGGGTCGTCTGCACCTCTAGTGCAGTGCTCTAAATCCGGGTCGTCTGCACCTCTAGTGCAATGCTTTAAACCCGGGTTGTCTGCACCTGTAGTGCAGTGCTCTAAACCCGGGTCGTCTGCACCTCTAGTGCAGTGCTCTAAACCCGGGTCGTCTGCATCTCTAGTGCAGTGCTCTAAATCCGGGTCGTCTGCACCTCTAGTGCAGTGCTCTATACCCGGGTCGTCTTCACCTCTAGTGCAGTGCTCTAAACCCCGGTAGTCTGCACCTCTAGTGCAGTGCTCTTAACCCGGGTCGTCTGCACCTCTAGTGCAGTGCTCTAAACTCGGGTCGTCTGCACCTCTAGTACAGTGCTCTAAACCCGGGTCCTCTGCACCTCTAGTGCAGTGCTCTAAACCCGGGTCGTCAGCATCTCTAGTGCTGTGCTCTCAACCCGGGTTTTGCGATTGCAGATGACCCAGACTCGATTCCCGGCCAGGACAAATCTTGCCTCTTTAAAAAAAAATATTTAAAAATAATCACCATCTAAAGAACAATAAATACAAATAAATTATAAATATAAAATTGACATAAGTCAACAAGATCCCAATGAAAGTAATGTTCAAGGAACATTCTTTCCCGTGCATACATCGCAAAAATTGAGATATAGGATCGGTGAAGAAAATGAATTTGTCTGGCCTGGATACGACCCCTGGTAGTTCAGTGTTTTAGAGCACTGCACTAGAGATATAGACGACCCGGGTTCGGATCCCAGCCAGGACAAATCTCTCTTCAAAATAAAAATATTCAAAAATAATCACCATCAAAAGAACAATAAAAAAAAATAATTTAACGTATAGTGTAGTAATTTAAATTATTATAGTCGTCGCAGCTTTGTATTGATGAGATAATTTGTATATTTGTTTTTTACTTAATTCTTAACGATATTGTCCTACTTATAATAGGTTTCACTGCTTTCTGGTGAAAGTAAACAAATCGATAATTTAAATATTTACCGGAGACATAGAAGAATAACAAACGGCCAGAACGATCGAGATGGCACCACCTGTGGCTTGTTCTATTCATTTATTTTTTCAAGGTAAAAACGAATCAATATGTAATAACCTAGGTTATTTAGGAAATGGCAATTGAGTCATTAATGATCGGTTAGGTTTCATGGAATACTCAGAATATACTTTCCGAAATCATAAAATAAATAAAATATGATAGGTAAAAAAAAAAAATGATTAAGTGAAATTATTCCATTTCAAAAACGTTAATTTATAAAATAACTCAAATATTGCTATGGCATTTTGTTAGCTTATTAATCGTAAACATATTCCAAAAATAAAAATAGGCCAGTATATATTTTATATTGACTGTGCTAGTCAGAACATAATATGTAGCAACAATAATTAATTAATTGATTAATAAAACGAGTTGAAATTCCGTAAAATAAGCCTGTTTCCAAGCAGAAAAATACTACTAGATATAAATACAACTCAGTTGTATGTTGGACGTCTTAGTGGCGGGGTGCTGTCTCATGTTTGGAGCCTGATTGGGCTGTTGATCGTTGGGATGTTTTGCACCTTTTTCTTCGAGATGCGATTCACATAACCCCCTTTTTGATTTTGGTGTCTTGATAATGCCTGAATAGGCGAAACGTCGACTGGTAAGTAGGTGTATTTTTTGAAACATAAGGCTTTGCATTGTGGTTTTTCCCAATTGCATTATAATAAATAATAGTGTTTCTTTTTGAGTTTTTGTCTCTATTTTAGTGATTTGATTTGTGGTATAGCCGTTGTTCCACTTGAATTCTTAATGGATCGATTATATTTTAATTTTATTCAGGACTTAAAGTCATTAGTAAATAAAGAAAGTTTCCAATTAGTGAATAGTTATGCTATACATATTTATGTTAGAGAAGAATTGGTTGAATGTAACTTCTAATATAAGGAAGAAATAGTTGGGGTGCAGTCAATAAAAACACCTTAATAAGTGTAACTTATTTATTGTGTGCCGACGTTTCGGCCTACAATGAAGGTCATCTTCAGGGCTAAGAGTGAGAAACAAACAGAAATTTATATAAAAAACGTTGCAGTAACAAGAATATGGTGACAAGTAATGTGGTACAAGTAATGTGGAAATTAAAATAGTGACTAGATATGATGAAATAGTGACTAGATATGATGAAATAGTGACTAGATATGATGAAATAGTGACTAGATATGATGAAATAGTGAATAGATATGATGACTAAAGATAACGAATATAAAAGTGGTTACAGAATATAATAAAATTAAATAGTGACAGATAATTCTTAATTAATTAATTTTTGGCATCCATCACATGTTAATAGCATAGAGTTCATTATTAGTTAGCCTCATATTTTTACATCTACTGAATTTCTATACCTATTTTCTATATGTTTATGTTATATTCACACCATATTTTATATTAATAAAACTTCTTTCTAACTGTTTACAGTTATAATATTAACTTCCCTTACTTATATTTTCTATTTTATTTTTATACTTTAGATTTCATATTTATAAACATTATTTTTAATTTTTAATTTGTCAAATTTATCAATCCTTTCTTTCTACATATGCTTGTATTATTACATTTTACTTATGTAACCTCTAGATGTCTGGTATCATTTCATTTATATCTATAGCTAAACTATTTTTTTCTAAATCCTTCATATTCCACCCTTTTTTTTATATTTAAATCTTCTCATTTTGTATCTTTCCGTTTACCTCCTCATTTTTCTTTCCCTTTATATTATGTTTACATTTAATCCTTTCTGCACATTTATTTTCTGTATTTTATATTCGTATTCTTTAATTATTATATCTGTCACTAATTTAATTTCTGTTCATCATCTATTATTTTATTATTATCTGTCACTATTTTAATTTTATTATATTCTGTAACCACTTTTATATTCGTTATCTTTAATCATCATATCTATTCACTATTTCATCATATCTAGTCACTATTTTAATTTCCACATTACTTGTCATCATATTCTTGTTACTACAACGTTTTTTGTATGTTTTTTCGGTTTCTCTCTCTTAGCCCTGAAGATGGCCTACATTGTAGGCCGAACCGTCGGCACACAATAATTAAGTTACACTTATTAAGGTGTTTTTATTGACTTCACCCCCAACTATTTCTTCCTTATATACATATTTATAATGGTACAAAAATATGTCCGCGTTTACCTAGATATAAATACTCGTTACTGACAGGAGTCCTATAAGCGGCATGTAAGATCACATTTTCGGGACCTCCCAGAATTCAAAATTAATGGGTCCAGTTGTGATTCGAACACACAAGGTTCACAATATAAACCCTAACATTTGTGGACATGACAATATTTTTAATACATTTCGGGTAATAAATACAATCCTACGATCTCTTTCCTTGCAATAAAAAACTAAACTAATGTTTTTCCCCTATATAGAGTTAGAAGATGACAAGAGAAATGAAATATAGGCTCAAAGTAGGAATATTGATTAATTTGACCATACGATTATTTAAATCGATATAATTACTGAGATCAACGGAAGTCACGATTTCCATTTTATTAAATTTATTAATAGCTTTAAAACAATTGAAGATTAATTCCAAGAAGTAATTCAACCTATGATAATTCAGAATCTCAAGTCGGCCTATAGTTGTGGTGGGGCGTGAAGACAAGTCAGGGGGGACTAGAATAGGTAAAAATAAAATAAAATAAATCTCTTTTAGTTTTTGTTATTTTCCCTCCCCAGTACTTCTTTATCTTAAACTGATAGTTATAATATTGTATCTTAGAGAGAAATGCTTTATATTTCAGCAGTGCTGTCTAACTACATTGGATTGCCATAATGCACAGCATACTTATCAATCCATATTGGGCATACTGTACATTACAATTTCTTTTTCTTAAATACATACTTAAAAATTATACTTGTTTTTGTTGTTTTTTTCATATAGCCCAAACAAATTTTGTGCAAGGGGTGTGTGGTGGCTTTCATTTGGCAAGGGGGGCGTGGATGGTTTTAATTTGAACAAGGGCTGCGTGGTACAAAAAACATTGGGAACCACTGGCCTAGAGGGTGTGTTGCGTAATAGATATGCATCCAGGTTGAATCATCCCTTAACTATTCACGGGAAGGGATGAAACTACCTGGGTCTGTTTTTTATGTGTCGCCTGGTGGAGTCGGTCCTCGTCAATGTGATGGTTAGTCAATCCGTGCTATATTCTTTAGATACAATTACTGTGTTTCCAGACATTAGAAACTGTGTTAAAGGGACTACGAATTATTTAGCAGCATTCAACAAGGCAGTCAATCAACCACTCTGAAGTTACTTAATGTTTTAGTTCGACACAACTAGTTAGACATATAAATAGTTCTACAATTCAGGAAGACTAGAAGTTACTATGTAAGAAACAAAACTACTCATCTTATAGGCAAAGCAATTGTAAGAAACAGTGAGTTACTATTTTATTTTTTATTATTTAACAAAGTTCAGAAACGTATACGACAATAATAATGTAGATTACTTTATATTGAATAAATCATTTAAGATAATGCAACAGAAACGACTTACACATAAAGTTTTGTCATTACTTGCCAATCGTTTTGTGTTTTTAGAAATTAAAAATTTACATGAAATGATACTGAATTTTTGATAATTAATCTAGTATAAGATAGACATAAGAAATTTTTCTGGCTGAAACTTTGTTTTTGCCTCTGCCATTTTAAGTTAGATTCACAAATTGAAAAACATTTTTTTTTCTTTTTTTGAGAAAGAAAAGTCATTTTCGCCTCAATTAAACCGGAATACCTCAAAAGATAAAGAGTGATTTTATTTTATTTTATTAATAAACATGGTTCGTAAATGTATGATATTTTATCTTGGAAACATATATGTTAAATACATTTATACAATCATGAATTATGATCGGTGATGGCTTCGCATCCTTTAAAATGAGCCCCTAATTATCCGGATTGAGACAAATGTTTCCTCATTTGGTTAGAACTGTCAGATATTAAGGGAACGGAAACTGTTAGAATACCAATAAATAATTTAAAGCCGAAGTAAGTAGTTTGAGTACGGCTTTAATTAGTTATAGATAACAGTTAGATTAACTAGTTTATCAAAGATTGTGGGGATCATGGAACTTATTAAATTTGCTATCTTGGGATCAGTAATTTCAGCGCGGAACAAGACTGACTTTATCTCGAGGAGCATTCTCGCAGCCCCCCATTCCTCCGGCCCACATAAAATTAAAACTTCATCCAAGTCCGGTTAAGATGAATAAAAAAAGATAGAAAAAATAATCTTAAAATTAACCCTTTAAGAAGTTTAAGAAGATGAGAAATAAATAAGCATCAACAAGTTGTGAAGTGAGAATTTTTAACATTTATTAGAGAATAGGATTTCCCTTCACTGTTATTTTCGTCAATCCTGGTGCAATAAATTTTTATGCTACTTGTGTATTAGTCGGTAACCTGGGACTTTATCTGCGATTATTTATGACCTGGACACTGATAATTCTGATACTGAAATACCTACCTTATTATTCATATTAATGGAAATTGAAATCTACAAAATGTAATCATAAAATGTTATTTATATGCCACGTTCTTATTTTTATATAATTTCCTACCCCACACTTTTGAAAAACAACTCCTATTTTTTCCTTGGAAAATCTATTTAATGATTTTCACCATTAACTTTCTTCAAATGATTTCAACTTTGGAATTATTGCGAACTTCTGGAAGTATTTCACAGCTTCTTGAAAAAAAAGTCATTTCCAATGTCCTATTCTGTACATTTTAAATAGGCAATAACAAAGGGAATAGGACTAAAAAACAAAATCGAAGTTAATGAACAATAAACAAATTAAAATAGACCATCAAGAAGTCAAAAACACTAGAAAAAGCAATACGGAAAACAATTTAATAACAAATGAGAGGAGTGATAAGGAAAGGTTATACGAGATTTAATTGGTACCGGCTAACTCACAAGCACCCAACTTTTATAGTTAGACGTCATATTTCCATCATTCGTAGTTATAAATAATAAACTACTTAAAAAGGTAGTAAAATTTTATTCATAAAACTTATGCCATATATAGACCCGCAATTCTTTAGTGTTGTAAATAAGAGTACATAATTCAAACAATAATAATAATAATCAAATCAATTATTTAATATATTTATATATTCATTTAAATGAATGCAAGTGACATTCATGTAACCAAATAATCAATAGCTTAATTAATAATATAAAGTGGTAAATATTTAATAATTGACAATCCCATGGCTTGACTGTATATGTAAAACGTTAAATTATGCATGAATCTTTTAATAAAACTCTGATTATAATCAAAAAGTAGGCTAACTTCTGTTTATCAGTAATTCGACCTTGACTTGACCTTCAATAATTAGCAGATAAGAAATCTCTTGACCTTGAATAAATTGAACCCAAACTATTAACTTGTTCTATAAATAGAACAATAATCTACTCGAGAACTCTTTCCAACTCGTCAGAACTAATAAAAAATCTGTATTTTTTTACATCATGGATAATTTATAACAATTACTTCTTACGATATTACACAAATTTCATAAAAAAATTAAGATATGTTAAAATTTTTATTTAAAGAAGTGCTTATTAAAATACAAAAAAACATAGGGATTAAGAAGGGTAGTAAAAAAGAAAATTACTGGGGACAAGTCTGGAAAAATTCAGATTTATTTTACAAACTTTGGGAAAACTGTGTTTCTACTTTTCTTGTTCTACTTTTTCATCATCTTAAAAATTTAAAATAATGATTTTCTGAATACTAAAGAAAATACTAAAATCAACGAAGTATATATTGCTTTAATTTATCGCAAATAAAATCATAATGAGCAGAGCAAAACAATAAATATCATAAGCCTGCAATATTGTAAAAAACAGTTTTACAATTTTTTGTCTACTAGAGTATAGATTTTTTATCATTAATACCCGGTCGTACTGTACGGAAGAAGGTGTTATTACTATAAGGCAACATCTTGTATTTTTTCTTTATAGATAAAAAAAAATTGAACTACGTGAAGAAAATTGAATATTGAAAAAATTCCCGAAATAATTAAATTTATGAGATAAAAAGATTAGGTAATTTTAAATGAAATAATTCATCATGAGCACATTTATAATTCTGTTGGCATGACCCAGGTAGATATGAACCAGATATGGAGGACAAGGCTGGATACCGGGAGATGTGATTAGAATATGAATTTTTTCATCAACTCTAGTTGCCTAAATATTATCAATGAATTGACCATTACATTCCTAAGTTTAAAACGTTATATGATATTATAACAATCATATTCTTTTAGTGTAGTAATTAAAAAAGTTCAGTTACGTTTAATAAAAAATTGATTATGATGGTGACATTAAGAGAGATCTTAACATTTTTAAACCGGAATGGCATCCATTCCAATCAATTATTTTTGTCTTAGTATATAAACAATAATTTATTATATCTTATAATGGTTTTAAGTGAATGGCTCTATTTCAATATATTACAATGTAGAACAGAAATAATATAATGGACCAATGTTCTGAAAGTCCATACAAATTAGAACATGCTTGAAAAGGAGAGTTTACTATTGAATACAAACTAACCTTGCGTTACTTTTACTTCTATAACCCAAAAAACAAGTTGTTGAAGATTCGACTTTTTTTTTTCCTAATGAGCTGTTAAACTTCGTAAACCATTGGTTTTCGCCATTCATCATCCTTTAATAATATCCCACAGATTAACCAGGAGGGCAGGTCCAATACTTGGGACTACATCTTGACAAACGCTTAGCGTGGAATCATACTAGAGTAAAAAGACAAGAAACTGCTCTCGGTTCAGACTACTTCAACATTTACTAAACAAACGCTTTATGCTCCAAATTAATTACAAAAAACTCAAATACATAACTCAATAATACTAATTTGGACTTACAGAGTAGAACTTTAGGGCACCACTAAACCATTGAATTCTTCCGTTTCCGAACATTAGTGTCAAAATCTCCCGTAATATTCTCAATGCTTTTTTCGTTGTTACGAATAAAATCACCCATAGTATCCTTAGTGTCCTATGCTATATGCTGATTCGGCCCGAACACGATATCAATCCTGTCATGACGAAGTATTCCCACCGGTTTTAAACCTAGCTTCCCCTCTATTACTGGTAATCCAGTGAGGCACCTGGAAGAGGATGGAAATCTTCTATCTTAAATTTGCTATTTGAGTATATGTACTACCAGTTGGTAATTAGTCTACTTGCTTTAATATTATGTTATTT
The DNA here is from genome assembly GCA_037127475.1 of Arma custos. Classification (NCBI taxonomy): domain Eukaryota; kingdom Metazoa; phylum Arthropoda; class Insecta; order Hemiptera; family Pentatomidae; genus Arma; species Arma custos. Next base: position 43,433,398 of record CM073760.1, read on the forward strand.
TATAACATTGATAATATTCATTTGATGTGTTAATATAATATAATTGTAAATTTCAATAAATAAATTTTAAATTAAAGATTTTCCTATCAAAATAACTGTTTGATAAGACCGCTTATATAATGGTCTACTATAAACATTAAAAAACTCAATAGATGTAAGATTCCACCTTGTTTTAAAAAATGTTTATAACGGTACAGTCCCTACCACGGACTTAACGCAAGACCCATCATGGGAGGTTATAGTGGTACAGGTTATTTCTTTTTTTATAACCATACTCATCGACTCAGTAGCAACACAAAAGGCTAAGAAAAAATTGCAGAGAGTAAAAAGCTTCTTGAGTTACGATTTTCGTATCCTTAAGAGTCCCATAGTGGTGTAGAACTAAAGGTGGTGGAATCCTGGCGGCCCTCCAGCACAGTCCCATATGAATCAAATGACTTAGAGCCCTAGAACCACTTCCATCACATTGACAAATGCCCTCTCCTAAACAGTATTAGCGCGACATCAAGATAGATTTCTATTTTAGTTTTTCAAAATAGCTAGAAATATCCGAAAGAAAGTTCAGAAGAATAACTGTATCGACATCCTATTCAGCGCCTATCGTAGCCAATTTAATGTTCTTAGCAAACGATCGTTTACTAATATTATTATATTTAATTTATGAAGTAAACCATTTTCCAGTCAGTTTTTCTTTTTTATACAAATACGTTTCGATTTTTTAGTCATTTTCAATTTCACAAGTCCTTACTGGAATTTTCATAATAGGTCTGTAATTTAACAATTAAAAAATAATAAACAATAACAATAAAACTACAATTACACCAATTGTCCTAAAATAACTGAAAAAAATTTAAGTATAGATACCTCATGTGAATGTCTATAATTTAAAACTACTTGGAGATACATTTTTCTCCATGGTCATTTCTACTCTGCATGATTATACTTTGGACTGTACTTATTTATTTATATATATATATATATATATATATATATATATATATATACCTTGATACTATTTCAAATTAAAATATAAATTTATAAGAGTTTAACACTACGAATGTTTTAATTTATTTTATTTATTTATTTTTTTTGAAATATTTTATTTATAATATATATTAATTGGTTTTAATATTTTATATCTAAATCTTCATATAATGGGAGTATTAGAAACAATGTTATAAGGTTATATGTGACAGGTTATACTAGAGTTATCTATAAGTGTAGGCCATTCTTCATTTATTTCCTTTTTAATTTCAAAAAAACAGATGAATATAATTTATTGATTTCATTTGATTCCTATCTATCGTTAACTACATTATCTATTTTTTCTTTGATATATATATATATATATAGCTTCTAATATATATAGCTTCTAAAAATCTTCTCTTTACTTCATCTTTTTCTCTATGTAAAATTCTTGGTTTATCGAAATTGAATGTATGTAATTATTTTTTGCAATGTGTAGATACTGCAGTGTTTGTTTTGGCATTTGGTCTTAAATTATTTTTGTGATGATAAATTCTATTTTTTAAATGTGTGCTTGTATGGCCTATATATTGTTTATTGCAATTATTGCAGTTTAGGTTATACACTACATTTATATTTTCTAATAGTGGTATTTTATCTTTTTTACTATGTATAAATTTATATTTTAATTTGAAATAGTATCAAGGTATATATAAATAAGTACAGTCCAAAGTATAATGCAGAGTAGAAATGACCATGGAAAAAAATGTATCTCCAAGTAGTTTTAAGTGTTTAGACATTTACATGAGGTATCTATACTTAAATTTTTTTCAGTTATTTTAGGACAATTGGTGTAATTGTAGTTTTATTGCTATTGTTTATTATTTTTATATTGTTAAATTACAGACCTATTATGAAAATTCCAGTAAGGACTTGTGAAATTGAAAATGACTAAAAAGTCGAAACGTATTTGTATAAAAAAGAAAAACTGACTGGAAAATGGTTTACTTCATAAATCAAATATCATATAATATAGTCCAGTTGAATTCATATTATAATATTATTATTTAAATTCGTTTATGTTATTATTGGGAGAGGAGCAGCTCAGTGGTAGGCCGCTGAGTTGCTGTCCTGTAAGTACTGACTTCAAATCCGGTTGTGGCAGATTAAGTTTTAAGTCTGTTAAGAGCCTAAGGTAGATTTATTATATGAGCTGATCTTCCTGAGGCTCACATAGCCTCTAAAGAATGGGCACACTTAATTGTGGGAAAAACCGTAATGTTGAAAGTGATCTCGGACAAGTCACCACCGTAAACAACCGCATTCCTAAGAACAGTAGAGACTTAATCATGTACTGAACTCAAAACCATTTCATGGTTTCCATTTATCATCATGGGTTGAAGAGATACTTTTTTTTTTAATACTATAGAGATAAACAAATTAAGACCATCAATAAACCTTGCTTGTTTCGTGTCTTTAAAAACTTGGAATACAATTTTAAATGAAAGAAAAGATTTCATGAATTATTTTTATGAATTTTCAGGCAATAAAAACTATTTTATTACGAATACAATTAATTATAAACGATTGACTCGAGTGACAATATACGCCATAATAATGTAAGCAGCATTTTAGGGCTACTTTATTTCACTAGAAGGTTACTTAGGACCACTTAAAAATAGTTTTAAATTACACCTAGGTCTAAAATTACCAAAATATTGACATAAATCTCAACAATTATAACAGGTAGATGCTGCTGCTACAGATCTCTATCTCTAAGGTTAATCACATTCCTGCTACTTTCTTAGTTTCGGGTCTATGTTTTTTTTTATGAAGTAGTAGAATGATGAACCAATAAAAATATAAAAGCCAGGCATGGGTTTTTAATTAAAACAATTTGTATAAAAATCTCCATATGCAATATTTATTTTAATATCAATAAAATTTATAATAACTTTCGACAGTAATAAATATATTATTATTTTTGTCTCGTTGCTTTTAAAATATGTTTTTGTTTGCTGAACATTGAACGCGCCCACATCTATTATAAAACAACTTTTTTACCAGGACTGTCCCACACTGTTCTAAGAATACTGAGCAAAAGACCGAAAATAAAGGCACACTGTCCTCCTTAGGAGTACTGATTTAGTGGACAGCCACAAATAAAATATTTAGTTCTCAGATTGAGCTGAAGTGATAGGAAATAAATGCATTTTCACTATTTATAAAAATAAACAAACTTAATTATCAGTATATTTCATCCCAGATTTTATAATTATATTATTGGAATACGATGGAAGAATAATTTCCAGTTTGAGTATTTCTTTAGTCCATTATTTAATGTTTGAACCAACAGAATAAATTCAACATCACACAAATCACAATTCACAAATCTTATGATTATTACATACGTGACATGTAATATTAAAAAAATAAAAAAGATAGTAAGTAAGTACATTTTTAGATTTTCAAGCATAAAATAAAAATAACCGAAAATGTTAGTAAGATAATGTTAAATACTTGCATAGGAGGAAAAACGATAATAATAACATTTAATAAAATTTATAACTGTAAAATAACCTTGCATGTAAATATAATGAATGATAAGTACATAATGGCATGTATAAAGGCAAGAAGAAAAACTACCCGCTGGTAGTACTTAAATGCATTAAAAGATTATTAAGAACATTTTTAAATATTTTATTTGAAAAGAAAAGGTATTACCAGGACTGGAACTCGAACCCGGGTCTCCCACGTATCCGTCGTGGTACTTAGCCACCTCAGCCATCCTGCTTCGCTTCTCGGTCTGACATATCCTTTCATTTCACTTGATCCTATATCTCCGTGTTCTCGCAATTTGCGATGTATACACGGGGAGAATGTTAATTAAACATTACTTTTATTTTCGGATCTTGTTGACTTACGTTATTATACACTATTATAATAACATATAATATCATTATAACATCTAATAATAAAATAAAAGAAATAAATTATAATTAAGAATATATCGAAGATATATATTTATTTTGATGATAATTGTTGACCTATGATAATGTATGTTGAAGAAATTTGGTTGGCTATCAATAAAGATTTTCTGAAAAGTTGGCTATCAATAAAGATTTTCTGAAATTACCTGAGAATTTCATTCAGTGACCTCTACCCGGACCAATTTCTTCAACATATATATTTATTATTTTAAAAATGTTTATTTATGATTTATTATCTTCACACAATTGCAGGTCCAATAAAAATGTATATTTTTGTAGATTATTTCATTTTTGTTATGAGTTTATTATTTATACTGGTTTCAAAACAAATTATTTATTCCAACGGAATTATACTGTAAAAATGAATTTCTAAATTCTAAAAATCTTTTAAAACTTGCATTTCGAGGAAGCTGAACTTGACATTTTCTATTTTTTTAGTTTTTATCGATCAATTAGAAAGATCTGAAATTGAAAACAATAAATATAGTAATAGGTACATTATCTATCTATAGAAGCTTGATGAATGTAGAAAAATTCTAGAAATCTATTCAAATATTGTTTTTTTTCAGATAGACGGTAAATATTAAACTATTGTGTCCTACAAATTTAATGCTAAATTAATATTTAACATAGAATTAAAAAATTACACCTGGTATTTATAATTTATCAATAATTGTGTGTATTTATTGATTTGTATGCTATTTGTAATTGATTCATCTTTTCCGAAAAATTCTTATGAATACAGGTGGCTGTTTGCGAAAACCTTAGATAAAAGAAATAAAAAGACTGATAAACAAGCAAATGACAACACCAAGCAAAGTTTTTGTCCTTTTTGTATTTCATTCCAACAACTCGACAAGAATTGGACATCGATAAAAAATATAGCAGTGACCTATTTAAAAAAAATCTTAGTCATTAAGAAAGTCTTACAGCGGATGAACGAGGGAAGTGAGTAATTAAATAAAATAAAAAATGTCAGAAGAAATTTTCATTTCAATCATATTTTAAGAAATAAAGGCATTTGTATAATTTATCCCAATAATTTGATACGGACATAACTAAAATAAAACCAATTGTTTATGAGCACTACATCCATAAAAATCCATATTGGCATTACCTTTACCATTATGGCAATGATTCCTTGCTATGAACCAGACAGATTACCTTGCTTCTGTATTATATTGCTGCTCAAAGCTCAATAGATCTTTCAACACGTTATTTATTAATGAGGGAAATATTGATTGGATAAGTCAATATCTTTCGACAGTTACAATGAAATTGATGGATGCCTAAAGCAAGTTAGTTTTTATATAGCGAAATGATAAATTAAGAAGAAAAAACAAAACGATATAGATGTCTTTAATTATAAAACTAATATATAATAAATTTGGTAGCACTTTATACTACAATACACTTTACTGATGATAGAGTCTGGCATTTAGCCAGGAAGGCTTAAATGGTTCAGACCCTCATCAAATGAATTTTTGTAAAAATAAAATAAATATTTGGGAATTAAATATAAATATATTGTTGAATACAGTTGTGGAATTATATTTCAAACAATGATGAAACCTATTTGTATTTGAAAACGAAAAACAATTTGTGAATGGATTAATAGAAATGTTTTCACCCGTTTCGAACTTCAGTAAGGTCTTATGTATTAGTAGGTAGATAGTGTATTAACGTATTCATTATTTCTAGTCGACCAAGAAAAAAAAAAAAAAAAAAATCAATTTCAGTTTCCCCAAAATTCAAAGCGTAACAAGATTTATTGTAATATATGCAGTCACCCTCGATAGTAATTATATTGCCCTAATTAAACAGAGGCTAGGTGAGCCAAAGAGTTGTTACTGATTCCACAGGATCACGGCATATAATAAATTATTAAAAAAATAATCTGACTCAGTCGGTTTTGAACCCGGGACCTTTCAGTTAGTAGATCCTAGTATACCTATATATATTTGATAGTATATCTATATACATATATATAGTTTGCATATGTATATATATATATAGTTTGTATATCTATATATAGTATTATATAAAAATATATATATTGTTAGAAGACCCTAGCATCCTTACAGGCAGAGATATCCCTCCCATTGTACTAGAATATAAAGTATACATATATTTTATTAGAAAAATTAAAAAATTATATCCACAACTAGAGAAGTCAGAAAAGGAAAAACATATTCAGAACCTGAAAATCACAGTTATAAAATCGACACTTATACGTCAACCAAAGATTAGTAAATGTATTATGAGGAAACTATAGATTTAACTTAAGCTTTAAAAAAGAAAAATATGAAAATGGGGAAACGGAACTAGAAAATCGGAAGATATTTTCATTCTTCTTGATTAAATCTCAGAATCCGTTACTTTGTATTTTCGATCGGTTTTGGCTTTCACAAGAAGTCCTTTTTTCGACGGCAGATATTTCCGCATACTAAGGTAACAAAAAAAAAGGAAAATATTTGTATTTAATTAACAATATATTTCAAAATACTTTTATTGCTTAGGGAGTTGACACAGCATGACAACAAGCGATATAGGCTTGCCGTTTAAGAAAAACGTTACAACACATGAACTTTGACGATATGCCAAAATTATTTACTAACTTAATCATTAATTACAAGACATAGATTTTTCCTTAACGGAAATGTGGGAATAAAAAGACATTAAAAATATTGATGCTATTGTAAAAATATCTAAACTCACATAGATCTTTCACAGACCCAGGAATTATCCTGAAAGCACCTGGAATCCAAAGGCTTTTGAAAAAAATTAACATATTGGAAGCTTTGTTAGCTTTTTAAAATCTATTTAATCAATCGAATTTCAGATATTACGTAAATAAATACACATGTTAAATATGTAAAAGTTTTAAAGGAAAAAACAAATTTTCAATCTTCCGGAACATCGAGGAGGAAAGGCACCCTCTTTCATCTGGATTTTGGAATTAAAAGGTTTTTAGAGCCAAATTTACATTTTCCGCACTTTTGGTGATTTTTACCTAATAGGATATTGATATATTTTTTGACAAAACATATATAGAATCCGGATGTACATACCGAGAAAAAGAAATATATCAATCCTGGGCATTCAATGTTAAAGAAATTGGAGGCCATAGAAATTCCCATCTTTCCGAAATTGGAAACATTTCTCAAATAACTTTCCTTCATCAATAGGAAAAGTTAATCAACATCGGCCGTGTCCAATAAGTGGGGATGATCGACCGCGCAGAATCCCAAATTAAAATGACCTCAGATGAATGCGCATTATCCACGTGGCCAGTTTTCCTCCTGTATAGCTTTTCCGATTCATTTGTATTAATGCGATTCTATGTATTCAGGGAAAGGTCCAAGCTCGGATTGCCCAAGAAGAAATGGGAGGAAAAACAAGGAAATACCAGAAACGTAATATATTGAGCGAACCATGTTCAGTTTTCGTTAAATATTTAATTGGTATAACATTTAATGGCATCTAGCATTACTCTGAGGCACAGTTGGGAATTGTGATAAGTTTCCAAAGTCATTCTTCCGACAAGAGTACCCTAACAATTAACAAAATAATGTTTTAAATAAATTACTTATCATTCTTCTGACTATTTATAATGAATTTTAGGTACTTCAGGAAACTGCGATGTAAATCAAATCAAAATCCTCAAAAACTTTTGTCCATGTTCAATTCTAAACAACAAACATACTCAATCTTGTTGCCACAGAGGCAAGTAGAGTCATCACTAATCCGCCTAGGCCTGCTACTGGAACAAAATGGAATACTAGAACTGGTTCACAGACACATATGATTACTTTTCTAATCAGTAATTCAAACTATGATGGAATAGAAATCCCTAAGCAGACAGCCATCAGAGTAAAGAGCAACCTAGTAAGCCAACTACCAAGATTTATGGAACTCAAGCCATGAATGAATAATGAAAGCCATTCATAAATTTTTCAAAATCGAGTTGGCTTCAGTAATAAATTTCTTTTCGTTTTTATTTATCATTAAGTATTTGCAATAATTTATAGTAAGTTTTTTTTCTTTCACAACTATCTCATCAATTCAAGTTATTAAATGTTTTTCCCTCACTACCAGAAAGGGAATATATCGTATCCAAAAAAAAAGTGATTGTGTTTTTCCACATTTAACAATCACTGATTTATTTCTGTTTTCTTAGTCAACGGTTACCTAACAAGGTAATGTAGTCAACATTCACACTCAAGGACAGATTTTTAGATTTCCCATCTCATTTTTGGGGCAAGAGGGTTCTGCCGAACCCTCGACTGCATAGAAAGCAGAACATAAATTTTCTAGTACTGCCGAATCCGAGCCTGATCTCCAGATTTTTCTAAAAATCCAGTTATTTGTTTGGTATCTGTTACGAAGGCGATTTAGTTGATTTACAACAAGTTTTAACAGTTTCTTCTTTTCATATTTTATATTTTCAAAAATACAAGTTATCGTGAGCTTTAGTATTGGAAAGATATTATAATTATGGGTAATGAGTAGATTTCAGTAATCATTTCATCAAAAAATAAAGGTACCAACTAACATTTCGAACTACAGATGATTTTTGTATAACTATATATGTGTTTGTGTGTGTTTTCCATACTAAACCTCGTGATAGATTGTATTTTTGGAAAATATTTAAAGGGAAACAAATGAAAAGTTAAAATTTGTTGTGACAACACGAAGCGACAGCCTTCGGGATCATTACCACTTGTTTAGCATAGCTACTCCTTTAATAGCAGGAATATTTTAATTAACAGTAGTAAGCCTTCAAATTAATCACTAGCATTGAAATCTCCCAAAAGCATATAGGTTACCTCAAATCCAAAAGCATTTAGAGTTGAGGTAGTTATCCTTCAGGATATCCTAGAATTTTTCAGTTTGTTTATTGGTATATATATTTAAGAAGTAAAGAGCTTCCAGTGACCTTCGAAGTTATCTTGGATTTTAGGAATAATTTCAAACGCTCATGGGATGAAATTAACAGCTCAGAAACAACACGAACAAAACAACTTTATGCTAGTACTTATGGTAATGTCCGTTTTTATCATTTCTAAAATTCAAAGTGGAGTTGGTCTTCTGTTGCTTACAATGTTTATGTTTACAAATCGCAAAGTGCTGTTATTCATCGTCACTTATTGATAATATTTACCATCATAATTTCATAAACTTATGAAAAAACAATCAGCATTGATTAATCGAAAGGGATCTCTTTCTTACACGACAACGCCAGACCTTATGATTCACGACATGCAGTGAAGAAACTAAACGAGGTGGGTTACGAAGTTCTACCACAACGTTCTGAAATTTGGACTACTTCATTAAGGGTAAATTTTTTTAAAATCTCATGTCTAATATAAAAACGACTTTTAGACTATATTTTCATCACAAATCTAAGAATATTTCACTCCTGGGATTGGTAATTTGGTAAAACGTTGGGAAAAATATGTAAACATTAGGGTAAATGCTTTGAATATAAATTTTTTTAACTCTCATTTAGTTGTTTTACTAAATAACCTTTCCTTCGAAATCGAGCATTCTATATGAAATGACCCAATACAAAATCCTACCAGAAAGCTAAGAGTCTAAAGGAAAAGTCAATCGGAATTCAGCAGAGAAAAAAAAATACAAACAAGAGGAAGTCGGAGTGAGTGCAGATTAATATTCCATAGGAAATCCTAATGTCGGAAATATCATTAGGCAATCCATTCGTCATTCTGGAACATAGTCGACTTGCACTCCTTTTCTCTACGTAATCAGAACTCTCTTTTATAAACGAATTTAATTTATATTAACCGAGAAATTCTAAGGCAGACTCATGTCCCTTTTTATAATCCTACCGCAACATTTCAAAAAACACATAGCTTAAAGGCTATCTTAGGCCTTGACTTTGACAGTATTTCTGAAATATTATCTTGAAGACCAACTGAAGAGTTCGCATACACAGACCCACGATTCTACTTTGTCATTATTTTATGTTACTGAAGACTTTGATTTCAGGACATATTAATCGTAGATAATTGATGATTAAGAGTTATCATGTATTAGGAAACTATTTATTTAATTTATCATAGATACTGATATGTAAGGGTAACATAGTTTGATAATTACAGTGTTACAGGTTGTTACACTTATTCTTAAAGTTTCATTGCTTTGCTAATCAATCCCAATCATTCCAGCTATTCTGTTTCTCGAATTTTCATCAGTACTTATCCGATTACTATATTTCCACTAACCCAATGTTCATGTAATTTTTATTATCTTTTAAACACAATTAAGAATAATAATGCTTTGTAATGTATAAAGATATGTAAAATTGTAGAGTATAATATATGTTATATTGTATTATAATCTACACAGCTTCTAAGGAAATTTCTTATGTAGGCTTAAGCTCTATGTATTACTAACAGTAGTAATAATTTGTTTTTTTATTTCAATTTTTTCCTAATTTCATTTTATAGGTACTGCTTTTTTTAATTTTTTCACCGTTAGAAAAAGTAAAAAAAACTAGGTAAAGTAAAAACAAAATAATTTATAGAAAATGTGATTTCTAGTTAGTTCTTAAATTCAAACTTTTTTATTCGGAAACATAGATTTTACACTTTTAGTAAAACATAAATATTATAATTATGTTTAGAATTTTTAGGTAGAAGTTGTAGTTCTGTATCCAGCAATTTATTAAACAATAAAAAAAAACTTTTTTTTTTTACACAGCCTATGAAAAAAAAGTTTATTTCCTTGTTATATTTTACAAAAACAGTACGATAGTTCTATAACGTAAGTGAAGTTCATGTTAGAAAACCGAAATATATCTTTATCCAACTGCAAAGAGATATATATCTAAGCTCATCTTAAGACCCATGCTGAAATATTAGACCCGCTGCTATCTTTGCCCTACATACGGATTTATTACAAATAAATATTTTTTTGTAAATAGTTTACGTTATTTATTACTTATATAAAAATAACATAATTATATAAGTAATATAATTGTATAATTACAATTATAAGTTACTTTATGTTCTTAGGAAAAATCTTTAAATGATTTTCATTGTCAACGATTTTTTCTCATTATCATATTTTTAATTTAAACTGTTCACTAAAGAGGCCAATTTTGAAAATTTTTAACAAGTAATTTTTTTATAGTATATAGATGAAATTGTATTGATTTATACATTTATGGATGAGACCGTTATATAATTCTATCATGCAATAAAATTAGTTATATAACACTTTCTAGTTGAAAGGGCTTTAGTAGATTAACTATTATATTAAAAAGCAGTTTTCATTTTTTTTCAAATGGCTATCAAGAATGAGCTTCGAAGTATCATAATATTTTCAAGTATATATATTTTTAGTATAAATAATATAAATTTTAATATAGCAGGTATCTGAACCATATAAGCTTAATGTAATAATATATAAGATATATAACGAAGAATAAATCGTAAGCAGTAAAATTAGGATATATATTTTTGATTTTGTTTTGAAATATTGAATAGTTAAACAATTAACTAATGATTTGGGGGGTGAAAAAAAAACCTCAGGGCACGCAGACAGTTTTTTTCTTCTCTATATTGAACAGATATAAAATTGTGAAAAAAATATTAGATTTTATCCTGTACATATTAATTTAACATTAAATTCCCATATGTATATCCTGATCTAAATGATTAACAAGAACATACTGAATCTGCTATACAACGTACAGTTTCTAGTTGCGTTAATTGTCCAGAATCGTTAGTATAGTCTTTGTAAATCATTAGTTAGCCGGCGAGCGCACGTGGAGATCGAATGGCCTACTATTGAATGTACCAAATTAGTTACAAATCACTGTTAATTGGAAAGGACGGTATCGGATTCGACACACCTCGATTGGTTTTCAGCCTTTTGGAACTTCACAGGTGAAATATTATCGTTCACTTCGGTGGTTGTTCCGTAATAATGACTCCATTAATGTACTCATTGCTAATTAAATAATCACTAGTTCTGCCCGAAATAAAATAGTAATCCGTATGATATCATCGGATACAATGAATAATATAACAAAGATTCTGAGTGAATAGCTATGTCAATTATGGCCTGTAGGCTGTATATGACCCTCCATGCACAGGATAGACCAGTCAGCGAGTCTGCACGTGAGACAAAGATGTCAACATAAAAAGAAAAAAACAAACAAAGACAAAAAAAACTAGTTTCTTTCTTCTTCTATTCTTCTGGAGCTCACTCAGCCTCTATAAAATGGGTACTAAAAATTAAGAAAAAGCCTGGAGGTTAAGCTAAACCGGGCCAAATCACCTCCCTGCTCAAGCGTTAGCTTATGAATAATACTGTTCATTCCCTGCACTCAATCCAATGCACTTGCTGGGTTGACGTGGTGCAGGCTAATTTGGGTGTATAAAAAAAATGACCGTTTTATCAAATTCCTGAGTTCAAAAGGTATACAGGGTGTCCAGAATTTAAATGGCAAAACTTCAGAAACTTATAGGGGACCGAAAAACTAAGACAAAAAGTCCTTTAGAAATTTGCTTAGTTTTAGAGAAAATCGCAAAAAAAGAAACAAAACCAGTTTTCATTTTTATACTTATTTATTTACATTTATATTTATGTTATGTTCTTTTTAATGTAAATATTGCTCAAAATGTTGTCCTCATTGCACCAATGCAAGCATTACATCTAGTACTCACTTGATAAATTGGAGCTAAACATTGTTCTGATGATATTTGGTGCTCTGCATCTATGATTCGGTCTCTTAATTTCTCTCTTGAGTTGATTGACACCGAATAAACTTTCTGCTTCAAGGTTCCCCATACGAAGAAATCCATGGGTGTCATATCAGGTGATCTGGGTGACCAAGGTACTACTCCTCCAACGTCCAATCCATCGTTGTGGATAATTTATATTCAGCCAAGCTCGAGCAACTCCACTATAATGAGCTGGACATCCATCGAGTTGGAACCACATTTCAATTCACTGTTGTAAGGGAATGTCATCTAAATAATTAGAAAAGTCGTTCTCCAAAAAGTGTGTAAACGTGATACCATTCAATCTTCCAGGTAAAAAATATGGTCCCACCAGTAATCCGTTCCAAATTCCAAGCCAAACGTTAATAGCAAATTCATGCTGAAACCTATTCTCCCTAATAGCTCTGGGATTTTCAAGAGCCCATACATGATAATTTCTTTGATTAACAATTCCTCCTCTTGTAAAGGTAGCTTCATCGGTCCATATAATTTTTAATGGAAATAAATTATCATCGCGAATTTTTTCAAGAAACCAAAAATTAATATTCAAATCTCTTACTAAAAATTAAAATTCAATCTCTTGACATAATCTTGAGGTAATAAATTCTGAACTTTTTGAAGATGGTATGGATAGCGATTATCACCTTTCAAAGTTCGCCATATTGCTTGCCGCGATATTGCTAATGCAGCAGATGCTCTTCGGATGCTAGTCTCAGGATTGTTATCGAAGTGGCGTTGGACAGAATTTCTTCTCCGATAATCTGCTCTTACTGCTGACTGGAATTGGTTGCCTTCATTACGTATTAAGAATGACCAAGTCTCTCGGAGTATATTAAAAGTTAACGAAAAGACTCGTCGATTAGGCATCCTTAGATTTGGAAATCGGCGCGCATACTCCCGTACCGCTTCTAAAGCATTACCGTTACAGAAACCATACACAAAAATCATATCAGCGTATTCAACATCAGAATATGTATGCGGCATTGTGGCTGATGCTATTCACACAAAAATATCTGGGTAACTGACTGAAGACTGATTTAGGAATTATAATCCTAGAAGGAAGCCAAAATGTAAACAAATAAAAAAATGTAAAGGATAACATTAAGTGTTTACATATCTCACTGCCTAGCCTAACTTGGAAAGGTGATAATTGCTACCTGTAACATTTTTGTTTTGTTTCTTTTTTTGCGATTTTCTCTTAAACTAAGCAAAAACGAGCAAATCTGTAAAGGACTTTTTTTATTAGTTTTTCCGTCCCCTATAACTTCCTGAAGTTTTGCCAATTAAAGTCGGGACACCCTGTATAAGGTATGAGGCATAATAAAAAAATATAAAAATATTTTAATGCTAATTATTATTTACCAACACGTAATAATCCCTTTAGAGCATTCTCTAAGCTTGTTTACTAACACTCGATTCTTCAAAAAAAGCCTCAGTTTAGTTATTGATTTCAAAAATGACAGTGTCCTACGAAATTCTCGTAATTTTAAGCCGCTGAAGCAACTCGTGAAATTATTAAATATGAATGGAAATGTTTCCTTGACCAGCGCACTGCGCGGCGTTGGTTTGAAAAATTTAACAGTGAAGATGAAAAGGAAGAAGGGCTCCGGGCGACCGTTAATGGATATTGATGAGGTTCTGAAAGAAGCTGTTGAGTCAAATCCGTCCAAAAGTACTCGCAAACTTGTCAGAGAGTGTGATGTGTCGAAAGATATTGTTCGTCACCATCTTCTCTCCATGGGGAAGGTGAAAATGGCCAGTAGGTAGACGGTATTTTTTTTTATACACCCTATTATTTTTAATTTCTTTTTCGTAATTAAAATTCATAATTTATTAGGAATATACGACTAAAAATTTCTAGCTCATAATATTATTAACCACATATTAAAAAAAAAAGTAGAAAAATAACATGTATCACTTCATAGGGTATTGGACTGTATTATCCCTAAGTCAAGGCAGCTGCAGACTATTACATTACCATTAGCATTACCACACCATTACAGAGCATTACAACACGGTAATGTAGCCGAGATCAAGCTTAACATCAGATTTTTCCTTCATAAATGGTACTCACTTTCTTGAGGCTGAGTGAGCTCCAGAAGGTTCTCACTTGAACGAAACCTTGGATGAAACTTTAAAATAACTTTTAGAAAAATGATAGTCTGTGTGACAAACGTGATATTGAAAAATTGGAAAAGAAAGAAATAAAAATAAAAAAATAATGAAGAAAGGAAAAATTTTGACACAAAATAATCATGTAAAATGAATTCAAAATGATAATTATTACACTTTACATAAAAATAGGTAGTAAAAAAAAATAATATTATTATATGTTAATATTATTAAATATTATTATATATTATTATTATATGTTAATCATATTTAATGAGAAACAGGGAAAATATATTAGCTAAATACATTTTTATCTCCAGCAAAGTAAATAAACAAGAGGTATTATAAATGGTCGCTCAAATCAAAGAGGATATTAGGAAACATTATAAAAGAAAGAGAAAATCAAAATAAAACAATAAACAGTGAAAGTAAAAGGTTCCACCAAACAAAAAACCATCCAAGATCAGAGAGAAAATATCGGGACAACTGAAGAAAGAAATATCAGAAAGAAACAAACTGTACCAGTCGAACAGAAAAGCACGATCAATTGTGTTCGTAGGGGAACAATTCAAAAAATAAAAAAATAAACAAAATGCAACAAGTAGACTATCTAATAAATACCATTTGTTTGAATATAACGTAAAATTTAAATCAATATAGTATAAAATAATATATTCGAGAGCATATATATCTCAAAAATTTGATAAGAACTAAGAAAATTTCTCACAACATAAAAAAAACAAAACACGATTTTCAATTTATTTAATTTTTTTTTAATTTATAAGACTTTCGTCTTAAAAACTATAAATTACCTATTTCCATGAAAAAGAAAATTGAGACATTCATCACTAACACATCTATATATATATATATATATATATATATATATATATATATATATATATATATATATATATATATATATATATATATATATAAGAGTTCGTCCTGAATGAAAAGACCATTGCAGAGCCTAAACGGCATTAGCTACAGACTTGAAATTTGGATAGTAGGTACATTTTATAAGGCCAATGCGCACTAAGAAAGTATTTTGAAAAATGCATCCCCTAAGAGGATGGAAAGGAAAAACGTTTAAAATAAAAGTCATTTTTAAAGCTAGCACTATGAAATTTTAGATTTAGCTTCTACATAAAAATAAAGAAGTACTTGTTTTTTTATTATTTGAAAATCGGTCCGTAAAAAAGAAAAATACTGGAAATCGTATCATGTTATCTATACATATATATATATATATATATAAAAGAGTTCGTCCTGACTGAAAAGACCATCGCAGAGCCTAAACGGCATAAGCTAAGGACTTGAAATGTGGACCGTAGGTACATTTTATAACATGTAAAGTGAGAGATGTGAAAATAAGTAAGCAGGCTTTACATTTTAACATAATCATGATTGTATTAAAGACTTGGAAAAATCAACCCTTAGGTATTACAGTTTTGGATATTACATTTTGGATTTCCAAAGAAAACTTATCGATAGTTCTGTAATTATGCCATTTAATATTTAATGGGACAGTTTATTAAAATCTATCAACAACGGAATAAGCATTGGTAGGATGGCTGAATTCACAAATGCTTTAACTCATTGTTTTTAATATGAAATACTTTTATGGAATTTAAAATTCACTCTCAGTTTAAACTGAACATGTTTTGTATTTAAAATTTTAACTTTCCCATTTTATTTACCATCGATTTTCTTTCAGGAATTGTAAATACACACACATAATTTTATATCTTTATTTTTAAAGAGAAAAGATAGGCCCTCAGCCGGGATTTGAACCCCGGAACCTTTGTCTCACCGTTTTGTCAATAAGATCCTAAAATTAAATTAATGTTCAAAGAACTTCGTTCTAGTGTATTCATCGCAAAAATGGCGAGAGCACGAGAACATGGGATCATATGAGAGAAAAGATTTGTCCTCAGCCGGCAGGCGGCCTTGGGTAGCTCAACTGGTAGAGCGATTTCACGGTGAGACAAAGGTTCCAGGTTCAAATCCCGGCCGAGGGCCTATCTTTTCTCTTTAAAAATAAAAATATTAAAAACTAAAAAAAAATGACCAATAAATATAAAAAAAATAATTTTATATCCTTTAAATGATATTTTAAAGTTAAAGTTATCGGTTAAAAATCGGAATATTGTCTTTCCAAAACTTTTAAGGGTCTTACAAAATAGCCGACGACAAAAATAAATTTTTATATGAAGATATTTTGTTATTAAGAATGTAAGTGATAGTTGATAGAATGTCGAATCAAAAATGTAAAAAGTTTTTTTAGAATAATATATTTAAGATTTTAAGATTCTAAAAAAGGACTTAACTAGTAACAGGATATATCAAGGTGACTGTTATACACCAATAATAGATGATCAGTTATTAGAATATTTTTTTTAAAATAATTTCATTTTATTTTTATGCATGCGCCTGAGTGTACATTATAAAATACAGAATCAATTATAAAGTACTGTTAATGAAAAAATAAATTTAATTTATCTTCCTGAAATGTATTGGAAACTCTTCTCCTTGATTTACGCTCTGAAATTAAATGTCAGGACAGCCCTTTGCCGAATCAATAAAGCTTTTAAAAGGATTAAGTCCAGCTATAATTTCTAAGAATGGTTTGTCAAGTCACTGCTACTAAAGGCAAGCTGTTTTCTCCCTATTAATACCGTAGTTTTTTCAGATATTTTCGTTTATAATTTCTAAAATACATCATATTTCACAAACAAACTGTAAATAATACGTACATTTAAATAAAAAACTCATATGATAACCCAGGTTAATAAGTGGTTAGGTCGCATTATGTACAGAATGAGTTTCTTCTACTTAGAGAAGCGGAATAATATCATTCTCGTGGTGCTCAAGTGTTTAAGTCAATCCTTGGTTTGAAATGGCGTTATCGCTTTCCTGTAACTAACTCCATTTCAAGCCTAAAGCTACGACAGTAGAATCGGCTGGTTATGGAAAAAATATGTCATAACCACCGGTGCTGTATATATCCTTAATGCGCTTTTAAATATAATAATAATAATAACAAAGCTTAGCGAACCCGAATGCTCGATGCCGATACCACCAATCTCTGCTTACAAACTTCTGTCCACGGATAACTACCCAAACCCGATTTCGCCAGATTCGGTTTAACTTAACGCGATCATCCCACTTACACCTCGGTCTACCCCTCAGACGCTTCCCAGTCGGGTTGCTCACAGCGCTTATTTCTTATTTGTTAAATCTGAATGATTTATTTAACAGATACATAATTATAAATTTATTAATAAAGTGTTTATTCGAAGAATCGTTAATTAATGGTTAGAAGTTTCTAATAGGCATACGTCATACATGAACTTATATGATTGTAAGCTTAAAATGAAAATCTATCTTTGGGCATAAAAAGATAAAACATTTTTCATTGATTTTACATCGAGATGAGATCCATCATTGATGAGTTTTTCTGATTAAAAAAATACCATATACACAATGTAAAATTAACCGCTTATTTTATGTATATATAGCTATCAAATGATTAGTTTTAGCTAGGTGAAAACAAGCAGATAATGTTTGCTTTGTATACTGATCCTTTACCTTCCATATGAACATACATGAGACACTCAGTTCGGGAAAGCCAGTGCACCAAGGTTGGTGGACTGTCCACGTATGTCTCATCTATCTTTATATTTATCTTGTATGCAGGATATTGCTTCACTTGTAGTTACTGTTACCCATATTTATCATTAAGGAAAGAAATAATACTGACATTTATAACATAGATCAATTATAACCCTTTTTGGATGAGAGATAAAATGACCGTACGAAGAGTAATTGTGGGTATTAGAATAATTATTCATGGATAGATATAAATATATTAACGCCAGCTAAATAACTGAGAAATATTAGTCTTAGACTTTTGATTATCGTTCTCTCATCCTTCCCCAACCGACTTCGAAGAATTTAATATCTGAAGCTGCAATTCTATTATCCTGCCTGTCCATTACCATTCAGCTTCAAGCACCAAATAAATGGGACAGGAATACTGAATTGAATGAGGAGCTTTTTTTGATTATCTGTAACTTTCTTTACAGAGCTAATAGCAGGTTAACTTAATTTTCTTATCTCGTTTGCAATTTACTTTTCATGTCATTTATATAATTGTTTAAAGATTGCTGAAATTCGCAACTGTTTCCTTTTCAATCCAATATTATTTCGTTACTGCTCGTACTCATTCTGTCCGTAGAACAGAAATAACTGTTTTCTCTGTTCAACGCTACAGCTTTCATATTCCTCGACCTAAAGCATAGATGAGATTTCAGCTACTGCATCCGTTCAACTCAACCCTACCATACTAACTCTCCTTCGTTTGGAATAAGTTTCTTATCCTTCTTTGGATCCTGTTCTTGAGCTATTATTGTGGCTCTCCAAATATGGTCAAGTGGTTTGCTCAAACTAGTTTTTACTAATAGACTCCAGATATTGCTCCCAACATTCAGCACTGCTCAAGATCCACCTTTCAAATCTTTTCTCAGACCCAGGTGCCTAGTTATAAATATATTCTGCATCATATGTATAGTAATTGTCTTACTAGTACCCAAAGAAGATAGATGTTTGTTGCTTGGGATACTCCTATCCCATTAAATTCCTGTATCGTTTGTTTGCAGAAACTATCCAGCCCTGAATTCTTTTGAAAATTATAGGCTGAAAATTACAGAAGTCTAAGCTATAGTGAATTTCCTTTTCAAAAATCTTGCCGAGTGCCTTCCAAATACTTTACTAAATTGGTTCTTGCATTTAAAATGAATTCTCGAAGTCCATTAGACTGCAAATTAAATGAATTCGGTTGATTTCAAAGTGTCTATAAGCTCTTCACTTTGGCTGGTTTCCTTTCGGTATTTACTTGCAGAGGTAATTTCCTCATTATTGTACAGCTGATCTTCGGTACGATAATAATCTCCGCTTTGGACAAATACAGAGGAGAAAGAATGTATTTTAAAACTTCTCGTCTATGATTCAACGCCCCAAAATACCAATTTTAGCACCATTAGATGACCATTAGGCCGGCTAAAAAAAGTTCCGTCCAGGTGAGGTTCTTGCAGGTTATGAGGGATTGGTAATTAAAGAGGAGCAGGTTGCTAACCTACTGCCCTCGAATCAGGTGGTGGGGATGTCTTCTCACTGCGCCCAAACTCGTTCTTCCTTCCAGGACAGGCATCTGAGTCGAGTAAACGCCAGTGTGTGGAATGTGGTAGTGACTTAGTCTCTAGCATTCTGTTTATTAAAAGCAGAATGCATACGTGCTTAGATTTCTGTAAATGCAGTAATTATTTTGTGTATAATAATAATAATGTAAATAATAACAATGTGTGTGGTATACTTCCACCCAAACCCTCAGGATAATGGATTATCTTTGATGTTATAACTGGATGTTGGATTCATCACCTTCCTATTTACTCATCAATGGATTGCCTTGTGTTATCCAAATCTCAGGATTTGGATAACAACCTAATCATCCCAGACCATTCCTGTATGCTAAATTTTAATAATCTACTTCTAATTGATAATAGGAATGGTTAAATTGGTTAATATAAGAAATAATTAATACAGATTTTTATAAAAAGTAAAATAAATAAAGAATCGTATTTAAAATATATAAAAATCGTTATCTCAGTCAGGAAAAAAGGTAATTATTCCGCTGGTTGTTGCTTCGAGTTGAGTCACAAGTTTTAACTTTTCATTCGTTTCCCTCATAAAGTTTTCCAAAAATACAAGTTATCTTGAGCTTGTATTAGTACTTACGGAAAAGAGCATGTAATTATAAGGGAATGTGTATACTTCGGTAATCATATCATCTAGAATTGGATTTTTCAACAATCATATAGCATCTATACTTCGAAATTTTAGTTGAAACTTTTATTTCTGGATGAAATAATTACCGAAATCTACCCATCACACACAATTACATTCTCTTTCCCATACTAAAGCTCACGATAACTTTTATTTCTGGAATATATCAAAAAATGGAACGATTAAACGGTTAAAACTAGTTGTAACTCAACTCAAAGCGAAAACCTGCGAAACGGATACCAAAATATCTATTCAATATGTTTTCATCAATGAATACAAAAGATGCGTCCTAGGTAAATAAAAGAAGAACCATTTACTCAGAGATGAACCAATTATCCGAATCATTGAAAGCGGATGACCTCGGACTGGTTATTAGAATTCAAGCGGGCATATTCGTATCTATTTCGGAATAAATATGAAACTTGAAGTCAACGAATAAATTGTCTCTTTTAAAATAAAAATAAGGACTAAAATAAAAACAAGATGCTATTGTAATCTAATTTCACACTTCTAGTTGATATGATTCAACTGGTTGTTACGTTACGATTTCTTGTTTTTACGTTTCGGAAAATTTTGTATACAAATAGGCTAAACATGCTAATCGCTTACAATAGTAAGAGTTTGGGAAGGGGAAACCCGTAGCTCAGATAAGGACCAGTTATTGGAGATTTAGGATCTAATGCTGGCTTTCACAGGTAAGCAGAGTATGTTCATATTCCGTTTATTTATGTATTTCTGAACGGTTTTTATTTTAAGTAGATTATCACCAGTTTATTTTTTAATACAGATAATAATTAATACCTATCCGAAATAGCTACAAGGTCATTATTATTATTGAAATGTTAACAGACTCGTTCCATTTCCAAGGATCAAAGAAGCCTGAGATTAACGATTCAATGTTAGTGAGAGAATTCATAAAATCGTGAACGAAAATATAAAATCTAGGTTATCACCGTTTTTATTTGACTTTATTATTTTCTATAAAATTAAAATGCCTGTATATTCAGTCATTATCACTATTTTCAAACAATTAATCTTATTAATATCAGTAACATGTATGCATGATATTAGACAGACACAGTAAGCTATTAGCAAAGACATCGTTTATTGACCATCATTTTTAACATAATCATTTTTCCACAAAAGTTATTCAATTCACTGTTATTTTTTTTAAACAATCCTACTACTAAAGAGATCACTTACGATTATCAAATAAGCAGGACTAGTAATAATAGCTGTTTTCTCATATGTAATTGATCAGTGCCCAGAAATCCGATGAGTAGCCTTCGAGTTAAAGCGATGGCATGTTTGAAGCATTCGGTCGAATAGCGGTCCTGTCAAATCGGGTTTTTGACTTATCCATGACATTCTATACAGCTTCCTAAGTTAAGAAGGTTATCTCTTCCATTGACCAGTATATTTATGTTTATTATTTATATTTTTATATTTATTATTTTAATTATACGCCAGTATTTATTTTTTATGTATTTATTTTTTTGCGTACATTCACATGCTTACATTTAAAATTGTTTAAATCATAATTCCATAACATATTAAAAATAAGTAGGACTAATACCACAAAAAAAGGATGTTCTCTAACCGAGTGATAACACAATAGTTTCAATGTAAAAACTATTAAAAATTGGGAAGTAATTTTAAAACTAAGGTACTTACTATGAAGTACGTAAAGATATACCAAAAATAATACCTTTCGGAAAATGTATCCAATCAAATCTAGTGTGTGCTTTCAAGCTCTATAAAGAGGATACTTTTCATTTCAGCACTGGGCAACGAAATTGGATACTGTTGCCAACATTGCAAGGCAAAACCTCATGGTACTTTACATGTTATAACTTTCAATCAGTTTTCATCAATAATTCTAAAGTAATATACGGAGAATTAATCAATGAAATGGTTGAATTGATGGTGTAGGTAATCATTAAGAGACAGATGTAGAAATGGAATGTTAACATTTATGGTCAACCAACATCTTAGATCATAAGACAGCATATTCCTAACCATTGATAATTAAGCAATTAAAATTAATCAGTAAAATAAGAAAAAAATAATTTCTAATTTTTTACCATTCTGAATGAAAATATAAATACGAGCTTCTCTTATGATGCATGACATGTAAAAGTGTATTCTGAGTTACTTATAGAACAATTTCACAAACTCTTTCTACACGTTCCATACAAAAAACTATTTCTGTTATCTGTATTATGTTTTTTTATTAATTTAACGTCACTTTATGATACTCTGTTGCCTACGTGTTGGCCCTTGTTGCAGGTAGTTATCAGAAATAAAAATAAATGTCCAAAGTAATGTGAGTTTACAAAAATACAACAACTTTAATATGAACTAGTTTTTTTAAAGTTCATTTAATGACATTTACAATTGTATTAAAAAATACAAAAGGTAGTAAATATTATTATTACTATCTTATGAATTATATAGCAAAGTAATAGTAGTACTCAAATAACTTAAAATAAATTTAAAAAATGTAAAAATATAAAGGGAAAGAATATGAAAAAAATTAAAAATATAACTAAATCTATTTATTTTATTTTTTTAGTTTCACGACCCAATAAAGAAAATAATCTCTATAAGGAACTGCCGTCAAAAACGAAACAATCGGCGAAATACGCATCTAGCAACCTTACTCTAGCTTCAACTCTAAGCTCATTTGCCTAATCGGATTTTGCTCAAACTAAACAGAACTGGCTTTAGCAATCTATATTTTCCAGAGTGCAATTTTAGTTCAGTTCTTTTTTTTATATTTAGCCAACTATCTAGTTATAGTAGCTTGATAATTTAGATGCTAATTAATGCCAATTTTTTTACACAGATGATATAGCATTCCCTATTTGAAACTAAAAAATAACATTAATTGATCAGTATTTGATTAATTGTTTTAAGGGAATATTCCTATAAAAATAAAGCATGTCATAAGTTTTACAAATTACTAAAATGTTTCCAAAGTATACATTAAACTTAATTTTAGTTTTAGTTTTCCTAGTTCTTAGTGAAAATATTAATAGAATAACCTACTACAATTTAGTTAATAATACTTAGTGCTATAAAAAAACACATAATTATAACTATTTTTACTAACAACAGCTTGAACTTACAAGAATTACGTAAAATATATATTAGGCCAGCGACCAGGTACTTGAAGGTTGCAATAAACTGAAGAGAGCTTAACATATTAGACCTGCGATTGTAGCCAATTTGATTTACTTTAAAATGTTCTTTTGTTTTGAAAAATGCACCTATTAAAAGACACAGGCCAAAAATTGAAATAACTCCGAAAATTTCGAGGTTTTTTGGCCACCAAAACTTATCCCAAGCGTTTTTTTCGGTCGAAAAATTGGATTTACACTTCTCAGACATGCCCTTATAGCATATAGCATACTTTCTTAGATTTTTTGCGACCCTCAAACACTTGGCCGCTGGTCTATGTTCGGACTATTTAGAAAAAATGACCAAGGCGCGTAACTGAGAATCTATTAGACCTGCAGGCCTCGGTCTGTGCTTAAATTAAAGGTAATTAAACTTACTACAGCTTCATTTCTCATGGCATTCATCATAGGATCAATACTTCCTCTCGAAAGTCGGCCAAAACTTAAATTTGAATTTTTGGGGAAAAATTAACAATTTTCAAAGGCTCGTAACTCAGAATATATTAAAGCTATATCAGAGCTGCTGTGGGGCTCAAATCATAGAAAATTTAATTTACTTTAAAAATGGATACCATTGTTTTTTATTTAAAACGCACCGATTCGTTGATATAGACCAAAAACTGAAACTACGAAAATTTCGAGGTTTTTCGGCAACCAAAAGTTTTTCTATCTTTTTTTTTCTGTAGAAAACTTTGGATTTGCACTATTCAGATATTCCCTGACAACATATCACAAATTCAGCTCTTTTATATTTATTGCAACCTAAGGCCCTTTTTTGGTAGCTGGCCGCTGGCCTATATGTTTATATACACAATAGCAATAAAAATACAGATAATATGTTCTATACACAGAAGTATTACTTTAGGGTTGCATATTTTAACAAACTTCACTATGTTATTCATATTAATATAAGCCTTATTTAATCATTTATAGTAATAAAAAATTCCCATCATAAGGATTTATTTAAAACATGAACACCAGAACTCAATTAATAAGGTCAATCTTTTCAATTTAAATACTTTTTTGACATATCAAGAATACGGAATATAGTTATTCAGTAATATTGTATTGATTAGTTATACCATTTAAATACTAATATGATTAATAAACGAATCGTGATATTTTGAAGCTCATCTAAAACATTTTGTCGTGGGATAGACCTTGCAGTGGGTCGATACCTAATCGTTCATAATTGGAACTCGTTAGAAGCTTCGGTGTTAGTAAGCAACAAAAGCTGTTAAAACATTCGAAATTAATAACAAATCCAAATTTAGACCTATTGGATTGTATAAGAGTAATTTGAAGGGGTTGAGCTGGTACTGAAAAGCTCAAGAATAATTATGAATGTTATATACATTTATTCTTTTAATGGATTTTCTAAGAGAGTAGAACGAATCATTGCTGAAGAAAAAAACAAATATTAATCGAAAATAATAAAGATCTATTTTATTTAATATTTATTTTTTATATGGAGAAAATATTTAAATATTCCGAAAAAAATGGTTTATGAAACAAACCCCAATTCAATATAGCAGTTAATTTAATATCTAGCAAACTTATGTTAATCGATCACATGGTATATTTTTAATTTATTCTTTATCTGATCAATTTATTAAAAAACATGACATAAAAATAAAAATGTTTAGACAATTATAATATAAATAGATTTTAAAGTATGGTTGTAAGATCATTGCTGTATTCAGGGGTCATATTTATTCAGGATGAATAACCAACAGAACCATTTCTCTAAGGACTATCTAAAGGATGTATTGTAACTAATAAAATAAATACAAGAATAATAATTTCTGGTTAAAAATAAACATAAAGTTCATAGTTGCGGATTGTTCTATTCTATTCTCTCAAACTATGTTCTATTCTATGGCCTCATGTAGGTAAAAGTAAAGTAAAAAACAATTAAAAACCGTGACGATATTGTCAGATTAATGCCTAAGAACCGTATCTGCAAATTTAGCTATTTTGGGCTTCATCCGCAAAACCTAGCATTTCTTTTCCCTTCGCAATACCAAAAATTCTAATTGAATATTTTTATTCACTAATTAATTTTCCAAAATTATGACTGATTCGATAAATATATGTATTATCTATGTTCTGCAACTCTATTCAAACCCAACGTTCTCATTTTCAAAAATCTACACAACTCTAAGTTGGACCGAAAGTATTAAGAGTTATAATTGTTTTTCTACCTAAATATCACGGAACTCAATCCTTACCCGGAAAAAAAATTACAAAACAAATATTATTAAAACCACCATAAACATATCCGGGATACAAAAAATCAATAGTTATTATTAATAGTTCCTTCCTACTTTATCTTCTTTATTTTTATTGAGAGTTCCCCAATGTGGGAATTTTCTTAAACCATGTTTTACGACAATTAATTATTGGATAAATTAAAAGTGTCATTCAAAGGCGAATTGGATAATACCATAGAAAATAACATAAACATTTAGTACTTAAAGGTTTCATATGTAATGAAATGGCATTAAATGTCAGATATAGCTGATAAAATTGCCCAAACGGTAATTACCATAAACTCATTAAGTTAAAAAAAATATGTGCGTACAAAACGTAAATCTGTAAAACCAAACACCTACATAAAGAAATTCATACATTTTTATTATTCGCCTAATCTTTAGAAAGAAAACTTGTGAGTCCAAGTGTTGTTGGAAGAGCGCTAAGCCTACAAGCCTACAAGATCCCGTGTAATATTGACACCGCAGGCTGGCCAAGTCTTATCAGTAGACCCCCAGCTGCGTCGGAGGAAAAACATCCACCCTTTAAAAAGTACACTGAAAATTAAAAAAGAAAATTGTCTTCCTTGATTTCCATTTTCCCTTTACCGAGGTTTCATTTTAGAAAAATTAGATATTTGCTTTTAATCGTGGAAAATAAATATTTACTTGTCTTTTATTCATGAAAAAAAAATTGTTGTTAACTACCATAATTAAGATGATTATTAACTGGAGAAGGAAGTACAAGTGTTTCAATTAGCAGTTTTAAGAAATTTTCGTTTTAATTTTCTTCCATAATTAGTAAGGATAAATAAATATATAATTTCACCATTCTGCTTAGATAAATTAAATAAGATGTCAATTATGTAGGTAAATACTCTATAGCCCTGTCTTTGTAAATTCTCTTATTTATTTGGATAAAATAAAACACTATAAAGAAAAAACACACTATTTCTCAAGAATTAAATTTCTAAAAGTTGAATGATGGGCTTTTGGGCCAATTTTCAATTTTCATAGGTCCACAAAATTATTTTAATCGGTTTAAATGCGAATTTTCCCACCATGCGGCATTATTTATTTATTTTTCCTGTGTTTCTAAATTATTTATTTATTTATTACAATTAATCATTTTATTTTTATAACATTTTATACTACTTTATATTTTTCCTTTATTCTCTCAATATTTTAAATATATACATACATTCGTTTTCGTATATCCGTGGCATATGGAGGTCCTATCTATTGTCACAATACAAAGCAATAAAAACATTTTTCTTAAGCATTTTACAATCAATCACAAAAAATAAATAATCACATTTAGTGAAATAGGTATCTCGTCGTTTAGTATTAGTGTTTATTTTATTTACAATTTTATTGCTACTTATTTGTTGTAAATATTCTAACTATTAATATATATTTTTTTTAAAATAGTTGTTTTTTTTAAATAGCTGGTGCTAGTTGAGGTGAAGAAAGACTGTTGCTAAAGGTCAGTGTAAAGTGATCGATAGAGATTTTAGTTACGAAGAAAGATGAGCTAACGACTTCTAATTTAACAAAAGGATTTCGTGAGCACTAAATGGATTAATCAATGCTTCGAATCCCAACACCTGCATTGAATATTTTATTTGTGAAGATCATCAGTTTCTTGACAATGCATTTTCTATTCACTAATTGTTGTATAATTGTCATAATGATTATCACATCAACTTATATATGGATGTGACACGTGGCAGTTAACGCTGAAGCATGAACAACTTCTTATGGTATTAGAAAATAAACTATTGCGTAAAATATTTTTTTATTAATTGTTCTTTTGATAATAAATATTTGATTCAAAATATATGAGTTCATAGGAGATTTTAGGTTACATAGTATAGCATTACTGAGTAAGCATTCGGTAAATATAATTGAACTGATATCGAATATATAGCGAAGATTAAAATTAGCTATTAAAAATGTTAGTAACGAATGAATTTCAAAAAAGTTAAAAAGCTCTAAGCTGAATGGTACCGAGGTTTAGACCGAGTTCAGTCTTCCATTCAGTGAAGAGAATGGATATGCCTGACCGAGGTACGAACCAGGATAGCTTAGTTGGTAGAGCACCACAAAGGAAATGTGGGAGACTCGGCTTCGAATCCCGGCCCTGGGCATATCTTTTCTTTTCAAAAATAAAAATTTATTAAATTTATTTTATTAGCAAGATTGATAGAAGCTTTCCCCAACTAATAAATATAAATGTGTAGGCATGACCAGTGTTGGTTGGCTTATATTGACTTAGCATAATTCTTCAATGAGTCTATGTGTTTTTTTTTCGAATCCTTAAGTAAATAAAAGGGATCTAAGAAAATCTCAAAGTTAAAAGGTCAAGGTACCTGAATTCGCTGTCACAGTTCGTAAAAAACCCATATTAATCATAAGACTATAACAAATACGAATATATATTTATATTGGACAAAGTTATAAAGGAACAATAATCAGTCTTATAAAAATAAATTTAATTATATTTATTTTTCGTTTAGGAACGTTATTTCTCTTTCTTTTATTCCAATTACTCAATGTTCCTCTAGAAATCTTCCTACTGAAGTATTTTATCTATGATATATCACGTCGTTAATATTAGCAACATTGCATCGTATAGTGCTGAAAAGCATTATAAAAAGATTAAGGAATGTTAATCAATTGTATTAAAAACAATTTTTCTTTTGTTTGCTTTACGAAATTCACTTATCCGTTGATTGTTTGTTCATTTAACATCACTTTTTGCGGCTATGGCTAATCGGACGATGCAACATTGGGAGCTCTAAATTTTGCCTATCCAGGTTTAATCAGGATAGGGATTTTTAACGAGTACCTGAAATCGTACAGGCTCGGGACCCCCGTTTAACGTCCCTTCTGAAGGACTGCGTGCCTAAGGATTTTTTACTTCCTTTTAAAAAATCCTAGGGCTACCTGCCGGGCTACGAACCCGCGATCTTGGGCTTAGTAGTTTGTTACGCTAACCACTAGACCACAGGTCACCCCCATTTATCCGTTGTATGTTTTAATTTACAATACTTCCTTCCTAGTGTTTTTATCGAAGTCTTAGTCTATATTCTGGAACGTTATATTATTAATTTGCCATATTAATAATATAATCATTACTAAAACATATCATTAGACCACTATTCGGATTACAAAATATAAATGTCAGTGAAGGTCCAGAAAAGAGTTGAGTTTAGTATGAGGGAACACACGTGGTTTAGTTTATAGCACAAGAACCTAAGCCTAAGATCGCGGGTTCGTAGCCCAGCATATGGACTTAGGATTTTTTAAAGGGAGAAAAAACTTTGGTTATACCGTCCGTCGGAAGGGACGTAAACGGGGGTCTCGAGCCTAACAATGTGGGGAACTCGTTAAAATCCCTATGTTAATTATACCTGGATAGGTAAAATTTAGAGTTCCACTGTAGCATCGTCAGATTAGCCACAACATAATAAAGTGGTCTTAAGTGAAGAAAATAACAGTTTAATATGTGGTATTGGTGTGTTGAGTCTTCTGTTTCTTAACCAAAGGGTTGTGTAGGGTGATAATTTGGCTGTGATCATTATATTATTATCCACATGAAAATGTGAAATAACAATATACGTTATTATTACAAACACGTACGCCAATGCGTTCATAACTCACTCGTTTCAAATCAACAGTTCTACATTTTGATGAGTTATCCTTGTCAAACCTAAATCATATTCATCGAATAAACCCCAGTCAATCATAATGTCATTTAATCCATTATTAGATCTAAATTATTGAATGCTAATGCATTGAGTAATGTATGAACACAACTTTACAGGGAACAAGATAATAAATTAACACGAAATGACATTCGATTTAGCTGGCGGAGAGAGATATTTCTGTCAGCCTTAATAAGTTGACGCAAAGGGAGCTGATAACTGACGGAAGGTCGTTAATCACCGGGGCAGCCGACGAGAGAGGACTCGCATCAAACTTTACCTGTCAACATCAAAAAATAATTTTCTATCAGTCCCTTCTTCTAATTGAGGCTTTGTGTTCCTAATGGAGCACTTTAATCGGATCATGGTTGTGTAAAACACAAATAAACTACTATTATATTTAATTGTAATTCTATTTATATTACGTGGTTCAGTCAGTAGAGCGCTGAGTAGTGCTGAATGCCTCGGGTTGAAATCCGGCTGTGGGAGATTAATTAGTTGACCATTTAACAGCCTTAAATGGGCCTTGAGGTATCTAGAGACCCTCCTGGTGCTCTTCCAACCTTAGGAAAAGTGCTTGTCCTAACAAGGTAAAATCCTGGGGTCTGAGTGAGATATCGGCCAAATCAGCTCCCAGCACTGACGTTGACTAAGAACAAGGGTTCCCAATTTTTTTCGTACCACGCCCCCCTTCTGTTAAAATGAAAGCATTCCACGCACCTCTTACACGATGCATTATATAGCAAAATCTCTAACATGTACTGACTCAAGACACTTCATAAGTAACGGAAAATCATTTTGATTTACTTCATTGATTTTATCTTGTAGACGGTGCAACGTATTTTTTTTTTAATAAATAAAAGGTATTGGAATATTTAATTAATAAAATAAATGACTTCTTAAATAATAATGTTGGATGATTTCGGTCGACTATGATCTGTATGATGAAATATACAACAAAAAAAAAAACTATTTTTATACTAAAAAATTGAGAATGAAACTAACCTAATAACTACCCAAATTAATAGTCTTCTCAAGAATAATAATTTTAAATTATTCAGGTTATATATAATTGCTCCAGTAAAAAAAGTATAATTTTATAATTTTTCAAATCTCACATTGTTGTATAATTGTTAAATTGAATAGTTTTCTTTCTTTCTCAAAACGCATTCCTTTTCAGTCAAATCAATGTTTAAACTTTTAAGAAACACTTTAGACCTTTTTTTACACAGTTTTAAAATAATTATACATGTTATAATGCAATTTTTATATTTGCTTTTTCAGGATTTTTTAATGTTTTTTATGGTATTCTCGCTGGCTAGTTCCTAGCCAATAATTTGGTCTATATTTATCTGAGAACAATTAATCTTTTTTTTTAGATTGGGACTTGGTAATACATTACACACGAAACGCTGCAGTCTTAAAAATTTATTTCACGCTCAATTTGTTTATATTGTATTCAGGCGTCAACAATACATATTTTAGTTAGTTAGTTCATTTAACGTCACTTAATGCTGATATGGCTAATTAGCCATGGCCGATTATAATCGGACAATGCTACAGTGGGAGCTCTAAATTTTGCTTTTCCAGGTTTAATTAGGATAGGGATTTTATAACGAGTTCCTGACATCGTACAGGCTCGGGACCCCCGTTTAATCTATACATATTTTATTCAAGGTCATTTAAGGAACTGAAGTTGACGTACAATTAATTTCAAGAACAGTTCTTGAAGTCCATTCGGAGCAACTCGTAAAAGTTTCGTAGCTCATAGATTGGGCCGAACCTTAACTATTTATTACATATATAATATTCCATATATATATGGTACATGGCCAAGAAAAGTGGAATTATTATATTCAAGTCTAAAGGCGATGAAAGACTGCTTTACGATGAGGGCTAATAGAGACCACGAGCCGACTTCAGTTATTCCCGTTCTGTTGTTTGCTCTTTTGTTTCATCCAATATTCTTTCATTCTTCTTGTGGTGTTTCTTTCTTTCTTCGAACTAGTTCGTCTCACGTATCTTTTCCGCTCTTCTCTAGGATCCCACCATACTCAAGATCTTCTTCCTAAAAATCTCCCTGTCCTCAGTGTCTTCTCTTAAATCATTTTTGTCTAAATCTTTATTTACTCCCTGAATACAGTTGTAGTTGTTAACCTTTTCTCCCAAAGATAATTGAATATTCTTTTCCTTATTCTTGAATCATCCATCCATCTTTTTCTTAATATTTTCCTTATGTTTATATGTTTCTGTATATTTCATCATTAGATTTAGATTTCCATACTTAATTCCTTTTTACTGTGCAAAATATTTTTCTGATGAGTCTTCTTTCTAGTACCTATAGTTCTAATATATGGTTTAATACCAGGCAATCATTCGCATATAGGCATTCCGGTTTCACCACTGTAGTGTAG
Source organism: Arma custos (assembly GCA_037127475.1). NCBI lineage: Eukaryota > Metazoa > Arthropoda > Insecta > Hemiptera > Pentatomidae > Arma > Arma custos. The sequence goes on from CM073760.1 coordinate 43,465,627, forward strand.
TGCCTTGTATTAAGATATTATATATGCACCTTTTGTTATAAAAACGAAAGACTTAATTTAAGTATATATATATATATATATATATATATATATATATATATATATATATATATATATATATATATATATACGATCAAAAAATCCTTTAAAATTGTGATTTTTCATCCAATACTTAGTTTTATGAAAAATTTCAAATATTTAAATGGCGACCAAATTTAAGATTTCAAAACAGTGTTAACGGATAATATAATAATTTTTAAGATATCGAAATGCAATTAGCAGGACCTTCCATTATTTTTTATCGGTTATCAATGGGGATATTGTAACTTACGAATATGTGTCGACCGGACACATCGCAACTTCTTATATTAATAAATCGTTTGGAAGCGAAATTATATATTTTTTACCGTGTGCTTGTCTATATATTTTGTTTTTTACTAGTGCAGTTTAGAGTTAGGGCTAATATATTTCTTTATATTTTTGATTTGTTACCTAGGTTTTAACTAAAGCTTCAATATCTCGAAGACTCCTGAGAAATGGGAACTAGCTATGATAGTTCCAGGCATTCATTATTCCAGTTTTCTCGAGCTCATCGCTATTGACTTATTCAGGCAGCTACTCACTTATTCCTTCCCACTCCGAAGAACAATGGACCCTACTCATTTATACAAACTCTGAGCTATGAAGACTAACCTACGACTATTATTATCACTATTGTTATTATTTTATTATCAGTTATAATACTGTCCACACTCTTATGTATATTCGTCTACATGACACAATCAAATTATTATTATTCTCTCAAGTGTCTCGAGATTCGTTTATTGCCGAAAATTCCACAGGTTCAAGGTCTCAAGGCAACTGTCCTAACAACGTGATGTTTACATTGTTCTATCTTTTTTTATCTCTTTGTTATGACTGGTATGATAATTTTCGGCTTTATTCATTCAAGAATGGAGACCCTGAGAGATTTCAAGACAATTAGAATAATTATAAGAGAAATTTTCCTTCAGTCGTGTTCTGTACGCTAGTGTGCCGGTCGGAATGATTCCATCCGAGGTAAATTTTTTTTTCTTTAAAAATTGGATTTATCTGAATGTTGAATGAATAGTTATCGTTCATTATTTTAAAAATCTATTTAAACTAAGTCTTAGCTAAAAAGTGTACATCACTTTGCAAAATAGGGTCGCCATAAAAAAGGAATTAGTTTATAAAAACCTAGCTTAATTCACTTCTTTTTTATAGACATCCCTTTTCTTCTAAATTCTATCCTCCGAATGATTATAAAAGTAACATTGTGTAATTACTAAATTATTAACTTTGTATTAAGTATGATAAATGTAATATTATTTGTTTATCAAATTATTTAATAGCGCACAACGGTTTTGATATTTCTGGGAATACACTCCAAGTTATAAACATATTTTACAAATAATATTTACTACTGAGTAGCATTGAAATTTGGATACATTTGTTTGAACTAGCTTTTTCCCACGGCATTGCTCGCATGGAATTTCGTTTGGCCCATTCCAAAGTTTCGTGACAGATCATTTTAAATAAATGATATAATCTTTTTTTAACTATAAGTTACTAGTACATCCGAAATTTCAGATGTCTAACTTCAAAACTGACGGACTCCATACACTCTTTGAACCCCTATTATATTAATGGGGGACTCTTGGGGGTGGAATTGTACAAATTCCTTTCTTAGTGCTCATTTAAGCTATATAAAGAACCTTTCTGCGATTTTCAAGATACTAAGTTCAGTGGTTTCTGCTGTGCGTTGACCGCTGGGTGTGATAGTCAACCAGGTTACAGTTTTATATAAACTTCACCTGTGTAGTGTGTTGATAAAAAGTAGCCTATGTCCTTCCCCAGGCTTGAGATTATCCATATCAAATTTCATCACAGACGGATCAGCACAGCAGTGAAACATACATTGACACCGATTAACAAACGGGACGGACAGAAGTCGTTCGTGTCAGTAAAGGATTAGTATGAAATTTTATTGAAAAGGATTACTTAGTATAACGGTTTCACTTGTCGTAGGGCAGCAGCGAGAAATTAATTACATATGTAGGTAATTTATGGATGTGTTTTTAGTTTTGGCGGTCCTACTTACCTACTGCAATATACTCCTGTAAACTTTTTTTTTTCCTAGCCCCTTGGCTTTTATTATTTTTCTTGAAAATAACATAATAAGGATACATGGAATAATCTCTTTTACTGCGCCAGGTGCATTTTAAGAGAGGATTGTGAATATTCACCCCTGTAAACTATAAAATTATCATTGTACTAGCTTTTGCCCACGGCTTCGCTCGCGTGGAATTTGGTCTGCCACGTAAAGTTTCGTGACAGATCATTTTAAATTAATAATTTAATTTTTTGTTTTAACTGTAAGTATGATGATGAAGTGTATGATGATATCATATGATCGATAGAAAAAGCTAACAAACTTAAAATTTAATCGATAATTTGAACTAATATCTCTGCAGTAATAAGAGACTTGAAGAGGAAAAAAAAACCACCAAAAATAAGTGTCGACAGAGTAGCCTTTGGCTCTGAAAAGTTATTCCGAAAACCAACTATTATCTCTCTCAAAATAACAAGGTTAGTCCTAAATTAGATAATTTAATAGAATAATAAGAAAAAGCTGACAAATTTTGCCGTAGAAGTTCAAGTTCCGACACGTATGACGTGTTTGAACTCGCACGATGACCAAGAGCCAAAAACCGAAAATAGTAACAACTAAAAAACGAGCCCCAGCTTTCATAAAGAATTCTAAAACAGACAACGCAATACCCTCTACTAAAACTGCTATCAAGAAATTAGTTTCGCCACCAAATGTAGAAAAAGCAACTTCTAATGAAACCATATCTCAACATGTTCCAAACCCATCTAATAATCAAGAGAAGCCATTATCATGCCCTACATCAAAGCCTCCTCCTATTCATTTAAAAAATGTTAAAAATTATAAAGAACTATGTCAAACTTTATCATCGGAAGTCGGACCTCAGGGATTTTACTGCCGTTCGAGCATAACCCAGACAACCATTTACCCTTCAACTCCAGACGATTATCGAAAAATAATAAAGATATTACAAGCTCAAAACGCTTTATTCCACACGTATCAGCTTCAGGAAGAAAAACCTTTTCGCATCGTTATACGAAATCTACACTATACAACATATCTAGAAGACATAAAAATTGAGCTTGAAGAACATGGATACAAAGTAAAAAAAGTTATCAATGCTCAGCATCCAAGGTTGAAAATACCATTACCTATATTTTTCATAGACTTAGAACAAAGTCCAAAAAACCAAAATGTATTCAAACTTGAATTTTTAGTTCACACAAAAATTAAAATTGAAGAACCATATATGAAAAATGAACCACCGCAATGTCAAAGATGCCAGGCCTACGGTCACACAAGAAGTTACTGTAGCCTTCCTGCCAAATGTGTCCGGTGCGCAGGACCACATCTTACAACTGAATGTACGAAGACAAAAGAAACTCCGGCCACTTGCGCTAACTGCAACGGTGCTCACCCTGCAAATTACAAAGGATGCTCAGTTTTTAAAACATTAAAAACTCTTCGTAATAATAAAACTACAACCATTGCAACAACCGCGTCAACTACACTAGTCAACCAGGAGCCTTCTTCCCAGATAAAAAATGTTGTTGATACCTCTACGGTAAACGAAATGGTAACTTTAACAAACGAACAAGAAAAATCAGGCCTACACCCAGTTGAACACTTTTCTTCGTCGGAGCGAACTAGAGAAAAAGCTACAAAGGTAACAGGGAGTTATTCTTCAACTCTTTCTTCCTACCCACCTTCTTTATCTTTCGATATTTCTTCGGTTATAAAATCTTCTATTGAATCTTTGCTTTCTGAACTCAAAGCATTTTTATCTCCAATTCTTGAACTTCTCGCTAAATTAACTTCCTCTATCAATTCGAATCCTTCTTATGGCTAAAAATCTATTATCTTCTCTTAAAATAATCCTTTGGAACTCCAATGGTCTGCTCCATCGAAAATACGAACTAGAAACTTGCCTAAAAGAACACGACATAAACATTGCACTTGTAACAGAAACTCATTTAACAGACAAACAAACATTCAAAATTCATGGATACGAAGTATATAGAACAGACCATCCGGACCACACGGCCCATGGAGGTACTGCAATCATTGTAGGAAAGTCGTTGAATCATCACTTCGTTCCTTCCATTTCTACGAATACAACTCAACTCACCACTATTTGCTTAACTTCTCCAAATTATCAGCTAACAATATCTTCCGTTTATATTGCTCCAAACAAAGTTATTTCCATAAATGAGTTGAAAACCCTGTTTGCAACTATGGGTAAACCATTCTTAGCTGGTGGTGACTTTAATGCTAAAAATACTAGATGGGGTTCTCGAATTTCAAATACTCGCTGGAAAAGGCTAAATAAATGCATAGAAGAGCTAAAACTTTCAACTATTTCCCCTTCTGAACCTACTTATTGGCCTACAGCAATATCAAAGTCACCCGATGTTATCGATTTCTTTGTTACGAACTCCTTGCCACTTGAACATTCCAAAGTTACCACTCTTTCTGACCTCTCTTCAGATCATAGCCCAGTTTTCCTCGAGCTATCAAATCACCCATTTACAAAACCTGCACCCATAGCATTAATAAATGGCTATATAAACTGGAGTAAGTTCCAAAATTATTTAAACAGCAAAATCACCCTTAATACTTACATACGTACAGCCGACGACCTGGACAATGCTGTTAATCACTTGACCGAATGTATTCAAAACGCAGTTTGGCATTCCACAACACCAAAGACGACTTTACCAAAACCTGATTCCTACCTACCTCAACCAATACGATATCTTATCAAAGAAAAACGTAGAACTAGAGCTTTATGGCAAAGAACAAGATATCCTTCATACAAAACAGAACTCAACAAACTAACCCGAAAACTACAACAAGAATTATCAAAATTTAAAAACAACAATTACAAGGACTACTTAAATTCTATAAATAACAGAGGCAGACCAGTATGGACAGCTACAAGAAGTATTCTTAAGCAAAAGGTGGTACAATACCCTCTTAGACGTACAGACAACACTTGGGCGATGACGAGCGAAGAAAAAGCAAACGAATTTGCAAAACATCTTGCTCATATATTCAAGGGAAACGAAATTAAGAATACTGCTCTCACTAACAAAATAGATGGCGACTTGACAACAGCACTACCTTTATCACTCCCTCCTCCGGCATTTCATCCAAAAGAAATCTATCAAGTACTGAACAAAATGCCAAACAAAAAAGCTCCTGGCTATGATCTCATCACTCCCTTCATCCTCCGCCACTTACCTCGGAAAGCTGTTCTCTTTCTTACTCTCATCTATAATTCAATCATGCGCACAACCTATTTTCCGCTCCTTTGGAAACTTTCCACAATTAAAATGATACCTAAGCCTTCTAAACCTGTCACTAATCCTTCATCTTATCGTCCAATTGCACTCCTCCCTATAATGTCTAAATTATTTGAAAAACTCTTCCTTAATCGCATAAAACCTATCCTCGAAAATAGTGGAGTGATACCGAACCACCAATTTGGCTTTCGTTCTTATCACTCTACTGTACAACAGTGTCATCGTATCGTGGATGCAATATCTATCGCTTTTGAGAAAAAAGAATATTGCTCTGCGATTTTTCTTGACATTGAAAAAGCATTTGATAGTGTGTGGCACAAGGGCCTTCTCTGGAAAATAAAAACTCACTTACCTCCTACATACTTTTTAATTCTTCAATCTTATTTCCAAGACAGATTCTTCTGTACTTCCGTTGATTCTTCGATTTCCTCCTTCATCCCTCAATACAGGGGTGTACCGCAAGTGTTTTAAGCCCCATTCTCTATTCCGTATACACCTCTGATATTCCCGAGCACTCTTGCACCAACATCTATACATTCGCAGACGATACAGCCATTATTTCTTCTCACAGAGACCCAAACCTAGCATCTATAGCTCTTCAAAATCATTTATTTGATTTAGAAAAGTGGTTTTATACTTGGCAAATAAAAATAAACGCCTCAAAATCGAGCCATGTAAGCTTCTCTCTACGCAAAGCTTCGTGTCCAGCAGTCAAAATTGACAACGACGAAGTACCTTCCAAAAATTATGTACGTTACCTAGGACTATACTTGGACAAAAGACTTACATGGAACGTACATACAAAATTAAAAAGACAAGAACTGACTAGACGGTACAAACAACTATCATATCTTCTGAACTACATATCTTCACTTGACTTGAGGAACAAACGACTTATCTATAACAGTATACTAAAACCTATTTGGACATATGGAGCAGAACTTTGGGGTTCAGCAAAAAAAGTTCACATACACAAGATTCAAATAACACAATCCAAAATTCTCAGAAAAATTCTTAATGCACCGTGGTATGTTTCGAATCACACTATACACAATGACATGAACATTCCTACTATAAACTCATATATTCATAACAAATACATAACATTCCACTTATCGACACAATATCACCCAAACCCGCTCGTTCTTCCGCTTTCCTACTCCCTGTTACCTGGACTTAATAAAAAAAGATTAAAAAGACATTGGCCAAGAGACCTACTGAAAAATTGATATTTCACTCCAAAACTCGATGTTCCTGTACAATAGCAAAGAGAAAAACAACTGGATCAAAATTGCTGGATGCGCAATTGCGCAGGTGCAAATGAAAATTAAATAATAATATTAATAACTGTAAGTTAGTCGTATATCCAAAATTTCAGATGCCTAACTTCAAAACTTATGGATTCCATACAATCTTTGAACCCCTATTCTATTAAGGGGGAAACCCTTGGGGGTGGAATTATCCAAATTTCTTTCTTAAGTTATACAAAGAACCTATCTGCAAATTTCAAATGCTAAGTTCTTGTTTCGCCTTTAATTATGTACTATAATGGATTCTCCACAAAACAAAACAACTGTCTCAGGGGCACATGCCCCCATGCCCCCCCCTAAATCCGCCCTTACTGTAGCCTGTTATTATGATGCATAACCTATATTAATGTAAAGTTTCATCCAAATCCATTCTGTAGCTTTTGCATGAAAGAGAGACAAACATACAAACTTCTACATTTATAATATTAGTAAGATTTATATAGCAAAGAGGTAAAATTCAAGCTCACCTCTGAAATTTCGCACAAATAAACATTAGAAACATTCGTTATATCCTATGCTTTATATGTTTGATAATGATAACTTGTTTGAGAAGGGGAAATTTCGGATATGAAATTAACTGAATTTTTTTTAATATAGTATACATAATATTGTTCGCATAAAATTAATTTATTTTATTCAGAAGTATATGTAGTAACTTATGATGGAAAAATCCTAAAATCAACATTGAGGGTGGAGTAGGCTGTGTATATGACCAAAAAAAAAAATCAGTTCATGTGGCTAAAAATCATAACTTTTTCGTGAAATAAATTAGAATCTTTCAATAATGCAAGTTCTCATATTCAAATTTTTTCTTTTTATTTTAAATTACCGGGATCGAAATTATAAGGAAATACAGTAGGTATATTTGGTCTGCCTGACGTTTCGGGGAAATGCCGAATCACAAAATAAATACCACCCATCTGCATGGAGGAAAACCACGCGGTTAGACCGTAGTGTTTTTTCGTACTTTTTTCCAGGAACGACTTATGATCAACAAATAACACAGCCGCACTCGAACCCATCTATTATTTATTGCTCGTAATCGTATCTCCAAATGTCTCTGTCAACAATACTTTACAACCAACTGTCAATAGTTTACAACCAAGTATCAATAGTTTAAATAATTCGAGTATTGAAAGTTAATATTTTTTGGGCTTATTGATAGATCTTAAAGTTTTACCTTCACCATACAGATCAGAAAAAAAATCTGTTTTTCTTCCTGTAACTTTTAGTTATAGTGATTGATTAGTAAATTTATGTATGATTCTGTATAATGTATATTTAGGAATATACAGGTAAGTTGGTAATTGGGACTCTGTTGAAGACACGGAGCCGATTTTTTTTTTTCGAAATGTTCCCTTGTCACATTCTATATACCGGTTAATTTAAAAAAACTAATGTCTAAAAGTATGGCGTTAGATGGAATGAATATATATAACTGTTATATCTATATTTTTTATTTATTTACAATATAAATAGACTATGTTGCCAAAACTGAAACCATGAATAATAAATAGCTGTAATTGTAATTTGTATCCTTTAAAACATCCTAAATGTAATTTAAGAAACCTGGACGTTTCATGAATTGTCAATATCTTTGGTTTCGAAATACTAAATTATTGTATATAGAAAGAGTGAGCAGTTAAATCTTGTCTTTTAATTTTAATATCAATTTTCTTTGTTCTTCTACGACCTTTACCACTACAACCCATGAAGGATCTGAAGTTCAGAATATAGAGACTGTACTGTTTCTTGGACAACGATTGTGCTGGGAGTTGATTTGTCCTAGATCACACTCAACCGCCAGATATCTCCCCTTACTTTGGTTACCCTCTTTATAGAGGGTAGGTGATCCCCAGGAGGGTCCTAGATCCCATAGGATCCACCTCCAGCCGCTAACAGAATAAATAAAAATCTGCCAGCGAGCGGGTTTTCGAAACCCAGGACCTTCGGCATAGTAACTCAGCGCTCTACCGATGAGCCACGCTGTTCCCTCAGTAGCTCTGTTTTTCTATAGAGTAATCGATAAAAAACTTTAAAATACGTTTAAAAAGTAACACGTGCACGTGGTTGTTGTTGTGGACGTGTCTTTGAATTATGGTTATATACTAAGCACGCAACTTAAATTTATCCAACTTCATGCTTATCTGAAGAAGCACTCATTTCGTTGCACGAAAGAATTAAATAACCTTCACAAGTCCGATACCACGTTTTCTGGATAAAAGTAAGCCAATTAAATAAAAGTATCTTCTCCCTTCTTCTTTCTTGGCACTACAACCCGCTAGCGAGTCATGGCCTCAGCCAACAGCAACCGCCAGCCGTCCCTATTTTTTGCTGTTACCATCCTTTCACTCACTCCAAACTTCTTTGCTTCGATCTCCACACAGTTCCTCCATCGCAACTTGGGTCTTTCGAAGCATCGTCCACCATGAATGATCTCAGTGAGAAGCTTCCTTGGGATCATATCAACTCCCATTCTGGCAACATGGCCTGCCCATCTGAGTCGGACTGCTTTTATAGATTTAACGACATCAGGGGCATCAAACTTCTTGCCAGATATCCTTCTTTTCCTTATTCTTCCTCCGTTTCCATTCTCCATCTACAAGAACTGGATCATAAATTCCTCTTAATTTCTTGCGATTCAATATTAGAAGATTATGTTCCACAGCCTATGCTGTTGTTCATGTCTCGGACCCATAAGTCAGAACCGGTCGGATGAGAGTCTTATACAGGATGAACGTAGTACGCTGGGTTAATAAGTGACTAAATAAAAGTATCAAGGAAACTAAAATATAAAGTTACAGTATTTCGGTGAAGGGCTTTGGTAAAGGGTTTGTAGCCTGTGGTGTAGTGGTTAGTATAAAACCCACTATTACCAATATTGCGAGTTTGAAACCCTACATGGGTTTTTGAAGGGAGTAAAATATCCGTTATTATGCCGTCCTTTAGAGGGGAGGTAAAATGGTGTTCCTAGCCGGTGTCTGGTACTCGTTGAAGATCCCTAAACTAATTAAACCTCAATAGGCAATATTTAAGACTCCCCTTGTATCATCTTCCGATTTTCCGCAGCATCATAAAGTGGCGTGAAATGAATTAACAACACTAAATTACAATCAAGAAACTTCATCATAGTACTTGAAATAATAATATAGTAAATGGCATAACATTTATCGTAATTTTTTTCTAATACTCTAAAATTTAGTTTATACATAATTACAGAATACCGTTACATCATTATTTACATTTGTAACATAGCCTTGTGTCACGCTATGGTATTTTACGGTTTTTACATATTTACAATATCCTCTGTGTGCCATATTTACAATTTAGGGAGGGGTCATTAGAAGGGATTACAAGTTCGCAGCTGCCTAATATAGTTCGGCATAAATTAAAATTAGCAAATAATTATAAAGAGACAGAGTACAACTACATTTGTTTGATACGATTAGGATATAATGTTGTAGAATTATAATACTTCGGCCTGAAAAAGGATAAGTCTTATCAGGCACATCGCACTGTTTTATATCACACAAATCAGCTGTGATATAAAACTCTAATTATGGCCGAATCAGAGAAACAAATCCACTAGCATAAAAAACAAGCTATTAACTAATTGCCTATAAATGTAAAGGTGCCTTCAGGCATAAATTATCCGCCTCATCCAACAGATACCAACAAGAGATAGCCAGGGAGCGTGGTAGATGGAAAAATATTATTAGTCACCATCTACGCTCCATTGGGAAGGTGAAAAAGTGATGTAGACTGGTCCCTGACGTACATAGTCCTCAACAATCAGCTTATAGGTTAGAAATTTGTGAACATCTATAGAAAAACCCTTCTGATATGTAATTTAACCAGCGAGACTGTTACCCATAATGGAAACTGGGTTTACTGGTGAAATCCGAATACCCATGAGCAATGGCTAGATCGCGGTCAAACTGCTTTAGGTTTTTTGGAGTCTTGAAGGTGTTATTCTTCACGAATTTGTTCATGATGGATGCTCTATGAATTCTGAACTACTGCGAACAACTGGAAAGATTGTACACGAATTTGTCAGAGCGTTATCCTGCTTTGATTAACCGATTAGGAGTTTTGTTCCTACAAGATAATGCTCGTCCTCTCACTTCCCGTCGAACCAATTTTTAATGTTTTCATGGGTTTGAACTCCTGCCTCATCCACCATCCACCATAGACCAGACCTCGCACCATCGGATTACTACTTGTTTCGATCCAAGGTCCATTCTCTTCAGGAGAAAAATGATAATTTTACGGATGTTGAAATTATGGGGGAAGAGTTCTTTGACAGCCATTTCAAGGAATAGTATCAGCACGGGATCGAGCAATTGGCTAACAGAAGGCTAATGACAGTAAATAACAATGGACTATACTTGGAGTATTAATTGTATTTTGTATCAAAGAAATAGTAATATGGTCATTTTTTTATATAGCCTATTATATATTTTATTGATTCTGGTTGGCATACAAATAGAAATTTATATCAATAAGCGATAAATAGTTTATTGAACTCCTTCATTACAAAATAAGAACTGATAACATGTTTTTTTTTTTAGTCAACTTTAGTAACATGAGTAGAACAAATAGTCATTATACGATAAAAAACTGACAACTTTGGTAGAGGGCCGACCAGGATAAATAAGGATTTTTCTGGATGAATCCTTTTTATTTTTATCTTTTATGATTTGGGCTGAAATTAAGAATTTGAATTTATAAAAGCTTCAGTTTTCGGGTTTATTATGATTAATAGCAGTGTTAGTTGATTCGAAAGATCAAATTTTTTCATTGCTAGTTATGCTATCCTTAAAGCGATTTAAAAAGAAGTTAACATCGTCATATGTAAGCAGTAAACTAGGTATTTTATGATCTATTAAGTATTTACTTCCAGGGTTACTAGCAGTATGAAGGTTAGCTTAACAATCTTCTTTACCGAAGGTCGCGGGTTTCCAGCTCGGTAGAGGCTCTGGAGTTTTTGAAAGGGAATTATAAATCCTTGGTTCTGCCGTTCTTCGGAGGTGGTGTAAAATGACTGGTTGAGCCAGTGCGGTGTCAGGTACTTGTTCCCTATCCTGGATAGGCCAAATCTAGGACATCCACTATAGACATCGACGATAATATGTCATTAAAGCATAACGCTGAGTTAAATAAACAAATTATTTACTTCCATTATTAAGAAACTATATTTGCTTATCTTCGTTATCTTTAATTTTGACTGATAACAAACATAGAAAAACAATGATTTTAATAACCGTAAAGACTCACTAAAATATGATTTTTATCTCTGATACCGAAGCTTACATTTTAGATATTTTTTTAAAATCAGATATGGCGATCACATAAAAAAAGAAGGGTGCAATAAGTAGGAATGGTATTTATTCTGGTTAACTTACTAATTGAGCTAAGTTGTTTATAGGACTCCTCTTTAAAAGTATGATCTGAGAACAGATTTCCTCCCCTCTATTGAGCGATATAATCAATGATAAAAAGTAAGTTTTGGCTTACAAAACACTCAATCAATTTTCTGTTGACCAGAAAATGGCCTACTAATTAACAAATTTTGATAATCGCTTAATACAACAAAAGTATATATGTATAACATACTCATACAAAAGACGAAAATCGCCAAAATCAAAGAAAAACATTGCATCAGCCATTAGTTATTTATTAACAACATCTCAAGTTCATATAATTTTATTATAATTTATTTCAATGTTATATGATAATTTTTTTTAAATATTTTATTTGAAAAGAAAAGATATGACCAGGACCGGGGACTTGAACCAGGGTCTCTCACCTTTCCGTGGTGGTGCTTTAACCATCTCAGCCATCCTGGTTCACTTCTCGGTCAGTCAATAAATTGTAATAATAATTAATTACCTAAGTCAACAAGATCCAAAAAATAAAGTAATGTTCAATTAAAATTCTCCCCGTGTATGCATCGCGAATTGTGAGAACACGGAGATATAGGATCAGGGAAAAGAAGGGATATGACTGACCGAGAAGCGAACCGGGATGTCTGAGATGGTTAAAGCACCACCACAGAAAGGTGGGAGACCCGGGTTCGAGTCCCGGTCCTTTTCTTTTCAAATATCATATAATTTTAATGTTAATGTCCATGATTGTTACAGATTATTTGAAATACTGGCAGAATTTACCAATCCCTAACAGTTCTAAGAATATTTCCTCCTTTTCTTAGTATCAATCATATTTTAACGCAAAAATCGTGATGAAAAAATACAATACATTCATTAATAAAAACATTGAAAAAAAAACACCGACGAAACGTTATTATTTCGTATAACATAAAAGCTAATCACACTGACCCGGTTTTGGTTGGAATCAATGTTTCAATTCATTAATTATGACGTAAGTATCGATAAAATCGTAACGTATCAGAAATATGCAAACGTTTCAATATAAGTTATCGTCATGTGGAATTTAATCGCTCGTCGAACGAATGCCAATAAACCCAAGAAATCTAAGACAATTAATGTATCCACATGATGTAATATCCGTAACGATTATGTCATTCATTGAGATATTCATACTGAATTAAGATTATAATTCCGCCGTTTTCCACAACCAATATGCCATTTCCATCAATCCTATGTTTTCTCATCCTACTCGTAACGGGTTTTTCTAGATAGATCGCTTTAGGTGCCCATGTTTTTCAAGACCTCGGTCACTTTTTCCGTCCAAAAGGTGCCCCCTTCCACATCTTTTTAGGCCACTTATCTTCATCCACCTGTTTCAAATGCTCATCTCTATTAGTCTTTTCTTTTCCACAATCGATTATATCGTATTCGATCTTCATTGGGTCTCTTACAGTATGTTTCAGGATATGTTGTAATCTTTTTTGTTTTACAGATCTGTCGCATATCATCCATTTTTAAGGCCTGCGATTTGTTGGTATATTTTATCATGTTCCTGCATTACACGGAATTATAACTTCCACTATAGTTTGGTAAATTCTTATTGAATTAACCCAAGTGTACATTATAACAACAATATATTCAATTGAGTTAAATATAAAAGATCCAAAAGACGCAAAAACAGAATCTATGTTCATTCGAGGTTTGCACTATATGGATGGATTTTAATTTTTCCTTTTTTATTGAGTTTCTTGCACCGAGAAGTAAAACTATTCAAATGATTTGTTTTTTTAATTTCAAATATGTGTAGTTTGCAAAAGTACTTGAAAAATATTTATTGACTAGATATAAAGCAACGTTGAATTATCGTACGAAGACAATATCAAGCTCAGGTTTGTTTGGATCATAAGCAATTCAGAGAAATCTAAGGTTAGGCTAATCATAAGATTGATTAGTTAAAAAAGTTTATCAAAAAGCACCGTTACAACAAACCTCAATTTACCCTCAATGCACCAAAAAAAAATTAATTTCTATACATAAGATTTCACTAGTGAAATATTGTTAAGGTTATATTAAACTTTTAAATTATAGTTTTAAGGTACAAACATCGTTTAGCCATAACGTCCCAAAAATGTATTGGAAAAATTAAATATGTTTATAATGACAAGATTTTTCAGAAATTTTAAATTCAATTTTATGATTTAATTTTAAACGTTCGAGCGTTTTATACTTGGTTATATCACTTTGTCTCTTATCAAGAATAAATTTAGAAGCTTTCTTATATTTTCATTAAAATCGAAAGAATTAAGTTTTTTTTTTTTAAATTCTTTAGTATGGCTTATTTTTTTTATTTATACATTTGCTTATATATACTTACATATTGTAAGAACTCTAAAAATCATTCATAAAGTGAAAATGTCATGAATGAAATACGTCCTTACCATTTGCTATCATCTAAAAAACTACTAATTCTTTCACTAACCATAAAGCTTGTATTATTATTAAAAATTAGTTTTTGACGTCTTTACATCCAGTTACTAACCTCATTTAAGACTTCACTGAAACCTTACTGATGTATTTATTTTAAAATTTAATATTCCAGATTTAGGAAGACATGGGCCACTGAACGGACAATTTATTATTTCGAAAGGAAAAATATCCCTTTAGCACCCGCTAGCGTTCTGATCGTTCATTATGATCTAAAAATAGATCATGCCAATGGTAAAAACGAGCAAACGCATTGCATGATCATTTTTTTTAAGTTCTCAAAGTTAGATCGAAATGTTAAATAAATTATGTTACTGAAGCATAGAGGAAACTATTACTAAAAAGTTACAAAACTTTGTGTCGATGGCTCCCTTAACTACTACTCCTATTTGGAATCATACATAACATTGATAAATTCGATCTCATTAAATCCTTTAGGTGGAATTGAAATTATCTATTACAAAACACCTCAGAAATGCAGCATAGATTTTTGAATATATGTGTGTTTGTGCGTGTACAGACTAAAGAAGCACCAATCAATTTAAAAATTACAAGAGGGTGTAGAAATAAATAAAGTTAAACATGTTCCAAAATGTTTCATTACTTTAGTTCGAAAAACAAATACCTCTATACTACGACTCAATATCATATTTTCAATTAGATTGAACTAATTGTTTATCGATTGTTTTATGAAAAATGTTATTCGAATTCTACCAGTACACATAGTTTTCCTACTTGCCTTTATCTTATGCCATTATGTATCATTCGTTCTATTTACTTGATGTATTAATATTACACAGTTTTAAATTTAAAAAAAAAAACACCCTTAAATGCTGAAAATGTCCAAATTATATTATCTGTTTGGAATAAGTCTTATAATAAAATCAAATGATATAATTACCTATGTCCCTTTATTGATTAAGATAGCATATTATTTTATATTATCTTATTTTATATTATCTTATTTTATATTATCTTAACCCATACTTGTGTAAATTTAATTAAATTGTAATATATTTGAGCAATCCATTCGTTTATCAAATTTGGTTTCTTAATTATTTTTATTTTTCAATCTCTTCTGAAAGTATGTTAGTATATAAGTAACATAAAAATCACAGCTAAAAGAGTTTTCATCGATATTTATTGGCATGTTGAGATTTTTGTCTTACCATGATTCGACAATATAAAAAAAAAAACTATCTCAAATTAATTTTTGTTTATTAGAGTATTTATCTAAAACAGCGTCTATAAAAAGGTTGAAGCGTTTCTAAAAAAAAAAAAAGAATTTCTAACAATATAATGGATGTGTTCGGGGAAGTTGACTTTGTTGCAATGGAAGTTTTCCAACGTACTATCAGGAACATTAAAAATTCCCATTAAATTTTTTGCATAATATTATTGTATACAAACAATGGTATATACAATACCAATAGAATGTTTACTATAGAGAGTTATTGAACCGTAAATATCTGTTAACTTAGTAATTAATATTTTACATGAGAACACTATTGCCAAGTTAGAGCTGATAGTAGCGACGAGTTCGGAAGGGGCCAAAAGTCCTCCCTTCATCATCATCTCTCTTCTAACGGATTTTACAGCAGAGTAAACACTATTTTGCATTAACAACCTATTTATAAATTCATGGGTTAGTAAAGCTTAAGCTGAGAAGGGTAGATTGGCCCATGGTTGGTGAGAAATTAAAATGGACCCACAGATACCTACAGTCTTTGGAGTTTATAGATAATAGTTTTTTTTTCTCATTACCATAGTTGTTTATTGTCTAAACTTAAATAGGAAGGTTTAAATAACCACATTCCATATTCCAAATAAATAGTTTAAATTCTCAAGTATTTTCTGATTTTTTTTTTATTTGTTACATAGTATCCACATTTCTTGACTTTTTATAAATAAGATTTATTTTCAATTCTAGATATTCATACTATTCGCTTAACTTCCTTTTGAGGCTGTATTGTTTTAATAATCATGAACAGTGAAAACAAAGGCTTTGGTGAATAAAATTTATGAAAAACTTGTTCTATATATTCATTTATTATGTAAATATTGTTCTATTCTAAATAGTGTGAATTAGGATCAACTGTTTTATTTGATCGTTAAATCAGTATTATCTATTTATTATTTTTTCACTGTTAGGGCATTATTATGAGAGCAATATATTTTACATATCATACTTATCAGTCCAAATCCCAAATGTTATTATGAAAAAAAAAATGAAAGAAGCAATATTGCTAGGTGAAGTCTGCATTATCTTACTATAGATAAAACACTCTTGGTTAAGCCAACGTAACTTTTGTTTGTTTAACAGTAATAGAATATGGAAATAAATTCAAGAACAATAGAACTTTTCACTTTTATCTTTTATAATAGATAAAACAATGTACTTATAATTAGAAAATGTTCTCTTATTGTGAGTACTGGGCCTAAAATAAGCAGTTTATAACATATTTTTTTAATAGTTATCATTCATGTATTGTCAACCATCTATTCTTTTCATTTATATTTATCCTTATCCATTATATACTATTAATATATTAAAATATTATGTTAAAACGGAATCAAAATATTCTTTAGAACTACTAATTAGTAGGTATTAATAGGTAAACTTTAGATTTTTTTATTATTGTATATAAGAAAATACAATTATATCCTTGCAAAATATTTTTCAATGATTACGTATTCATTTTCAATACATAAGTTTGGCAATAATTATAAATTACAATATAATTGGCAATGCATTTTTAAACGTTTTCATGGATTAACATCGTAAACGTGACGAACCCTATTTCATTCACAACAGGTGTTTAGTAGATTACGAAATTGTATTACTTGGGTATAACTATACTCTAAAAGAGCTAATAAGAAACATTTGAAATCATAACAGACGAAAGTATACTGAATAACCCATTTTTATAGTTCCTTTATTTATAAATTCGAATCTAATGTTTTAAGTGACTATTAACTACCATCAAATTACAGTTTAATGAAGAATAAATGGTGTTTACAATGTATACAATACGTAATAGATACTATATCGAAATCAAAAGCTTATGTACAGCAGAAGACTCAACTATTTCAGTGATGAAAGTCGCACTATAAGTGATCTCACAGCAAATGTTCTACTGTAAACTCTAACTGTTCATTTTCTCAAACAAGCATCAAACACAAAAGCTCTCAATATCAATAAATAAGTGGTTGTATTAGTAAAGTTAGGCGATTTGAGGGGGGTAATTTCTCGTTTATTGTTTCGTTACAGTCGTGCCGTGCTCTTAAATTGCGTAGCTCTGAAATCATATTCTACGTACCCATGAATATTTTTCAAGATATCCATCGGCCCGAAAGCGGCCCACAAGATACCCGGGGCGGTCCCATAGAGCACGCACTCCCAGAGGCACTAGACTATAAACACCGAAGCGGGAGCAACAGCCGAGTGCGGAATCGAAGGCGACTTCAGCGCCGCGCGACAGCTTTCTCTCGAACCTCTATAGGAAGTCGGGGCCGGAAATGGAAACTTTAAATTTTCCACCTCATTTCCATTTTTTTTTCCTTCGTATTGAGCCCAAGAATTCCTTTAAGTAAGAAAGAAGTTTCGAATTACGAGGACAATATTTTTTCATTCTCTCCGGTTCCGAATTGAACCATAGAGAACTGAAAAGAGAACAAGTGATCATTCTCTATATGCTTGCCAGTAATGAAATCCATTCTTACTTTTTTTTATTCAATTTTTCTTAACATAGCTTCGACTGCTGGGGCCTTCTACTAGGCCTTCTACTTCATACCTTTTAAATCAGCGTCTTCTGTATTTTATTATTTTCTTTAAACGGTAGACATGTTTCGATATTCAAACTTACTCTTTTTAATTAATAATTCTTACATTATAATAGATGCTTCACAGTAACTTTTGTATTATCACAGATTTGGCAGGTCGTGATACAAACAAATAGAAGCATCACCATAGTTGTGATGATAAATTATGCTATTCAATCCGGTAATGAATTTTTCAACTGTTCATGCTGAAATGATCATGGAAGATGCTAAATAGTAAACGAAAATGAGAGAAATATTTTATTAAGTTGCCATTTTTTAACTATCCGTACTCTGTGAGTAGGCTTGACAGTAATGGAATATGGAAATAAATAAACAAATATTAGCAGTATTAATTTTTAATTTTTGGTTAGGAACTATTTCTATGCGAAACAAACCTACAATTACGTGTTTATTTGTCCTTAGTCTATATATTTTGATTCAATAATAATATATTGTGGAAATAAATTAGCGAATATTAGTAAATAATAAAAAAAAAAACGTAAAAATAAAACCCATGAAGGATCATGTGTTCAGAAATTATTAGGGTTCTTCAGATCCCTCAGGAAACACGATCCACGGCTGTTATCAAAATAAATAAGTTATTTGCCTCGACCGGCATCAAGCCCTGGACCTTCCCATGAGTAGGCATTGTTCAAGCGCATTGAGCCAACCAGATCCTTATTAGGATTGTAAAGAAAAGTAAAAAAACATAAAAATTACAAATTAATAAAATAAAACATTGCAAGCAACTATGTACAAAGTAAGTAATAATAATTAATATCGAAAACATAGATAAGAGACAGAAGATAATATATATTTTTTACCGAACATTTCGCTGATGGTTGAGTTTTATTTAAATTTTTAATTACTATATTTTTCGATTTGTCTATTAGACAATATTGATACTTGGTAATTGCATTAAAATGGCACTGTCCAATTGTGAGGCTCATAATAACTGATGCTTTGATTCTGAACTATCTGGAGAATAAGGAACTGTAACTATTCGTCAAATATTGTTCCAGAAAATAAGAAAAGATTGAGAAATGAAAATAATGTTTTCAGAACTTAATTCCTCCCTGAACACTGTGAGATAAGGAAACAATAATACCTAGTTGAATACACCCAGAAGAATTAACTTTGAAATATTTAGCATTAAAATATGTTTGTGATTTAGTTTTAGCTAATGGACTGGTTCGACACACTACAAGTGCCGAGATAATTTAGACAAGCACTCTATCGCTAGTGGTAAGTTATTTTTATTGACATTTTAACAAATAATTAACTAAATTTCATTTATATATTTTACAAGTGTGCATTTTGGGGTTCAATTTATCTTTCAAGATTTGAAGGTTGTACCTTAATAAATAACTTATTTATTGATATTTTTGAAGTGATGTCATGAAAGCTCCCAATAAGATAATTTTTTAGATAATTAAAAAAATTTAGATACTATAAAGAGATATCATTTCTTGTAAAACATCTCAAAGCACTTTATGTTCTATTAATAAAAAAAACTATTTTATATCAAAAACCCGAAAAGTTTCTATGCAAAATTTATTTTTGCAAAGAAAAAAAATAAATTTCTCAAATTTATTTCTTACCCAAACGATCAAAACTCTATACTTTGTTTCTCCATCTTCAAAATCTCATCTGGTCAGTTAAATATATTAATAAAACTAATTAAAATAACTTATTTAAACAATAAGGTTACATCTTGAAGTGAATTGGCTTTTGAAGTGAGCCGAGAAGAAATTTATTTTTCTAGGAGAATTTTCCATTTGCTTTATTGAAAAAAAAGAAGTACGCCCTATGAAAATAATGGGCTTGAGGTCCCTAATTATTAATTTGTCCTATTCATGACCGGGTTAGTTTGAGTGTTTTTACGTCAGTTCAGCTGAGAAGACATCTCAAGGACATATCCAGTTCATCCTTCGTACGACAGCAAGTCATTCGTTTTTGAACCGTCTATTTGGGTGACTTTGGTATACTGACATATAGCGAGTTAACTAAGTATAGTTAGTGATATTTTGAAAAGAAGCTTTCAAAAACATACAATTGAAATTAGGAGGCCACGATAATTTCCTTTTTGGTTTAATAATTGGATGCTCTTATAAATTCAGATAACCATTCTCATTTTGTATCAGTGATTGGTTGCGTGTAGAATCATTGATTTTGTTATTAATCATTAAGGGAAATATGCGTACCGTCAAAAATAAAATTTAGATACTATAAAGAGATATCATTTCTTGTAAAACATCTCAAAGCACTTTATGTTCTATTAATAAAAAAAACTATTTTATATCAAACCCACTCAATCTTTTTACATCACTGTAAACAAAAATGTATTTTATGTAAAATTGGAATGCCTGATTGTTTTGAATAAGTTAATGAATGTCACCAGTAATTTATTATAGCTAGAAAATTTTATAATTTGTAAAATTTTATAATTTGTAAAATTTTATAATTTGTAAAATTTTATATTTTATATGTAATTTTATATTTTATAATTTATAATTTTATATTATATAATATAATAATATAGTAATAATAATAATAATATATAATATTATTTTATATTTTATATATTATAATTTTATATTTTATAATTTATAATTAATCATAATTTGACATAATTTATCTTTTTTTTATTACGGCGATAAAACCCGGTTATAGGTGTAGGCAACCTCCAACCGCTTCCTCCGTAAATTTATCTTTCCTCCCTAAAAATCAAAATAGGAAAAATAACAAATACAACGCGCAGTAATAAAAGAAGATGATAATTTTAACGTATTTCATTAACTGTTGTAAAAGAAATAACCGAAAAGAATCGTTAATTTACATATTTATAGCTTTATCTTGAATTGATAACAGGGCCTAGTAAACATCGGATTAAACTGATCAGTGTCTTAACAGCCTGGAGCAGGAGGGAACATAGAATTTTAGGTAACTTGAATGTATTTACTCATTGCATAAATTTATGTAATATTCTAATGAGACCTTGAACCTACAAATTTATTATTAAGTAATAATAAAAATACTATACATATATTTTTAGTAAGTAATAAACTATAAAAATGAGAGAAAGCAAAATATATTTATTTTTATTTATGGTTCTTTTTTGATTATTTAAATATTTAAATAATTAAAAAAGAACCATAAATAAAAAATAAATTATGAATATAAATTTGACGTAAGTCAACGAGATCCCGATTAAAGTAATGTTCAATGAACATACTTCCCCGCGTATACCTCGAAAAACTGCGAGATCACAGGGATATAGGATCAGTGGAGAGAAAGGATTTGTCTAGCTGGAATGCGTGCCTTGGTAGCTCAGAGGTTAGAGCACCGCGCTAGAAACGCGGGCGACCCGGGTTCGAATCCCGGCCAAGACATAATCTTTTCTCTTCAAAATTAAAATATATATATATATCTAAAAAGTAAGATTTAAAATTACAAAACGCTCTAAGCTCCCAATAAATTACAAAAGACTCATTTACATGACAGTAATCAGGCCTATTTGGACATACGGAGTTGAGCTTTGGGGCTCTACTAAACCATCCAATTCATCTCGTATCCAATCCTTGCAATCCAAAATTCTTCGTAAAATCCTCAATGCTCCTTATTATGTCACAAACAAACTCATCCATCATGATCTTAATATCCCATATGTTACTGATTTGGCCCAAACTAGATACCTATCCTTCCATGACAAGCTCCATACACACTTGAATCCGCTAGTCTCTCAACTTGCTTCCCATACTATTCCTGATAACCCTCCGAGGCGTCTGAAAAGAAGATGGCCTCGAGACCATCTACTATAGAACTTTTTAGAGTGCTACCGATGGGTAGTTTCTCCACAAGTGCTTTTCAAGTCGTATTATACATATAGCAGATTTACTTATTGTAATTGTATTATAGTTGTAAATATCAATAAATTGAATTAAAAAAAAAAAAAAAATTACAAAAACTCTGAGCCCCATGGACAACTTTGATGGTCATATTTGGAATTACCATAGCAAAATAAATATGAGATAGTCAAATTTACCCATTTAACAAAAATACTGTTCACCAGTGTTATTTTCAATTATGAAACTTTGTAGTCGGCCATGAAAAAAATTGAAACCTAATATCCTTCTCTGATTTAGAGGTTTTAAGTATCGAGAAACCTAGTATCCAAATATCTAATTTTAAAAAATCTCTGTCAGCCTTCCTCGGCTTTTCTCTGGGACAACTCAACCGACTTTCTCTGTAACTGGAACGAAGAATGATCACTTCCGGACGATCTTCAGAACTTTTCATTACTATCGCTCATAAAGCTTAAGAACGGTAGTCGTAAAAATATTTAATATGCCTTGTATCTCTGACATCAATAAAGATGGGGGAAAAACCTCTTTCTCAATTTTATGCAGTCCTGACCCCACCCCTAATTCCACCTGCCTCTTATTCTTCCTATTTTTTCTTTTGTCAAGGTAATTGTATGAGATAATTACAAGTTTTAATTCCTTTACTTTCCGCAAGAGCTGACTGAATCTTTTTAAGTTTTTGAGATTTTCTAAGAAGACTCTCCTATCAGCCATAATTGTGCTGTAAATTTCTCTGTAAAATATACTGATTTGTTTCATAAATTATTTGATAACTCCCATGAATTACGTATTAGAGAGTATTTTTTTAAAAGATAATCCAAATATCCGTATGATTCTAGATTAAAAGAAGTAATGAAAGTCGTGTGAACGGAGCCGACAGATATTTTTTAAGTATAATTATTTTCAAATAATAAAGCACTGTGTATTAATTCTCAATTTTTTTTCTCTCTTTTATCATGGTCTCATGTCTTAACATGCTACATATAAATAAATCTAGTTAGCTAGATACATATTGAACATTGAATAAATAAAAATGCTGCAGTTTAAGAAGAACCAACAAGCAAAAATACTTCTTCATATTTTGTTGAATAATATGGTACCTCAAAGATAATGTGAATTGCCGTGGTTGAAAAAAAAAATGAATAAAAATGTGTGCATTCAATTTCATTTGCATTCCGTAAGAATTCCCCAGAGATTACAAATAGAATTCTTTGGTTCTTACAAGACTTCTGATAAATTTCCATTGATCACTAAAATGAGTTTTTTATTTCGTTGATTGTCTGTTGATTTTGTAGTTTTCTTTATCAACATCGCACAGAAGATAAAGCAGACTAATAATATAATATTCCCCCCAAAAAAATTAATAGGATGCTAAACTTAGAAGAAAGTCTGCAATAGTAAATTATTCACACAGAACTGAAGCCCTCTTACCAACTAGATCAAAGAACTTTTTCAAATGTAGAACATACAAAGAAATATAATTGTCTGCGATGAGTTTCAAGGGGACTTAAAAATTTAAGAAAGGGTTTCGAGATTTTATATACGCTTATAACAGAAGAACTACAGCGTTTCTAGGACATTATAAAATCCAATAGGCTATTTTTGGTGTATATATGAAGTTGTGTCGTGAGAGATTTTATCACCAGAGCTAATGGAGTGCATATAGTCCTTAGTTGCATGTTATAACTTGCACCAATGGCCCATAAGTTACAAAACTGATGTATTTTAATAAAAGAGCTGATAAAATCGGGGAGGAATATGTCCCATAAAGGAAAATTAAACAATTTTTTTTCTAACAATAAATTATAATCAAGGTACATTCTTTCCAAGAAACACAAAATTTTATACTCACTATGTTATTTTTTAGATGTAAAATCGTCATTTGAATCCAATCTATACAAACACGAATGTTTAGAATATAAAGTACAATTGTATACTCAAGTTCTAGTGTAAAGCAATACTTTTTATTCTAGTTATTTATCAGTAAAAGATGAGTTTTTCTAATATTATATCGATCCGACCCCCCCTCACCGAAAAAAACTGAATTTTATAATCAGTTTCACTTTTCCCTTCTTTATTATATCTGCCCAAATATTAAAGTTATTATTAATTATAAAGTTTTTTTTTTATTTCTGATTTTCTTTTTATTTATATTTTCAATTTTATACTTCTGTACTAAAATAAATGAATTTTGGCTAAAAAAATTTGATGTTCTCTTATATAGTTATAGGAGCCACGTAACATTTTTGTATATTTGTATTTGTTCAGGATAGCCAATTTTCACTGAATTTAGAACAATTAAACTTTGTTTGTTCGTTACTTATAGAAAACGCTTAAAGAAAAATATTTACATTGCCAATGGCCTTGGTGAGTAATTGGAAGTATTGATCATAGTGTCTACTTATGTAAATTTACCTAAAATATTGCCTTTTTCGTGAACATGGTAGTATGGCATGGTACCTCCGGGGTACAGAATAATTTCAATTGTTCACAAGTGGCAATAAATTCTGCTCAAATAAATATATGTTTCATAAACACTAACATTTTAAGCCATTTTATTTTTATTTTAATATTTGGACTGTATATTCAAATAACCACTTGATTATTTTTTTTAAATCCCATTCTGAGATTAATAATTTGCAGTATTTCAGTTTAAATTAACAACGAGATCGAATTCTATACGAAGCTTTTGACAGCATTTACCCAGATTTAAAATAAATAGATATGTTTATGACTTTTTTAAATCAATGAAGCGAAAAAAATAACGAAGTATTTTCGACCAACATAATCCTGTGAATTCAGAACGAGGCTTCTAGAAAAATTGAGAGGCAAAAGGGTCTTTTAACGTCAAAAGGGGAAAATATTAGTATGTGCAATTTTATTATTAGTAATTATAAATACTACTAAAAGTAAATATTTTTCAAGTTACTTTTTTCGTGTTAGTATTAACTGCTTTAACTATTATTGTTATCTTAGCACCTAAAGCTACTCAAAATGAGTAAAATAATTTACCATAACAGTTCTGTTTTTGTTTCTGGGAAGCTCTACCATACACAATTATGGTAAAGCTTCCAAATCCTGATCTTAATTAATTTCCGCCGTTCGGGGTTAGCGTAAGAGCTTTAATTATTAAACATTTCATACTTTATTTGTTTACTCCAAATTGTAAATATTTGCCAAATGTACATAGGTCTCTTTAAAATATATCGATCCTTCAATAAAAGACAACTCAAAAAATGGCATTTTTGAGTTAAGCCTTCTGTAGCTACTGTATTGGTTGAAGGTTTTTAATTTAGGAACGACATATCTGATATTCCACATTCAACATGTTTTTTTTTTAATGAAGTCATTTTTTGAGTTTTAGCTAGTTTGAATTTGAAGTTTTATTGGAATGATTTAAATTAAAATTTGGAATGACGTAAATTAAAATAAAAATCAAGTTTGTAAAAGTTTTCTTATAGCTAATATACGAATTTCAATACCATCATGGGGATAGAAATGCTTTGCTTTACCAACGACTTAACGAGTTCATGTTTGGAATTTCCTCAATTAAATATTAACTCACTTAAGTATGTTTCATGTTTAAGAAATTGGTCCGGGTAGAGGTCACTGAATGAAATTATAATGTCTGAAATTATAAAAATGAAATTATAATATCTTCTGAAATTACTTGAGAATTTCATTCAGTGACCTCTACCCGGACCAATTTCTTCAACATAAATTATCATAGGTCAACAATTATTATCAATATTAAGTATGTTTCTTTTGAGCTTTCGCTTTTCTTTATAAAAAAAATATTAAAAAAAAAAATGGTGCTTAGACCGGATGAGATATAGATTAGAATAAGAACACCTTTTTTATGAAGAGAAGTATGGCGTCGCTATTTGCATTTGTGAATCGATATATAGATCCCTTCATGTTTGGCAGCATTACTGATATAGTTCACGCTTTCGGCGAACAATATTCTCAGAATATCTCCCATAACTCCCTCAAGTAACCATTATTCTGACATCATTTTTCCATTAACGATTTCCAAGGATTCTAAACCGAAGGGATGACCAACTGCAATTCGATATCAACAATAGTCCCTTCCGAATGGGAAAATTCATCCTCGCCCGATTAGCGGTTTTTTCCATTCGGTAATTAATGGTCATTGTGGAAAACTAAAAATATCGTAGAAAATAAAATAAAAATGTAGAAGAATATAAATATAAATATAGAATAAAAATAAAAATTGAAAAACTCTTATAAACAACAATATTTAATCATTAGATTTTGTAAAATGTGTGTACATTAAATTTTCCCCACTAATCTCCCGATTAACTACAAAAGGCTCATATGCATGGCAATCATTAGACCCATCTGGACTTACGTGATACAGTTTGGGGCTCCAATAAGCCATCGAACTCCTCTCGTATTCAATCCTTACAGTCCAAAATCCTTCGAAAAATCCGCAATGCTCCTTACTCTGTTGCGAACAAAGAAATCCATAATGACCTTAATGTCCCATTTGTTGCTTATGTGGCCCGAATCCTATGTCAATTTTTTCATGACAAACTTTATTCCCACTCAAACCAACTATTTTTAAACCTAGCAACCTCTTTAATTCGTGATAATCCTCCAAGGCGTCTGAAAAGAAGATGATGACCTCGTGACCTTCTAAGTTAAACTAGCTATTTGAGTACTATCACTGGATAGTTTCTATACTTGTCTTTATCCATGCCTTTATGAATCATTCCTGCTATAATTGTTTTATTATATCATACAGTTCTAAATTTCAATGACTAAATTATTTTAAAAATTCCCCAAAACTTTTCTTTCGATTACTTAGATTCAACTGCAACTAATATCTTAATAATTTAAAGCAGCCTTTGACAGATCCATACCATAGCCTTAAAATGGGCTACGATAATGGGCTACTTAAAACTATTATTTCTTTTAATAGTTACCTGTACAACTACAACCCATGAAGGGTCTTGGGTTTAGCACGCGGTAGAAACCGTACTGTTTCTTGCATAACAGTTGTGCTGGAAGATGATTTGTTCTAAATCGCACTAAATCCGGCAATTTCGGGTACCTGCTTTGTAGAGTCTGAGAAAGCCGCATAGGATCCCAAAAGATCCTTCCTGTTAACACATTAAATAATATCTGTCACAGCCGAACTTGAACCCGTAACCTTCGTCACAGCAACTCAGGGCTCTATCAAAGAGCCTAACTAACTAACTAACTTAAAATTGTATCGATAATTTGAACTAGTATCTCTGCAGTAATAAGAGATTTGAAGAGAAAAAAAAACAAAAATAAGTGTTGACAGAGTAGCCTTTGGCTCTGAAAAGTTATTCCGAAAACCAACTATCATCTCTCTGAAACTAACAAGAGCCAGCAGCTGAAGAAGAAGGATCTCCTGAAGACTACCACCCTCGAGTTGCACACTGCTCTCCCGAGTAATAATGGAAATTTAAAAATTTTGTAAAAATTGCTTTTGATACGTAAAGGCATTCTATGTTGTACCATAAAGATTTTTTTACATATAATAGATTTAGTTTCGAAAATATTGAAAAGATATATCCCACTTAAACAGAAAGTCCAACGCACATATGATATCCTGTGTCTATAATTTTAATAAAATGTTAAAGTGTTTACTTACACGAGTGTTTAAGCTGTTCCAATTCGTTATTTTTTTTTTTTTAATTCTGAAACAGTTATTTGCCTTAAGCTATAATTTCATCACACTAGATCTATTAATTTTCTTTTCTTTTTCTTTAGTTTTATTTCACAAAACATCTCAATAGTAGTAGGGCTGACAATGCCATGTCCTTTCAACTGATATACTGATGACACAGCAATAAAATAATTCCAGATTATGACAACAAAAAAAGCATTAGGACTACGCAAAGTATTTAGATACTTTGCTTTGCCTCTCTTTGTGCCCATAATTCTTACATCCTTCTTCTGTAGACTTCCTTTTTCTCTTTTACTGTATTGTCACAGTCTTCTTCCATGATTTTTCCTATTGGTCAAATTGCCACTTGTGATTTTTGAATCTGCAGACTACCTGGTTTTAGATATCCTCTGGTGTAATTTCTTCCAGCTTAAGATCTGTTTTATAACGCCAATCCACTTCATTGAGTCTGTCTTGGATTGACTCTGTTGTTCATACAATTCGATTATTTTTTGTAAGTCTGCCGGCGTTGATCCTTTTGATGTGTCCATAAAATCTTTCATCAACTCTGGTTTTAGATTTGTTCTAAAACGTAACATTATAGCTACCGTTCTATAATCAATTCTTCAAGCACAAAAAGCTACAGATAACATTCTATCATAATGTTCATGAAAAGTACCTCCGCTGATGATTATATAGTGACTGAAAAGGATGTGCATATAAATAAAAAATACTAATTTAAAGATTATGCGGTTCACTATATTCGAATTAAGCTAAAGAAAAACTAGATCCAGGTCGTAACTAGTCAACATTTAAAATACATATATGAATTAGCAAAATATATAATTTTCAAAATCGAAAATAACATGACAACTGAATATTGTAAATTTTCAATATTACAATAATTTCTCAATTATGGGAAAACAAATTAAAAATGCACCGTAACCGTCAAACGTTGGGCATAATATAATAGTTTAGTTGTCAAAAATATTTTATTTATAAATTAATGATTATATCTAATTCAAAAATATCATCTAGAAACGATATTAATAAAACAGATAGGTGAACTAGTAAGGAGGATAATCCGTTTCTTTTGGGGTATTTCTAAAACTCCAGCTGCATCACATGTTACCTATGAGGGCAACAAACTACATGATGAAGACATTTGCGACCGACTCCTCATTAATGTTATACTTATTCAATGATAAGAATGTTATTCTCCTGGAGATGTATACAATCTCTATACACGAAACCAATTTAAAAATTATAAAATTTGCAACAGCGTGATGAGGAAGCTAAGCCAGGTAGGCTGAGTATCATCGGCATACCTGAAAAACTTGCTCCAGAGTTTCCGAATAGTTATCATGGTCAGAGGAGAATGGGAAGGCCAGGGCCTGTGGTTAGGGTGATGTAAGGAGCCTCGGAATTCGGAACTGGTTGTTGGCCACGCAGAACAGAGGGATAGTCCATGCTGAATGATGAACCCAACGGCCGCTTGGAAGTTCAACGTCAGTAGTGAAGTAATCAAGTAACCAGGTACTTAATTGGGCATATGGAAAAAAGTGAAATATATATTTATACAATCAAATCTTATCAGATACAGTGAGAAGTTTCAATTTGTTTCTACTTTTCATAGTTGTTATCCAAGCATTTTGGACGGACAAATATCTTTTCTTTACTAGGAATCAGTATATACAACAAAAAATAATTTTTGAATTAGTAGGTTGTCGATCACTAGATGTTTACAACATTTTTTATTAACTAAGTACATCTTATTAATGTTATTGAATTCACTGTAGAATTGCAGTTAAGTAAATGCTGGTTTTATTGAATTCGGTAAATTTGTTTACAAATGAAAGTGCAAATCCATAAATAATTTTGTAATTTTCAGATACATTTGATAAATTGAAATGTAATATTATATGTATGTGATAACTACAACTAATAGAGTATCAACAACAGAGAAGTTGACAGCCCATAGACGTTTTAGTCCAATACACAAGCTAAACAATACAGCAATGACAGGAGCTAAACAATCTACCACCATAAAACCACTGCCTAGACCTGTAACCCTAAATCAAAATGGCGACTCTTTAGCAAACTTTACCACAACAAGTCTTCCTGATATATCCTGATGAACTAACTTTACACTCTTTCTAACTCCTCTAGCATTCTATCACCCTATTCTTTCCAAATTTTCAGATTACCTTAATTTAACTTTGACAATATTTATTTTCCTGACATTTCTAATTTTAATAAAAATAATGATAACTATTAAATACAAAATAACCGCACTTCTTAAATTTTCTGTAGCTTTCTATTTCTGAGACTCTTCTATAATATTGACCACACAAAAATCACTGTTCTTTTCCAAGAAACAAAAAATTCACTAGTTTGAATATTTTCTATCCGATTGGTCTCAAGCTGTCTCTGTTTTAATCAACTCCTTCTTCATAATTGTTATTATTTTATCATCAGAAGTAGTCCAGTGACCTAACTTTCCCTTTTCATAATTTCTGATCTATGAACTTCCCTATTTAATCCACCACCTATATGCCATGGACTTCTGCATTATATCAACCCATTTCTTTCATCTCCTCGGTCAAATCACAAATATCACTATTGACTGAACCCTGCTTGGGAAATCTTGCAGAGCCCAAATTTCCCACCAGCCAATAATTACTTTCAAGTTACTCCCTCCTATCAACTACAAACTACCTATAAGCTTGTCTTATCTTTGCTTGTATTGTATGTATCTTGACTTTGATTATGGTGGTACGATAAATGGCAGCCTCTTGATTAATGTGAATAGTCGATGCTAGTCTGAAGACTGAGATCTCAGATGTCCTTTTAATGTTGTGAATAAAAGTGACTCTTTCCCTCATGTACCCAAATTTCCTAGAACATGGTCTTATCTTTCCTGTACTAAACCGTGCCCATTACCCTCCAGATATTCAAACCCTCAGTCTATTCCTTAGAAAATGATCCTAACCATCATACCTCTATATCTCTTCTTATGGAACAAATACATTTGAATTTGCTTTTCAAGCCTATACCTCTTGGAAATCTCTCCTGTCAATGACCCACCATGATATTATTGTACATTTCATTTTTCTACACCTTTCCACTTTCCTAAGTGATGCTAGGTAATTTGAAATATTCATAAAAATAAATGAATAACAGTATCATAATACTGAGGAAGGCAGTTCTTTCCCAAGGTTGATCATATGGCTTGCTCCCCACCCCCACTCCCTTTGCCCCACCCCGTTGTTAATATTCACTATGGATAATTTTGATTAAGCAATTATCTATAAATTGTACAAATATTCACCACTTGACATAGTTTGACTCAATGTACAGCTCTTGCAAAGATTGTATAGTCAATTGTGGCAATAAAAATATTTTATTTAATTTAAGAAAGGTAGATTGAATGTCACAAGTCATTGACATTGTTTGATCTACCCCTAATTTTAATCATAATAAATAATAATTCCACTAAAATAAGGAATTAGTTTAGCATATGCCTGTAGTATCTGAATTTTTAAATACACAGATTGTCTTCGACCCATGTTAGATTAAATAACTGAAGTTATATAATATTTTATAGTTTTGGTTATGTATTACTATTCAGTAAAACTCAAGTTAACACTTTTATAGTAAGATCAAATTTTACTTAAGCATTTTATATCAAATCAAAACACCATGCTAAAAATATTTTTAGGCATTTTAATTTAATTACAATATATTAACTAACTTAATATTTACTAAGGAATATTAGAAAAAAATGAAAATAATAGCCCAACAATAGGTTCTTAGACAAAAAAACAACTCTGATCCAACTGAAATCCCCTGATACATTGTATGTATAAATAAAAAATCATAGCTAACGGCCATACCACGTTGAACACACCGGTTCCCGTCAGATCACCGAAGTTAAGCAACGTCGGGCGTGGTTAGCACTTGGATGGGTGACCGCCTAGGAAAAACAGGCGGCAACCATCTGGGGAAATCCGCATGCTGTTGGCATCTAAATTAACAAATAATAATACATAGCTGGCTGTATGGATGAATGAAAGAATCCAATGCCATAAAAAAAAAAATAAATAAATCATATTTTAGGAACGGAAATCAAAACACTCTGTTGATAAATCCAAGATAATTATGACAAGAAAAAGCTTTTTCCCTAAGTTGAAAAATAAATGCATAAACAGTCCCGACTGACATGACTAACCATACAAGACTTTGTGGGTATATTTAATTTTAAATAAAAATAAAATAGACCAGGAATGTATCAAATCATTAAAAAAACAAATAAAATATATATTCTATATAAAATATGTCAGTCCATGTAATCCTATCGAGAGAAGAGAGTTACTAACCTCATCAAAGTTTCATGGTGGCTGACCTTCAGGATAAATGAAATCATGTACTTCATATTTTCTGCACCATGTAACCATAATATTCAATGGGATTTTCACAGGATTTCAATAGACCTTTACCAATCCTATAACTGCTTCACTCTTGACTTCCTGAGTACAATATAGTTAAATTTAAATAATTTTTACGTACTTTTTCGCTTGATTAGCCTTCTAAATTTCTTAATTGAGATACACATAGTAATCTCAGAGAAAGTTCTAGATTTTTTATAACCCTTTAGGGAAGAGAGCAAGGAGAGAAAATTGCACATAACCAATATCAATATGTATACTATCAATACAATATCATCAATACATATCATATAATATCATCAATATCAATACCAGTATATTAAACAAATATGTTTGAATACTTTGATATTTCTATCCAATTGATTTCTTTTTTTTATTATTTGTAATTACATTGCAAATCCATTGCTTAAAATACCAAACTTATTTTTTCATACACTTTAGGAAGGATATAACTCTGCTAGACTCCTCTGCATTACATAATTATTTATATAATCAGTTACATAATTGCTTACTTCTTTGAAGTATATTTTTCTAAATGTTGATTTTTAAAAATTTGGTATTTTTTTCTAATGGGTTAAAAAAACTTTTGCTTCGAGAAATACAGAAACACTTTTTTTAAAATAATGAATAATGGTATTTGTTTTAAACTTTAAAAAATAAACTCTTTTATCTCGTTTCACCCTTATAAAGATTATTAAAGATCATTTTTTTTATTTATTGTTTTGAAAAATAATTTTTTTTTTATTTAGTGTTAAAGTGTGTGAATAATAAATTATGAATTTTCTGATATTATTAATGAATGAAAATTGAGTCTCTGGAGTATCATCATAAATAATTATCATTTGATTGATAATGATTTATCAAACTCCCTTTCACTTCTGGTCAATCTGTGCAATGAAACTTCAGACTTCAGAAACAAATAGCATTAACTTCATTTTTGTAAATTTATTTGATATTGTAAGTTTGATTTTGCTCAGAAAGTATTTAAAATATATATTAATATAAATTTTTAAATAATCATATTTCTTTTTTTTTTAATTAAAAACAAGCAAACACTCATGATTTTTTTTCAGACCATGATTTAAAAATTTGTTACTAAGATGAGAAGTAATGCAAGCATAGATATGATCATAAGAAAATTACTGAAAAATTATGTTCAATCCGAGTGCTAATTAGAATTTTGAACAGTAACTAATGATAGTTACGAGTATAGGTGCTACATACATTTCACATACTTAGAAACCATGGATAGCATTGCATCCGGAAGCAAAGTCCAACAAGAAAAAGAACAGGTATCAATGGGTAATTTAAAAACAAACTATGGATCAATGAACAGGGATAATGAGGATTCTTCATCTGCCTTTGCATCCATATTAGCACAGGTAATCTTTTTTTTTGCCTTCTTGTAATTTATATTTACTGAGGGTGATGTTTATATGAGTTTAAACCATTAAAAGAGTTCTAAAATATATTAATTTTCATATTAGTATTTGATGCAATCATTTTTTTTTTTAACTGATTCAAGAGATTGTAATTTTATAAATCATTATGCACTTCTACTCAATAGAATTTTAAAATTACATGAACTACTTTTATTTTTAATATCACAAGAAGCTTTTTCTTACTTTTTTAAATAGAAACTTCAGAATGAAAATATGTAAAATTTTACTCCAATAAAGCTAAATCAAAATCAATATATCAGTTGACCTTATATACGGGGTGTCCCGAATTTAAATGGCAAAACTTCAGGAACTTACAGGGGACCAAAATACTAAGACAAAAAGTCTTTTAGAGATTTGCTCGTTTTTGCTTAGTTTTAGAGAAAATCGCAAAAAAAAAGAAACAAAACAAGTTTTCATTTTTATACTTATTTATTTACATTTATATTTATGTTGTTCTTTTTTATGTAAATATTGCTCAAAATGTTGTCCTCTTGCACCAATGCAAGCATTACATCTAGCACTCAGTTGATAAATTGCAGCTAAACATTGTTTTGATGATATTGTTTTGATATTATATCTATGATTCGGTCTCTTAATTGCTCTCTTGAGTTGATTGACACCGAATAAACTTTCTGCTTCAAGGTTCCCCATACGAAGAAATCCATGGGTGTCATATCAGGTGATCTGGGTGGCCAAGGTACTACTCCTCCACGTCCAATCCATTGTTGTGGATAATTTATATCCAGCCAAGCTCGAGCAACTCTGCTATAATGAGCTGGCCATCCATCGAGTTGGAACCACATTTCAATCCACTGTTGTAAGGAAATGTGATCTAAATAATTAGAAAAGTCATTCTCCACAAAATGCGTAAATGTGATACCATTCAATCTTCCAGATAAAAAATATGGTTCCACCAGTAATCCGTTCCAAATTCCAAGCCAAACGTTAATAGCAAATTCATGCTGAAACCTATTCTCTCAGAGCCCATACATGATAATTTCTTTGATTAACAATTCCTCCTCTTGTAAAGGTAGCTTCATCGGTCCATATAATTTTTAATGGAAATAAATTATCATCGCGAATTTTTTCAAAAAACCAGTTACTAAAATTCAATCTCTTGACATAATCTTGAGGTAATAAATTCTGAACTTTTTGAAGATGGTATGGGTAGCGATTATCACCTTTCAAAGTTCGTCATATTGCTTGCCGCGATATTGCCAATGCAGCAGATGCTCTTCGGGTGCTAGTCTCAGGATTGTTATCGAAGTGGCATTGGACACAATTTCTTCCCCGATAATCTGCTCTTACAGCTGCCTGGAATTGGTTGCCTTCATTATGTATTAAGAATGGCCCAGTCTCTCGTAGTCTATTGAAAGTTAACGAAAAGACTCGTCGATTAGGCACTCTTTTATTTGGAAATCGGCGCACATACTCTCGCACCGCTTCTAAAGCATTACCGTTACAGAAACCATACACAAAAATCATATCAGCGTATTAAACATCAGAATATATATGTGGCATTGTGGCTGATGCTATTCACACAAAAATATCTGAGTAACTGACTGGAGACTGATTTATGAATTATAATCCTAGAAGGAAGTCAACATGTAAACAAATAAAAGAATGTAAAGGATAACATTAAGTGTTTACATATCTCACTGCCTAGCCTGACGAACTTTGAAAGGTGATAATCGCTACCTGTAACATTTTTGTTTTGTTTCTTTTTTTTGTGATTTTCTCTAAAACTAAGCAAAAATTAGCAAATCTCTAAAGGACTTTTTGTCTTAGTTTTTCGGTCCCCTATAAGTTCCCGAAGTTTTGCCATTTAAATTCGGGACATCCTGTATATTGTTCTCATATATAAATCTAAGCTAATAAACTAGACTGAGTGTAAAGTGTCAACAACCGATCTTATCTTAGCCCTGCAGAAGACCTGCAATGTGGGTCGAAACGTTGGCTTACCAATAAACAGTTCTCCCAATATAAGAGAATTTTCTTGACCTCCACCCGGACCATTTTCGTCCACAAATTGACAAGAGTATAAAATCAAATATTACGTGATTGACGATTACAGAGGGGAGGGGCATACAAAGTTGGCAGAATGTGGATGGAATCTTTTTTTATTTATTTATTAATTAAAAATTAATTGTTTTTGCTTTAAAATTGCTGAAGCATCAAATTAGTCAATAAAATTATTAAATGTTCTGAGATCGGAATAATTATTTTGCTTAATAGTTAAGCATTTTATTCATCAATAACTTGTTCCAATAAGAGATAATGTCAAAAACATCAGTTTGAGCAAACTGTATTATTATAAAGCACTTTGAGATATTCCATATAGAAATTTTTCCAACATTAATTCTTCAGCATAAATATATAAAACAACGTTAATTCTAATACATAAAAATTTTAATTTTAAATCACCTGGAATAAATCTAAGCAAAACTCGCTTTCTATAAATAGAATGTAACACCTATTTAAATAAATAAAATATTTAACATATTTTAGACTTAATAAAATTAAACGTAATTAATTAAATTTATTGTCATACTATTTATTGTCATATTACTTAAGATTATACTTATTATTTCCAGTCATGGGCCTGCTTCGGGAAATATGCCTGTATGATAAATGTTGGAGTAATAGGATCATTTCCAGTCCTTGCATTACCATTTTTGACATCACCAACGTTCAAAATAAAGATGACTGATAATGATTTGGAATGGATGGGTAAGTACGATTATTTTGTTTTTTTAAATAATTAAATTTAAAGTTGTTTTTATTTAGTTTTTGTTTCAAGTAAAAATATAACATATATAAACAAATTGTAAATTATAATTTTAATGTCATGAATAACGTTTTAATATGATTCCAGCCTAAAAGCTGTATTCAGTAATGTGACAAACTAATCCTTGTTATAGAAATAAAGTTTCATTTAAACTCAGCCAAACAAAGTTTCCTTTGTGGAATTTATTTTTAAATAAAAAATGAAGTTATTCAATTTTCCAAACATTTAACACATATTTAAAATCTTTAACAAAATAAATTTGTAAAATCTAAAATCAAAGATCCATGATGAAAATCATGTCTCCTAGAGTTATTATTGCTAGAAAGTTGAATCTAGCGACTGATGTAGATGAAGGGAATAGTAAAAAAATTAAAACTTAAATGTCAGTCCTTATTCTCTCAGTTTTGTAAAAGTTTTTGTCTTATCAGTTGCTCATCTGCCCTGAAGAAGGATTACAAAGTGAGACAAAATTTTAATATTTATTAAATAGTGTTATATTATTTTTATTTCATTAACACTAGTGACCATCTTCTTCTTGCCATTTTATTAACATTTTTCACTAAGAGGAGAAGGTATAACCATTAAACAATATCATGGAAATCTTATTCTATTAGAAGAGTTGTAATTGCTTTATAAAATAATTGTGAGACATATTTATTTCATATAGAAACATATAACAGTTTGTTAAATAATGAGATTGTAGATCAGTTTACTCCAATGACCAATAAAAAATTGGTGATAGAGTTCATAGAAAATCATTTTCATAAATAATGATTTATGAATAATGTAATACAAATATGTATATATCAATAATTGATAAATAAAATATAAACAGTGCTTAATATGTTCCAGTGAGTATTATTTACATCACAATGGCCATAGGAAGCTTGATCTCAGCATTGCCATACAACACTAATCGGAAGGTGCCAATGATAATTGCTCAAATTGTGATGACAACTAGCTGGATAATTACATTCTTTTCAATTGAAGCTTGGCAATTGATATTGGCCAGAGCACTTGCCGGAATGAGTGAGTAAGAACCACGATAATATAATGAAGATTTATTTATCTATGATTCATAGATCAATGTTTTCTTTGATTTACGTTACAGTTTAATTTAAAACGACAACCTTTTTTTTTTTTTTTTTTAATTTATTTATTGATATTCACAACTGTATTACAATAATACAACAAGTAAATAGGATAAGTGATACATAATGACATGATAATGGCAAATAGAGAAACTACCCACTGGTAATACTCAAATCAAAGTTCAGCTAAGAAGGTCACGTGGCCATCTTCTTTTCAGATGCCTCAGAGGATTATCGGGAATTGAAGGGGAAGCTAGGTTTGAAAGTAGAGGGTTTGAGTGGTAATGAAGTTTGTTATGAAAGGATATACCGGGTTCGGGCCAAATCAACAACAAAAGGGACATTAACTGGTTATGGATGACTTTATTCTTAACAAAATAAGAAGCATTGAGGATTTTACGAAGGATTTTGGATTGTAAGGATTGGATACAAGATGAAATGGATGGTTTAGTAGAGCCCCAAAGCTCAACTCCGTATGTCCAAATAGATCTGATAACTGTCATCTGAATGAGTCTTTTGTAATTAATTAGGAGCTTTGAACGTTTGTCTATGCTTATATAGCTTTTGCCCGCGGCTTCGCTCGCATAGAATTTGGACTACCGCATAAAGTTTCTTGACAGTGCTTTTTAACAATAATTTAAAATAATAAATAATTTAATTATTTAAATAATTTAATTTTTTTCACTATAGGTTACTCGTACAAAATTTCAGATGTCTAACTTCAAAACTGACGGATTCCATACAACCTTTGAACCCTTATTATAATAAGGGTGGAATTATCCAAACTTCTTTCTTAAATCATACAAAGGACCTATCTGCAAATTTCAAGATGCTAAATTCCTGATTTGCCTTTAATTATGTACTATAATGGATTCTCAACGGTACCTCTAAAACTGTCGGGGGTGGGGAGGGGAACGTGCCCCCGTGCGCCCCCCTAAATCCGCGCTTGCTATAGCCCATGTGTTATTCTGATGTATAACCTATATTAATGTAAAGTTTCATCCACATCCGTTCAGTAGTTTTTGCGTGAAAGAGAGACAAACATACAAACTTTCACATTTATAATATTAGTAAGATTAATTTTAATATTATATTATATTATTAAATGTCACCTTAGATACAATAGAACGAGCCTCCAAAAGTTATGTGCCGTCGTACAGCTAAAAATAAAATTTGTAATGAGTACAATGAATTTAAGAAAAAAATTAAGATAGAGTTGAACACTGGCGAATTTGTGTGCAGTACAGCTGATATTTAGTCTTCCTCTAAAAGAAGTTATTTGGGGGTTACAGTCCAGTTGATTGAAAGTAAGACTTTTGAGAGGAACAGTGTTGCCATTGCCTGCTGAAGATTCCAAGGGGCACTCATATGATAAAGTTGCAGAAATGATAGCTGATATAACGTATATTCAGACCATGCCCTGAAAACGTCAAAACAGTTACAGATAACGGTTTAAATTTGGTTAAGTCTTTTGAATTATTCGGGAAGTCTGATTCAGAGACAGTTGAAAATGAACATGTTTCACATGCCTATGAAGAAAATCTTGGAGAAACATCACTTAATGAAGGTAATGAAGTTAATGATGCAGTCTGCTGCAAATGATGCAATATTAGCCGCAGTGTCACTGTTGTGTATCATATTACCCATCATATTACCCATAAAGGAACCTATACAGTTAACCGTCTCTCTTTTGGCATCAAAACTGCACCAAATGAATTCCATCTTATCATGGACAAAGTCCTAACAGGACTACAAAGGGTCACAACATACTTTGATAACATCATAGTTCATGGGAAAACAAGAGAGGACTGCTTTAAAAATTTGATTTCTTGCCTTGATAGACTAAAAGAGTTTGATTTACACCTCAATAGAGAAAAGTGTGAACTATTCAAAACCAAAATTCAATACTTGGGCTATGTATTCGAACAAGGTAAAATTTCAAAAGACGCAGCCAAAGTCATGGCCATCATGAAGGCACCGCGACCAGCAAGTCAAGACGACGTCAAGAGGTTTTTGGGCATGGTGACCTATTATGCCAAATTTATTCCAAATATTTCAACGCTGACGTACCCATTGAGATTACTTTTACAAAAGCAAAAAAAATTCGACTGGTCTTCTAGATGTGAATCAGCCTTTAAACAATTGAAGAATGAAATTTCTAGCGATAGAGTCTTAACACCCTTTAGTCCAGACCTTCCTCTCTCGGTAGCTTGCGACGCCTCACCAACCGGGGTAGCAGGAGTACTCTCACACCCCATAAATGGCATAGAAAAACCTATTGCTTTTGCATCACGTGCATTGACCAAAACCGAGATGAACTATAGCCAACTAGATAGAGAAGCCTTGTCTATCGTTTTTGCTCTCAAGAAATTTTATTATTATATTTATGGCAGAAAGTTTACCCTTTATACTGATAACCGGCCACTGACCCACATTCTGCACGAGAATGCACATCTTCCAGCAATGACGTCCGCTAGGCTTCTACGCTACGCAACCTGGCTCACAAATTTTGACTACCAAATTGAATATAAAAAGGCAGAAGAAAATGTACACGCCGATTTCCTTTCAAGATCCCCTATCCAAGAAAATATGTCCCAAATTGAACAAAATATAGAAGAAGAAGTCTCGCTAATTTCTAATGAAACCATATACACTATTTCCAACGATACGCTCAATTATAAAACCCTCGCTGAAGAAACCTCACGAGATGAACAATTAACCAGAATTAAATCAGACCTTTTGAAGGGTGAAAACAATAACACTGAACTCTATCTGCAAAATGGCATAA
This sequence comes from Arma custos, assembly GCA_037127475.1. Lineage (NCBI taxonomy): Eukaryota > Metazoa > Arthropoda > Insecta > Hemiptera > Pentatomidae > Arma > Arma custos. The sequence continues at coordinate 43,506,151 of CM073760.1, forward strand.
TTTTTAAAGGACAACGAGTTGTCGTCCCAAAGTCATTACAACAAGCAGTTCTTAACGAACTTCATTACACCCATGCAGGGGTTGTAAAAATGAAACAGTTATCCCGTCAATATGTTTACTGGAAAAATCTAGACACAGACATTGAAAATCTCGTCAGAGCTTGTCAGGAATGTGGACAAATTAGAAAAAATCCTCCCAAAGCTCCAATCCATCACTGGGATGAACCCTCAGAGAATTTTGATAGGGTTCATATGGACTACGCGGGACCATTCCAAGACCACTTCTTCTTTCTTTTAGTAGACGCTAAGTCCCGCTGGATAGAAGTCCGGTTCTCCAAGAATGCACCAGATTCAACCATTCAGTACCTTCAAGATATATTCTCAACTCACGGCCTACCAAAAGTCCTAGTGTCGGATAATGCAACAATATTCAAAAGCGAAACATTTCTCAAATTCTGCACACAATATGGCATTCAACAAAAGTTCATAGCACCAGGACATCCCGCCACAAACGGCCATGTCTCGTTCTACGTTACCCCTCCAAAGAAAAGTCCAAGAAATCTTAATGCGATACAGGTCGACCCCGCTAGCATGTAGGAAATCACCATCAGAACTGTACCTACAACGTAGAATACGGATCAAAGTAGATCTGCTGAAACCACCCCCACAAACACCAGCTTTTCCCAGCACCACTCTGGGTACACGCCAACTAAGTGTAGGAGATCGCATACAAGCAAGATGGTACCCCACACTGGAAAACCAACATGGAGACTCGGAACCGTAATCCCAAAAATTGGGAAGCTTCATTATATAATCAAACTCGACATTAACGGATATAGCCTGAAGAGGCACATCAATCAATTGCTTTACATTGCGAGCGACGCTAAACCAAAGAAGAGAGTGATGTTTACTCTACCCCCCAAGAATCCAACCAATGATGTCGAACCAAAAAGTAAACTCCCAGAAGACGTTCAGCCAGAACCAACACCAAGACCATCGAACCCCCCGCAGCAACAAGAACATCCTAGGGGCCAGCCACATCCCATGCTGAGACGAACAAGCAGAGAACGGAGGCCACCAAGAAAATTCCAAGAATATGTTACTCAATTTACCCCTTGATTTTCGCATGTCATAATTATTTTAATAAGTGTGGGAGACTGTTGTGTATCAATCGATCTATCGATTATCTGTGATCGAGTCTCAGGTCCCGCCCTTTTGGGTAGTACCTCCTCTAGTGTGTTATCGACAACAACAATGTTACAGTGTGTACAGTCTTATTGAATAAATGGTGTTATTACTATTTGTGTGTGTTATAAGTAGTTATATTCCTAAATGAGTACCAATTTAGACATAACAGTCACATCAGTTCTTTTATAATGTAAGGGGTACCAAAAGAGCGGAAATAATATGTAAAAGAACTTATCGAGACTGAAACATGAAAAATGAATCAACCTGAAAAACTAAAATCGGGGGCTTTAGACATTATTGAAGGTGATATAAATAAAAGCCAAAAGATGATCTTATTACATGTTTTTAGGGGATTCTGATTTCTCTATTACAAGTGGCAAGAACACAGGGTCTACTGGCACCACCACTGGCTTAGAAACACTACAATACATAAATAATAAAGATAGCTTTAAGAGCTTAAATGGTTATGCTACAATAAAAAAAACATTTTTCAAATATAACATCTGTTTATCAAGTTCTGCCCCTGTGGCACTGATTATGAGTATGATTATAAGGCCTCATCGAAGGAGAATGAGTGATAAAATGTTTGAAGAAGATGACTTAAGTCTCAATTATAACCTTAAAAATATTATATATTATTATTTTAAAGAGAAAAGATATGCCGCCGGCTGAGATTCGAACCTGGAACCTCTGTCTCTCCGTAACAGTTCTCCAACCAATTGAGCCACCAGGGTCGCCTGCAGGCAAGGGACAAATCATTTCTCTTATCCGATCCCATGAAAAATATTATATTTTGTCTTGTCACATTTGCTTGATAAACGCAATCTATTCATTAATAATTCATGTTAAAAACATAAACTAAATTCAATAAAATGTTGTTTTCTTACAAAAGTATTATATCTTTAAAAAGTATTTAAAAGATGCTTATTTTGTATCTAATATTTCAGATACCATTCCTAAAAGTATTTTGTATCTGGTATCTGAAATTCTTAATTTAAAAGTATCTTGCATTTTATATTCCAGATTCTTTGTATAGGGTATCTTGTACATTTCTGGGTAGTTAATAGATATTTTAATTTGACTTATTATCTTATGATTAATATAGGTTTGAATTAGAACACTGCCGATTACTTTAAGTTATCAAACCCTTCAGTTCCTTAGTTCCTATTGCTTGTGACTCTTGTGACTTTAGTTTGTTAACTTCTATGCTGTTATTTATTATTTCCACTATTTTTAAACATTGATTTTAACTTCTTTTGAAGATCTTTTGCTCTGCAAGAACCTTAAATATCAAGCATTTGTAGTTACAATATTATGATCATCCAAGTTACTTAATCATTCTGAATCATCTATCTCTTATCTTCAATATTTATTACTAGATAAGTACTAGCAAAGATTTGTACAGAAACAAATGGATCCAATTTATATTACCAATAAATCTTTACTTGAAGGGTAATCGGGTTTATAAACATAGGGGTTTAATGAAGATTTATAAATTTTAAAATTGCCAAACTTAGGAACCTCAGGAACTTAGCCCTTTATGAAATTACAAAGATATTTTTACGTCTATCAACTCTGCAGATTATCTGTTCTTTACTCTATTGATAATTTAACTCTTCATCCACAGCATTTAAGGTCTTTAAACCTTGCATTGGGGAATGTAATCAACTTCCTGGTACAGGCAGGGCTGTTTTTAGAAGGATGTGGGTCCATATCATAAGCATACAGTTCTATTTACAGTTGGCTCAAGAGTCCTGCTAAAGTTTCATATATCTCTTAACTAATTAAAAAAAATATGAATTATATTATTTAAAAGGAGTTAACGCTGTTTAAAATGAGCCATTAATTTATACTTTGGGCTCATTGATTTTTTTTAGCTAAATTGTTCAAAAATATGAATTTTTTGGATCTTATGTACTAGTTAATATAATTATAATTGTTTTGTTTTTTTATAATCTTCACTGGTTGAAGTTAGTTGATACAACCGAAGTAATATCATTACCATGAAGAAGATGTCTTCAAGGAATCCTAGGGATTAGTTTATTAAGACAGCACTATTTTTTTTAGATATTTCGTAATCCAAGAAAGATACCACTATTCAATTTTTTTTTTAATTCTTTAATTGCTACTTGTACTGATATTAGAGTATAACTAAGTCTGGAGTCATTTATTTTTTGTAGGTATGACTCTGAGCCTTCCTCAGGTTCAAGCTTATATTGGAGAAGTAACATTACCTCATCTTCGTGGCATATTTGGTAATATGACCCAAACAATGACCATAATGGGACAATTTATAGTGAGTGGCTTAAATTATTTGAACAGCTGGGATGATGCAATATTTGTTGCAGGCTGTTTACCAGTTCTAGCAAGTTTATATTTATATTTTGTAAGTTTAACTAATAAATTAATTTGACTAGATTGTTTGGTAGTTTCTTCATTATCATTTTAAATTTATAATTTTGTCTGTAGATACCGGAATCTCCAGTTGTTTTGATTAAAAAAAAAAAGTATGATAGAGCTTTTTTAGAACTGAAACGACTTCGAGGCTGGAAATGGGCTAATGAAGCTGAACTCATCCAAGAGTTCAGGCAATTATCGAAGTATTGTGGTCAAGAAGATTTTCCAGATTTTGAAAATGTTACCTACCCTGAAAATCAGTCTGCAGTTTCAACCAATGCTTTAGCGAAAACTAGCGATGGAGTTTCTGAAATATACTCTATTGAAGAAAGTTATAGACAATTGCAGAATGATTTCACAGAGAGTCCTAAACCTAATTTCTGGAACTCCCAAGCTACATTATCTACGAGTTCTACACTTTCTGGAGTAGGAAATCCATCATATGTTAATACTGAAGATGTATTTGAAGGTTATGACAATCCACCAATGTTCATGGGTATGATCGGTTTTTCTTGTTTTAATTGGAAACTTTCACTTAAAAATTTATATGTATATTTTTACTACATGAATCACCATAGTTTGAATTTTTCTTTAATACACTGAGAAAGCACTCTTTTTTTATTTAGCAGTTTCTCATTTTTTTTATAATTATTTTATAAACTTCATTTCTTGGTATTCATTTGTTTTCAAGTAACCTCTGCCACTTAACAAAATACTTTTGCTACTGATTTTCCTTTTTAAAATAGCACACTTCCATTTTAATCCTAGAACTGCATTGTGATTTCAACTTTGTTATGCCACCTTTACCTTCAAACATGCTATATTCACCCCAATATTAATTTCCAGCTGCCTCTCCTTTGCAGGTATAATCTTCCTGAAGTGGTTTCCACTGATTTCCACCCAGTGGAAATACAAAATCTTTACATTGTTGTACAAAATGTGCAAAAGTGCGAGCAGTTTTATGATATTTCAAGCTGAGAGCACTCTACTTAGCCCGGTTTTCTTCTTGAGCTGGCCTTTTTATTGGTTTATTCAATGTGAAATCACCCAGGTCATGTCATCCACTATTTTAGATTTGCATGAAACATTGCACATTTGCTTATACTTATGCCCTAAGAAGACCTGTGAAGTTTTATTGTTCTAGGATATATACTTTTTTTTAATAGAATTTTAAATATATGAATATTGCGATCATTTGGTTCTCTGGAATCGCTTGCACGAAATGAGTAATATTTACAAAAACTATAACATTTCAGGTATTAATAAAGATTTTGATCTGGAAATTCCACAGTTTAATACAGGTACATAGTTTACAAAAATGCATTTTAGTAGCCATAGTATTAAAAAAATTATAAAATTAATTTTGCATGACATTATTGTGGTTTCCAAAAATAAAACAAGGGTTTACAGAAACGCTTGTAACTTTTTTCTCCTAACAGCTGGGAAGCAGGAAAAGGCTCCAAATAAAACCTAAGATTATGATTAATATAAAACACAAATTGACTTTTTTGTGGGTATATTTTTAAATAATGTCATTTGCAATAAAAAAGTGTAAAATTTGATGCCAATTGCTCAAAGGGTACGATTTTTGCATTTCAGTGCCCCCTGGTGGTGTAGAAATATAGAAAACATAATGTATATCAGTTCATGCTTGATAAAGAATCTATGTTTAAAATTTCATTACAATCAGTTCAGTAGTTTTTTGTTTAGTAGTTAACAATAATGCCTCCAAAGGAAGCTGAAGAGCAGTAGCTGTATGCCTGCAGCAACTTGCTCTGCATGCACCGACATGAAAACTGCTGGCAGACATGCACCAAACAGATCATTTATCATCAGTTTCCAGTTGTTCTCAGTCTTTCTGTGGAGTTGGTCATGTTTTAAATTTGTGGAACATTTTGTCATTCTCATATTTTTATGCGTTGAGTGTGTTCTTTTAAATTAAGTTATCAAGTGTAGTGCTTAGTTAATGGTATTATTATTTTTTAATAATAGCATTTACTTTTAACATAGAGAGTAAAAAGGTGATAAAGTGCAGGGAAAACAGTAATACAAGTTATAACGATACAAGAACAGATTTAATGGATATAACACTATATATACATATATAGACAGAGACAACACTACACACCAATGATGATACAGTCATAACCAGAATCCGATGCTAACTGACTCAGAACACAATGCTGAAAGCTACATGGATGCCATAGTATAGCTAACATGATCTCAACTGTCACTTTACAGTGTTGCCTGCCTATAGTACAATATAGATGAAACACAGAAGAGTAATTACTTCAACATTAACAACTTTTTTGCATCTTTTCTCACATTGGAAAATTTGAATCCATATACTTTTGGAATGTTACTTAATAACGTACACGTCAACATGAAATCTCAAAAACTTTTCTGAACTGAACAATGATTTAAAAGATTTAATATTGCTTAGGTCAAGTATAATTGGCTTACAAGTGTATTGACTTGCTAAGAAATAAACATCAGGACAGGTTTAGTACAACACGCACGATACCTGGTACCAGGAGTTTTCATGATTACAAGCCTCTTTCATCTGATTTATTAGAAATTAGAAGAGTAACTGAATCTGAAAACCTTCATTGGTTTTTTTCATTTAGTGAAAAATGCCCAAAATGAATAAGAATTTGTCCTCAACCAAACTGTTTTGTATCAGCAGTTTATGATGACAGGTGGTATTAAGCACTTGTCAAAAATGTCTGTGACAAAGAAGATGCCAAACTTATCTTCCTTCACCTCCCTGGACCAGCAGTGTCATTCGTTTGGTCTCAGAGAGAAGACTGTTGCTTTGTGACTTTGGGAAACATTTTATGTATTGTCAGTGTACCCGACAAGACAAGCAGTTCTGGATGAACATACTACATTGCTAAAAATTATGTAAAATTGACAGAGTTACATTTATCTAAGTGGCTTAATGTGTACAAGTTACATATAGATTTTCGAAATATTACATCTTAAAGACACTGTTGCTGAAAATATATTAAAAACATGTACATGTAAGTTTAACAAGTATCGTAAGCCCTAATATTATACTTTCATTAAGTGGGATCAAAGTTGGCATTATTTAAAAATGTATCCACAAAAAAGCCAATTGGTCCACAATGTATTAATAAAAAGCTCATAATCTTAGGTTTTATTTGAAACCTTTTCCAGCTTCTCAGCTGTTTGGAGAAAAAAGTTACAAGCGTTTCTGTAAACCCTTGTTTTATTTTTGGAAACCATAATAAGGTCATGCAATATGAATTAATTTTTTTTTATACTATGGCTACTTAAATGAATGCATTTCTGTAAACTGTGTACTTCTATTAAACTGTGGAAAATTTTCCAGATCAAAATCTTTATTAATACCTGAAATGTTATAGTTTTTGTTAATATTACTCATTTCCCGCAAGCGATTCCGCGGAACCAAATTATCGCAACATTCATATTTTTAAAATTCTATTTAAAAAAAAAGTATACATCCTAGAACAACAAAACTTCACAGGTCCTTCTTAGGGCATAAGTATAAGCAAAAGTGCAAAGTTTCATACAAATCAGAGACGGTGGGTGACATTTCATTAAAATATTGGTTGATATGATATGGAATGACTCTATATCTCTATGTCTAGAAAATTATCTGCTGAATAGAAGTTTATTCTGACCATACCTAGTGAGGAGCAGTGACACCCAGTCGTCAAGGAAGATCAGTTTTACATTTAAATGTATCCTTATACAAAACTGGAAAGACAAGAAACAGCTCGACGTTTTCACCTACTTCAACATTTACTGGACAAACGTTCAAAGCTCCTAATTAATTACAAAAGACTCATTCACATGACAGTTATCAGACCTATTTGGACATACGGAGTTGAGCTTTGGAGCTCTACTAAACCATCCATTTCATCTTGTATCCAATCCTTACAATCCAAAATCCTTTGTAAAATCCTCAATGCTCCTTATTATGTCACAAACAAACTCATCCATCAAGATCTTAATATCCCATATGTTGCTGATTTGGCCCAAACTAGATACCTATCCTTCCATGAAAAGCTCCATACACACATGAATCCGCTAGTCTCTCAATTTGATTCCCACACTATTCCTGATAACCCTCCGAGGCGTCTGAAAAGAAGATGGCCTCGAGACCTTCTACTATAGAACTTTATTGGAGTGCTATCAATAGATAGTTTCTCCACAAGTGTTTTTTTTTTCATGTCCTTTGTTCATACAGCAGATTTACTTGATGTAATATAATTGCAGTTGTAAATATCAATAAATTAAAAAAACAAAAAACATTTAAATGTGATATAAACAGTGGAAAAGTACTTCCACTAAGTAGGACCTTTCAGAGTTGCCATTTCCATCTACTGCTGGCATCATTCTTGCATTTTACCGTCCTGGATAACCTTTTTCCAATTCTTAGGATATAATTCAATTCTCACCCGTATTATTGTGTACCCCTCTCTGTTCACCTCAAATTTCATTGGTAATCCTCCTGCTGAGGATTGAGATCTCTCCTTCCCTGATCGAGCGAGCTTTCTTAGCTTATATTATAGTCCAATATCTTACATGGAAATTGTTAAAAATGTATGCTTTAATTTTCATTTGCACCTGTACTATTGCACATCCAGCAAATTTGATCCGAGTGTTCTTTTTGCTTTGCTACAGGGACATTAATTTTTGGAAATGGAAACATTAATTGTTGAGGAAGTCTCTTGGCCATTGTCTTTTTAATCTTTTCCTATCAAGCCCGGGTAACAGGGAGTAGGAAAGTGGAAGAAAAAGTGGATTTTGTTGATGATTGGAATGTTATATATTTGCTGTGAATATGATTTTGTAGTCGACTTTCTTACTTTAGCTCTATAAAACTCAGTATCAGTTTCTTTGTAAACTCTAAACTGACCTCATCTGTCTTTTTTAAAGCTCTCTAAGTGCTTATTAAATTGCTATAGTAGCATTTGTTATCAGCATATTTCAACACAGTAGCTTTAATGTACCAAGAATCTCAGCTATATAGGCCAGTACTGGATGGCCATAAAGTTAAAAAATCTCAGCCTAGATTGAAAGAAACAAAATAAAATTGAATGACACTAGAAAATCTCTGTTATGCCCATCATACAAAAATGATTAGTTTAAATAAGCAAATAAATAATAAGCTTCCCATCCCTCGTCCCTCTTAAAATATATCCTGTAAGATAGAAGAAGTCCTCTCATAACCCCTCCCTGGTATCTCAACCCCATTCACTTTTGGTGGGGTATTTATATATAGGCTGTTTTAGGGTGTGGAATGACATTTATGTGTAAATATTCACTTATCGATCTTCATCTTTCTCCATTGACCTGGTGCAGTGTGATTCCTAATAGGCCTTTAGAGCCAACTCGTTGCAATGGCTATGAATTTGGACATAGTAAACAAATTGGTTTTTCCTAACTTGTATTACACCCTCACTACACATTTTTATATTAAAAAAATATATCATTAATACCTTTTTTAATTTATTTCATTTATTAAAACAATTGACAAGGTATGAAATCAGGAGAATACAAAATTTAAATGTTCTATAGATCAAGTATTAAAATTTAATAATATAAAAATGTCAAATAGTTTGCTTTAAAAGGAAATTAGTATAATGCTAAATTTATTTTAGTATTTCATTTATTACATATTTGAATTGAGAAATATTTCAATTGTTTTTTAAGTTTGACTATCTCTACATTTCAGAAGTAGAAGAAGAAAACATACACACTAATGGTTCAGCAGCACTATTTAGACATGCCTCAACCCAATGCTTTTTTAATTTTGTCAGTCAGGGTTTTGAAGGAAGGCATGGAAATCAAATGGAAGAAAACAGTATTTCAGAGGACTCTTTATTTAGATTTATACTGAAACCTGAAATGTACAAACCAACATTGCTTATGCTATTCTGCAGTTTCTTTGTTGTTGGACCAGGAGCTGATAGCATTCTGGTTTACCTTAAATTTTATATAGACGATTTTCATACTCAAGTTGACTACAATTATCTGGTGGTAATTGATCTTATAAGCTATATTTCATATAATGTTAATAGTTTTACTAATAGTTGTATGACTGCTGGTAGTTCTTTGAACTGTAGGCCTTGCAAAGAAATTACAGTTTTTTCTAAAAGAATAAGCTAATTTTATCATTAAATGTGAAACCAACATTGATTACAGAGATGCCATTCTGCATAATTTGTTCTATTTCAAATACTGATACATATTTAGAAATAAATACACTCTTAAATTGACATATAGAATATTTTTAATCCATTCAACAGGTGTTTCTTCTGGTTTCAAACTGACTACTGGTGTAGTCAAATTCTTTGCCGACGTTTTGCTGGCCATACTGCAAGTTTTCTCAGGGCTTACAGGGGGTTTGGCCTCAGATTGGGTGGCCAATAGGTCTCAATTAGCTAACTTCTGGTATGTTTGCCTTTTTTTTCAAGTTTTTTTAGTTTGTTTCTTGCCATTGGTATGTTTGGGAGCCACATTTTTGTAACCATCTACTCAGTTGAAATTTTCTTGGTGCTTTACTCTTTTAATTGCTTCTAATATCTTCTTTCTGTGTTTTTACATTTGTTGACCACTCTAATTTCGCCAAACTTGATAGCATGGTTGGTGTTCACAATGTGTTCTGCCAATGCTGATGACTTACATTCCATCTATTTTATGCTTCTAATATGTTCTACAATTCTTGTACATATTAGTCTTCCTGTTTGCCCAATGTACTCCTTTCCACACGGGCATGAAATGCTGTAGACTCATTTGTAGCCCTAATTCATCTTTTGAACTACGCAGAACCCGACTTATTTTTCTGTCAGTGGTTTAGCTTGTCCTTATTTTGTAATTCTTTAAGATTTTTGCTATTTTCTCTATAGCCCCCTTAATACATGGAATCTCTGTCTTTTTTTCTTCCCTGTCTTTTTTTGTTTCATTTTCTTTTTGGGGGGGCTCAAAATCTTAATCACAGACTGAAAATGTCCTATGATGATCATCATCATCATAGTCCAGCCTCTCTACTGCTCATGCAGTGTGAGGTTTCCTTCTCTACACTTGTATGTCACCTTGGGCAGTCTGTCGTTTTCCATTCTTAAATAATGTCCAAACCATTTAAGACTGTTTCCTTCAATGACTTTATTCTGGAACCTTTTATTTAGTGAATAGAACAATTTACCAGCTGAGTTAATCTTCTCCAAGATTGGTCAATCATTTCTTACAGGTTTTTTGGTTTCTTCTTTGCGTACCATAAGAATAGTGAAGAATGGATTAAAAATATTAGACGTGGCAATGTAAGAGATTATTTATTTTTTATTCAAAATATAGTTAATTCTCCTCAGATTTATTGACATTATTTAATTGTGTTTTTCCTTGATTAATAGAGCATCTGCATTCAAATAAGAAAAAAAAAATTTGGTTTCATGCCGTATTTGAAAAAACACAATTTATTTTGTTGGAATTGAGAAATAAACTGATTATGAATGGTAAGAGCTCATTAAGTTATTAGCCAACATATGTTATTTTTCCTAACATCAAGGAACATTATTGCCTAACTTGAAGAAAATCAAAATAATTACATAACAAACAAAATGCCTAATAATTGAGTCATAAGTTGAAACAGCACCTCCTTTACACACAGTAATAAAATTGTTATGACTATGTTATTTTTTCATCTGAACTATGAATAACTGTTAAAAAAAATGTTTTTTTGTCTTTATAAAGTAGCCCTTAGAAATCACCATTAATATGTTCGCCCATTCCAAACATGTTATGTGTGTTCCATGTACTTAAAAATCAATTATTCAAATTAAAGAAGTTTTAACTTAAGGTAATTAGATAGATGTATAAAAAATATTATTAGTACCCATAAAAATGATGTTATTATATTATTACTTTGGTTTATAAGAAAGTCTACAACAGGAGGTTTCAGTTTTTCATTCAATAATAATTAAAAACTAACTAATATTGATGCACCTAAATCTTTAGTCAACTTTTCAAATTCTAAGCTTTTATGAATTTCATGAAATTCGGCCAGAATTTATTGTATATGTTGAATTTTGACGTTGGTAATTTTTGCCTGCTATGCATTTGTTAGTTATAAATTATATATTCTCTATCAGCAAATAAGTATCAATTATATGGAATCTGTTTAGGTATTTATCTTTGTACTGCCTCTTTGTCTAAATAATCTGTTTTTTAGATCTCTGTAATAGAAAGAAAAAACTGCAAATATTTTTCAAATATTGGTGGTATCAAGATCATTGCATTTATGACTAAACTTTTCAGCTTGGTTGTTTGAACATGTGGCACCTACTTTGCTCTGGGCACTTAGCATGTTTCCTTTCATGTATCAGAGTAACCTAGGGCAGCCTACGTAATTTTTTTTCTTACTAATGTCACTTTGAAATCTTTATATCCATTTCTTAATTTTCTGTCAATTGTAAGCTTGAAATTTTTACATAATCAATGTAATGGTTTTAATTCCTGTTATTTGGAGTTACAATGTCTCTGGTATCCATTAAACATTTGGATTGAGGAGAGCTGAACTATTTTATTGATTTATAATTTTTATAAAAATCACATTATGCTAAATTGGCACTGCTTAATGCACCTCTTGGGTATTGTTTTCAATATCTCAGCTCAGACCACAGATTGTCTTAGAGTTGTGGTTTTTAATGCCTTCGATAGATTTTGTCTAATTTAATTTTCTTTATAGGAAGCCTAGAAAATTCAGTTGTATATCTGTATTTTTTGTGAATGATCAGGGTTAAATCCTGTACACACAGAAATTTTTTCTGCTAAAATTAATACATTTGCATTTTAGTGCCAAATTGTAAGTTTTGGTAAAATGAGGTATTATATATAATGTTGAATTGGCTTCTAGTCAATTTTAGAAACATTTCCCTCTGTGATGTAGTGATGTAACATAGACATTGATGACCTAGGTTCTTAAGTGCGGGTGAATCTCGGGTGATGCAGTCCAGATTTTATTATTTTAACGTTTATCATCGCTGAGTAATAAATACTTTTTCACTCGCACCAGCTCTATTGCTAGATTAAAAGTTCAAGGAGTGACTATAATATTTTAATGATTATAGTATTTCTTTTCCACCTGCTTGTATAATAACAGAACATCATCTTTAAGCATCAATCATATAAATTTATATTTGTATTTTATAAATATAAAAATGAGCATTAATGTTTAAAAAAACATTAATCATTTAAAACTATTGATAAAACTATTATATTTGTATTTTATAAATATAAAAATGAGCATTAATGTTTAAAAAAACATTAATCATTTAAAACATTACAACATAAAATAAAACAAAGATCTTGAGTGCCTCCGCAGCTATTTAGGGTCTCGGGCAACTAGGAACGATATGTCAATAATACCTACCATAAAATTTTATAAACATATCAGGTTATTTTAGCTAATTTGAATGTTTAATATTTTGACTTATTTATACTTTTTTTTCTAAAAACCTGATTGTTTCATAATCTGTCTTTCTTTATGCCGTACCTAAAGTTATATGTATAAGTGTATATCTATCTCACATACAGTTATATATAATATTTTAATTATAATTTTATGTAATTACTACTTGAAAACTGAAAAAATTATAAAACACATATATATGCGCACATAGTCTCTTTTGTTGACTTTCAACAGATGCATATATGCGCTCATAGTACCTACCGACTGCTTTCACATATATGCATCCTTAGCCCTTTAAGGGTTAATTACGATGAAATTTATTATTATTAAGATTAAAAGCTACTGTGAAATTAGAAGCCACAAATCCGGCTGAAAACCATATTTAGTTATATGTAGTTCCTGGTAACACAATAAAGAAGAACCATATCATCAATGACTGATAGGCAACCTGATATGTGTTCATATGCAAAGTATATATTGCTACTGTTGAAATGCCTGAACTAATGTGTGATATTATTTTGATGAATAACTGATTCTCCTTTCATAACACAAATTTCTTCAGCAGATGCCTTTGCGGTACGATCTTTTTTTTTAGTAATATACCTAAACTTGCTTGAAGAGCAGAACAAACAACTGGAAAGAGTAATGCTAGAGAACAAATTTTTAAAAGAAAAAGTATCAGTACTAGAGGGTCGCCTTAACCACGCCGAGCAGTACCAATTAAAAAACACTATTGAAATTAGGGGCATCCCTGAAAAGCAAGGAGAGACCACTGAAGGTATGATACTAAGCATCGGGGCAGCCCTGGGCGTTAAACTGTGCCCCGAAGATCTGGACCACGCCGTACGGCTCAGGGCAAGACAAGAAGGAACTCCTGGCCCCATCATCGCCAGATTTGTGCGACAAGCCCTAAGGGACGAATTGGTTCGTCAGAGGAAAATAAAAAGGGACTTTTCCACTCGACACCTAGGCTGGGGAGAGAATGAGGCGCACCGCGTCTACGTCAGTGAAGCTATGACTCCTACCAACAAGCATCTTTACTGGCTAGCCAGGCAGAAACAGCTATCTGCAAAAATTAAGTATGTTTGGTTCAGTGGAGGCCGAGTCAGATGTAGACAGTCGGACGGTTACCCAGCAGTGACAATTAGCAAGCCTAGTGATCTGGACGTTTTCAGCTGAGTGTCGTCCAATAGTCACCTTAACTTTTCACTTTTATTTTTTTATATAGATTTGTACTCTTTTATAGTTATTTTTCATTTCCTTTTTCATTCAGGTAGAGAAGAAGTGCTTCTATATTTGAAACTTATTTTTTATTTAAGCAGTTTCCTTTTTTTTTACAACAGTTATTTATTTTTACGAATTTCTTTATTTTCATTTTTCTCAGAAAAGACAATTTTCATATCACTCAAAACTATCTTCGCATCATTCACTCATTATGATCATCGTTTAATTTATTCTGTGCCCGAAAAGTTTTCATTTTCTATCCCTCAATCCGTATTCCGTTTACCTGTCATTTCTCTCTCTCGTCCTTAGTTATGACTAATTTACTGAACTGTTGTCACATTAACGCACAATCCCTTATTGCACATATTGATGAGTTTCAGAAATATTTCCAAGATAACTTTTACCATGTCATAGCGGTCTCCGAAACTTGGCTCAAACCTATCATTCTTTCCTCTCAATTGTCCCTTCCTAACTATTCTCTCATACGTCATGACAGATCTGACCGCAGGGGAGGTGGAGTTGGTATATATATCCATGAAAGCCTTAAAGCTAAAATCCTTCTTCAATCTCCCGCCTCAACCTTTCCTCACCTAGAATATATATTTGTTGAAATCTCAACTTCCTCCTCTCCTCTTCTATATGCCGTAGTATACCGACCTCCTCATGTTCCATTCGACAACCACTTCGAATCCTCTCTTCTTCAACTAGTCTCTACCTACACCAATATAATTATATGTGGTGACTTCAATATTAATATGCTTTCGAATTCCAGCAATCAATCCTTTTTCTCAAATCTAATATTATCTCTCAATCTTTACCTAGTTCCCTACTCTCCAACCCATCACACCCAATTTTCGGATACCTGGTTGGACCTGTTTATCTCTGATTCACCTCTTAAAATTCTTTCCTCGTCCCAACATCCTGTTCCGTTTCTTTCATCACACGATCTCATTCAAATTTCATATGACCTGCCAATCAAATCCTTTACTCCCAGAACGGTGTCCTATCGCAATTTGGATCTCCTTTCCTTCGAATCACTTCAATCCGATTTAAGTTCCATCAACTGGGACGTCATTTACTCCTATAGTTCCATCGATCAGATGGTTTCCACCTTGACTTCCAATCTGCAATCCATATTAGACCTCCATGCTCCTTTAAAAACCCTTACCTTACGCCGTCCAACGGCACCTTGGCTAACCCCGGAAATAAAAGAAATGATGAAGAAAAGAGAAGCAGCAAGGAGAAAATTTCGTCGCACACGTCTATCAGTAGACTATGCAGGTTTCAAACTACTTCGCAACGAAACACAATCTGCAATACGTCGTGCAAAATCAAACCACATCCAATTCATCCTCACCAATGCAACCGATCCCAAATCCAAATGGAAAATACTCCGACAATTATCGCCAACAGTATCCGGTAAACTCTGTTCCTCTTCAATCACGCCAGACAATCTCAATAACCACTTCGTACCCATCACATCTCCTAAATCCTCATCCGCTACCGACATTGATCATATAAACTTTAACCCTGATAACTTCTTTTTCTCCCATGTATCATATGACGAACTATTAAACACCATTCTGAAATCGCGCACCAGTGACTATGGCCCCGACAATATTCCTTTAAAGCTACTAAAATCCTGCCTTCCTGTCTTAATGCCCGTATTACATCATATTTATAATTTCTCGTTACAAAACTCCATATTTCCCACGCCTTGGAAAACCGCGTTAGTGCGCCCGCTAAATAAAGTTGAAAATCCCTCCTCTCCAAATGACTTCCGCCCTATCTCCCTTCTCTCTAACCTCTCAAAACCATTAGAACGCCTAGCCCAAAACCAAATTTCAAATTTTCTAGAAGAACGTTCCCTCATTAACCCTCTCCAATCCGGCTTTCGTCCAGGCTATTCAACTCAATCCGCTCTCCTCAAAATCACCCATGATCTCCATACTGCAATTGAACAGCAAAAATTAACAATTCTGATCCTTTTAGATTTTTCCAAAGCCTTCGACTCAGTAGACCACAATATCCTTCTCGCCAAGCTACGAAACTTACCTATATCCAACAGTGCTCTAGGATGGTTCAAGTCTTTCTTCTCAGATCGCTCCCAATATGTTTTGGTCCCCGGTCAACCTCCCTCCATAACCCTTCCGCTATCCTGTGGTGTCCCACAGGGTTCATCACTATCCCCCACCCTATTTGCCATTTACATAAACGACCTTCCACTTCTTATCCGACATTCCCAGTATCATCTCTATGCCGATGACTTTCAAGTGTACCTATCCTTTTCCCCTTCCGATCTAATATTAGCCACCGAAAAACTCCAAGATGACCTGAATCGAATAAATCGATGGGCAATGGATAACAAGCTAAAGTTGAACGTGGACAAAACCAAGGCAATAATAATAGGGTCAAACTACTTCCTTAAAACTATTCCCCATAATCCAATCCTCCTTCTAAACAATAATCCTATCAAATTCTACCCAACTGTCAAAAACCTTGGAATTACTTTTGATCAGACCCTTTCCTGGAAAAACCATATCTCTGAAATTTCTTGTCGTACCTTCTCCACCTTAAAGCGTCTCAATTACCTTCGTCACCTGTTCCCTTTTGAAATCCGTAAACTCCTAGTTTCTTCCTTAATTTTCCCCCATTTTGACTATTGTTGTTCGGTGTATGGGGGTATCTCTGGGGATCTCGAAGCAAAATTAAAGCGGTTGCTTAATTGCTTCGTTCGATTCATCTTTGGGATCCCTAGAGATGCTTCGGTGACCCGATATTACGAAGAATTGAAATGGCTCTACCCTTCCTACCGCCGGAAGTACGTCCTAGCATCTTTCCTTTACCAAGTTATCCAATCCCGTCGACCATCTTACATTTTCGATCTCCTTCAATTCAATACCACAGTCCTCTCCCGCAACACCCGTTCTCGGCTCTCTGATCTATATACAGCATCCCACCGAACTGCAGCTTTTGACAGAGCTTTCCTGATCCGATCCTCCTCCCTTTGGAACTCTATACCTTCTTCCATTCGTCGTTCCAATAATCTTCCAACCTTCAAATCCCGTATATTCCAGCACCTATTATCCCTACAATTCCCAAAAAATCGAAAATAGTAGGGATCAGTATTGACTTAATGCTCTCTTTATTCGATGAATGAATGATGTTTTTAGAAGTACATTTTTGTGTGTTATTTTGTATTCATATATTTGAGTGTGTGGAATTTAAACCACGTACATATGTATTATTAATGTCATATAGATAGATATTAAAAAGGACAAAAAGGGATGAAAGGTAAATCTCGGATAATCTTGTTTAATCTTTCTTTTTTGTTTTGTTTCTTGGCATAAATTTGATATATGTGACCATAAATTTGTTTCTCTTATATAATTATTGTAAACTTATTTTAATTTTTTTTCTTTCTTTTCTTCTAATATGTTTTTGAAATACTGTTATTGTAGGTAATTCACATTTTTTATTTGTTCATTTTTTTATTCGTTCTCACTAATTAAATTAATTGTAATAATTAATTAAAAGTAATTATTTAACACTCTAAGATTTAATATCTTACAATGCCTGTATTGTTATTGTATAGGGACTCGTCCCAGAATAAATAAAGACATTATTATTATTATTATTATTATTAAAGATCCATATATAAATACATATTTAATGTTAATGACTCAATAAAGCCAACTTAAATCACAATAAATTAAAGATTAGTGAAATTAAAAATTGACATTAGTACAAAAAACATTCTTCTAGTTGGATTATGGTTGTGTTCATCCACCTAGACTTTTGTACTTGGTGAATGAAGCTTTGTCTCTGATTTAAGGAAAACATTTTTAGTACTAATTTGAAATTTAAGATTTACCTATAGCTCAATTGAAACTTTGAAAATTGAAAATTTGTTTTTTTCAGAGTTTATTAACTGGAGCAACACTTCTTGGAAATATACTCTCTGTATGTTTGGTGTCAAAACTTGGAAAACGGAAAATAATTCTGTTTTCAACAGCATGTGCCGGATTGGGATACATTGGGCTTAGTATTCTGTTTTACTCAAAAGGTGAGAAACAATCAACAAACAGCTGGCTGTTCGGCACCGTTCTAATTTGGATCTTTTTCATGGAAGAATTCGGAATGAGAACTATTTACCATGCATTAATGAGTGAAGTTTTCCCATTGAGGTACTGATAATATTCATAATTAAATGTTTATATGTATCTTTCTACTAAAAACATCAAAGCCAAAATATGTTAATTTTCATTTAAGAAAGATATAAAATTAACCGAAAACTACTACTTATTTTACATATTACTAACCACAACAATGTTTTTTTCAGCTCTAATGCCCAAAACTTCATTTGTGAACATTAATAATTTTTGCATGCAACCAATTTTAGCTTATGTCAATGCCAATCTCTCTTAGATCAAAGTTTAACATTTTTTGTTCCCTTATTTAGTCAAACAAACATAATTTTGTTTTATTTCGTTTGTGCATTCCTATGTATGTATTCCTTCAATGTGTTTTTTAGTGTGAGCATGTGAGCAACAGACAAAAAAAAAATTATCTATTAAGCAGAATAAAGTAGTCATTGGATATTCGATATTAATATGAATATTATTGGATACAATTATTGTAAACAGTAATATAATAGCTTATTAAATTGTCAAACTTTTGTAATAGCTATAGATTTTTAAGGTTTCTGTCATTGGTAAATAAAAAATGGTATATAGACATAATCATTTGGCATTAGACCATAAACAATAGATTTTTAGATCATTTCCAATTTTTTTTATAATTGGGACTAGATGATGGGATAGATGAATTGGATTGCTGCTTGTGCTGCATAATAAATGAAAGCCTAAATCTCCAATTTTCGGATCTTAAGCCTTTTTTAAAAATAATAATAATAAATGCCAATTGTGGTATAAACTTCATTAAATGTTAAGTCATCCATTAATTGCTAGTAAATTGACACATTTTCAAATGTCTATAAAATAAGATTCCTCCAAAATTTCAATTTTTTACCACAAGTATCACGTACATTCAATGATATGTCAGACTGAATTAAATAATACATTATATAGTCTGTAGAAAGCCAAATTTTGCAATGTTGTGTTCACTTTTCTGTTCTCTACAATAAAATGGGTCTGTTAAAATGTTCTCCCTCTAACTAAAGATTCAGAATATAATTGAATTAGGGAATATTATGCCTTACTTCTGTTCCCTTAATAGAAATCAGAAGTTCTAAATAATACAAATTATCATTCATGCCACTTTGGATTTGAAATGTTCCTGTATTAATTAGATGTTTACTACTTACATACATTTATTTAGTTATTTACTAATTTATATTGACATTATTATTTTAATTTACGAAATAGTGGTATCTAGTAAAATATGTTAATTTTCATTTATTTACTAATTATTTTTCAGGGGGAAAAAAATAGGACCAATGACCATTGTTTTGATGTTATGCTTAAATGGTTTTATCTGTTTTAAAAACTTACCATCAATCATTTCAGCCTATGGAACTATAACTGTTATTATATTTAATGTTCTTTTAAGTTTTTGTGGAGTGTTATTTTTTTATATATTCCTATTTGAAACTGAAGGAAAAACATTAGCAGAAATTGAAGAAAGATTCAGAGGAAACTAAGACTCCTTAAGATTTGTGGAACAAACTAAATATTAGGAAAATTAAGGACGAAATAATGATTTTGACAATAAGCGCATATTATATTTATTTAATTACTTTTAAATATTTATAATTAGCCATTAATATATTAAAATGAAATAGACAAATATGAAATACTCATTTATTAATTATATTTAATTAATTAGCTATTATTATAAGAATGAAGACTTAAGTAATTTATTTATAAGAAATAATTTGATCTGTGATTCTGAAAAAAAGAACTGTTCAGTAAAAGTATTAGCATATACCAATGATATTAAAATTATATGAAGAATTTTTAATAAATGTGTTTATAGATATTGACTTTTTTTGTTCATTGCAAAGATATTGAAATATATTTCTTCCTCCCCCCATTTCACATCAGCTATTTTATCTTATAATAGACAATTCATGTGATGAATGTGGTTAATACAATATAACATGTGCTGTATTTTAATAATCCTAATTGGAAAATAAAAATTTTGTTATGCTTATCATTAAATCTTTTACTTTTTTTGAAAACAGTTATACGTAAAATTATTGATAATCCACTTATTCAATGCCTAACTAACTAAAAATATTTTTTTAATAACCAATAAATAAATATATAAAATATATTATAAATAAAAAAACAATAAACATTATAATATTCTTGTTTACAAAAAAATTAAGGAAAAAATTTAAAACAAAAAGTTGACTACTTTTCCTCCCGGGAAATAAATAACAAAAAAAAATGAAAAAAATGTAAACTGAACTGAACATTATCACATTTAAAAAAAAGTGTTTATTCTTAAGGAGAGGGGAGCGGAGTGGCTCAGTGATAGAGCATTGAGTTGCCATGTAGGAAATCCTGGTTCAAATCCCACTGCAGGCAGTAACTTTTATTTAGTCTGTTTGTGGCGGGAGATGAATCATATGGGATCTACTACCCTCCTGGGGCTCATCCAGCCTCTATAAATAAATTAATAAAAAAAAAATAATTCACCCTCTCCTCACTATTTCAGTTATTTACTTCCAGGGAATAAAAAAAAAATGTCTAAGATATGGTTTAAGCATAGAAATGACTAACCAAAGTAATATTGCATATCTTGTAATTTTTGTTTGTTTTATGTGCTCCGATTTCATATTATAAAAATCTAATCTGGTTTGGTTTGTCTCTTGTGTCTAACAATAGAACCTTAGCGTTTCTTTATTACGACTTTCGTCTCGCCCCCGCAGTTTGAAGTATCCAATTACTTGCAATTTTCTTTTGAACAATTCCCTTTATTCATTGAATGACTGTTTCGTTTATATCGCTCATTAACAATTTTAGGCAATGATAAATATCATTCACATTTACCTGCCAATAAAATAAAATTACAAAAGACGCCAGTTTTTGACAGTCTCGATTCAAGTTTCATCAATCGAATTGTAACCACTCAGCGTTGTACACAAGATTGGACCAAGTTAGCCGAGAACTTTTCCTAAGTCCTGTAAGACGGCTACATCTCTATTCATAATTAATTGAAGGGAGCCCTCGACTAACTGGCATTTAGCATCGGCCGGGGGAGGAGAAGGAACTAAGTTGCCAACTTGTGCTCTGATGAATATGTACTTAGCGCGGGGCCATTGCGCGGCAGGCTTGCCCGCTCCATCAGGACAAATCTCCTTTTAATTTCCGATGAGTGTGGACATTAATTGGAAAAATGCAAATCGGGAGATGTAGGTATCGGTGAGTGAGTGTATGAGGGGTTTCGCATAGGATGGGGTGCGAAATCATTCCTCGATTAAAAAACAAGATTGTATTCCTAATATTTTCGCAACATATAGTACAATGTAAGTGTTTATAAAAAGAAATTTCAATATTTTATTTTTGGAGATATCATAATAATTATAATAAGCTTTATTTTTTTTTCCAAACTTCAAATACTAGTTCAGAATTCAATAAATAAATTCAAAAAGTTCTCTGTTTTCTGAAGTTGAAGTTTTCTGTCATCCCGCCATCTAGTAGCTGGTCTTTCTCTTCTCCTAGTGCGGTATATACCAATCTGGTGTTACCTTAGCCCAATGTGTTGGTCCCATTCTTGCAATGTGTCCAGCCCACTGCCATTTAAGATCAGATACTGTCTTGAGAATATCGCCCGTATCAGTCAGCTTCCGTAGTTCTATCTTCTTTATTTTCTCCCTTCTACTTTTCCTTAACATACTCCGCTCCATTGCACGCTGAGTGATTGCTAGGGATTTAGATATATCATTATTTAGGCCCCAAGTTTGGCATCCATAAGTTAAAGAGGGAATGATGTAAGCATCAAAAACATTTCTCTTGTGATGTATGGCCATGATGCTTTTGAAAATATTTTTGTGTGACCAAAATTTGGACCATCCTATTTTAATTCTTCTATTCACCTCTTTCTTGGATCTATCTGCAAATGATATGAGTTGCCCTAGATAGATTGTTTCTTTAACCGATTGGAGTTTGCTGGTACCGAGAAATATTTCTTCTTCTTCGGCATTTGTCATCAAGACTGATTTGTTAAAATTTATCTCCAGCTCAGCTTCATTTCGTACTAGGACCAGCTCTTCTAGCATTTTCTTCAGTTCAGATGGTGAGTGTAAAAGTACATCATCAGCGAATCTCAGATTTGACAGGCTGTTACCATTAATGTCTACCCCGAAATTCTCCCTGTGAAGGTTTCTTAAAACATCTTCCAAAACCGCGTTGAATAGAGCAGGTGATAAAGGATCGCCCTGACGAACCTCTCTTTCGATTGGAAAATCTCCATATAAGTCTAGAACTACTCTCGCTTAGCTGTTGGTATACTAATATTGAAGAACATCCAAAATCTGTTAATTAGTGCCATGAAGTTTTAGACTGTTGATAAGAAATGAGTGCCTAACTGTATCAAATGCTTTACTGAAGTCTATAAATGCAAAATATATCGAGATTTGGTATTCATTTGATTTCTCAATCATTTGGTTGACGGCATGGAGATTATCTATTGTAGAAAAGCCCTTTCGAAAGCCAGCTTGTTCTATTGGTTGGTTCTCGTCGAAGAATCTTTTTAAACGGGTTCTGAGAGCTTTCGAGAAAATCTTGGCGAAGATAGGGATCAGGTAATTATCTAATTTTGATGGGCTACCTTTCTTAAAAACCAAAACAATGTCTGATTTTAACCACTGGTTGGGTATTTCCCTAGTTTTCATAGTTACATTTAACAGTTTGGTCAATATAGGAGCAATTAGTTCTGAAGCTATGATAATTTTATGTTATCACACCCAGGCATTTTGTCTCTTTTGAGCTCCTTTATTATTTTCTCCTCCAGAAAATCTTCAAACACCTCTTTATTATCTTCATTTCCGCTGGTTGGTCTAAATTTGTTTGAATATTTTTCAGAATATAGTTGTTTATAGAGTTTTGTAGCAGTATGGACTATTGCAATTCTACTAGTTAGAATTTCTCATTTTTCGTTATTAAGTTTTAAAGGCCATTTTTTTTCCGGGAGTTATTTGGAGGTATCATAAATTTAAATCTTTTATGTTTACAATTGGTCTAATTGTTCAACCTCGCTTTATGCTGCTGTGGCTAAGCAGACGATGCTACAGTGGGAGCTCTAAATTTTTCCTATCCAGATCAAATTAGATAGGGATTTTTAACGAGAGCCTGACTTCGTACGGGCTCGGAACACCCGTTTAACGCCCTTTCTGAAGCACGGCATAACCAAGGACACCTTTTACTCCTTTTAAAAAATCCTAGTACTAACCACTAGATCACAGGTCGTCCCCTTTATAATTGGTCCGTAACAACTATGAAGAAAGAAATTTAAGAAGAAATTATGGTGTGATTAAAAAAAAAAAAGAAATAAAGAAAACCTGTGCCACTACAATTCATGAAGAGTCTTGGGTTCAGTACCTGGTAGAGATTGTACTGTTTCTTGGACAACGGTCATGGAACTCCAGGGTGTTCCCCTTATTTCGGGTACCCCTTTATTAAGGCTAGGTGAGTTCCGGGAGGGTTCCTAAAGGATACATCCCCACTGTTAACAGATTAAATAAATCTTGCCAAAGACGGATTTTTACTTGGGAGCTTCGTGCCGTCAACACTGCGTTCTACCTCTAAGCCATTACGCTCCCTACGGCGTGATTAAATGCAGGGATTTCTTTTTCTATTTCGGTTCCAACATTACCAAGCTCACATCTTTTATTCCAAAATTTTAAAATTAGAATTTTCATCAAGGTCACCCTTCCAACTATCGTATGTGTATAGAAACTTGATGTGGTGGTTCCCTTCCACTATACACTATGTCTTCTTGAAATTACATTCCGTTTTATGTGTATATGTGGATGTAAAATTCAGAATGATTTTGTAGTTTTAAACCTCAGAAGACCTATGAAATGAAACCGCATGGGTCTTCACATTAATAATATTGAATGTCCTTGTTTCAGATACTGTTACTAAAAATTTCAGTGGGGGAGGGGGCGGGATGATTGGAAATTATCTGGAAGAGGTTTCGAGCTACGGGTACCTGACTTCAATCAATGTTCCGCCGGTAATTTGATTTGGTCCACTGCAGAGCCCCGGCCCGATGTGTGTATGTGTTCCGTAGATAACCGAATATCTATACATGTACAGTATATATATGTTTTAACTGATGGTTTCCTGTTCAGAATCGAATCTCGTGGTTAAAATGAAATTTCCTCTCTTTAATAAGTATCTTCTGATTGGCCAGCTATATACTAACCTTGTTTATCGAAAATAAATTGAAATTAATAAAATTTCTATTAATTAGTATTGGAAATCTTATCAGATTACTATTAAAAAGATAATTACAACTGATGTGAAATAGTGATATAATGCATTGTTCGATACAAAATGTTTACATAAATTTTTACTATAACCCACGAAGGGTTGGGCTACTTGGTAGAGATTCTACTCTTTCCAGGAAGGTGATTTTTCCGAGATCAATCGCCAGGTTTCTCCCCCCAGTTAAGGGTACCTGATTTATAGTGGCTGGGTGACCCCCAATTGGATCTGTCTCTATATGATTTATCCGTGGCTGTTAATAAATTAAATAATTTATGTGCTTCAGCCGTATTTGAACCGGAACCTTAGGCTTAGCAGCTCAGTACTCTACTCACTGAGTTATCCCGTACCCATAAATTGATTGATACAATATTAGAAATAATGACATCTGGGTATCTTTTCACTCCTTTTTTCTTTATTACTCTTTTATTTTCGGCTAGAAAATTCAGGTTTAGCCCATTTACAGCCACTGATGCGTATACGCCACATTAATTTAAGAATTTTTTTCTTTTTATAAATTCAAATATTTTTCAATTTTGTTACATTAGCTTATTATTTAAGGTGTGTAATTATCAATAATAATTTTTAATATTTTTTTTGTTTTTTTAACCCATTGAAAAATAGTAGTACAGTAGGTTGTATTTCAACACTAATGAGTACTAAGATTTAAAGGTTAAATTCAGCCAAATAAGGGTTGCTACAATCAAATTATCAGATTCCTTTTTTAAAACATTGTTTATTTTAATTGTTGGGATGAATTTTTTGTATACAATTCAAATACTTAGAATAGTCGTTTTACTTTAATGTTGCGTTAACGCATCATTGGGCATTCCTATGAAGTTTTTACAAAGAAGACTGGACCATGCATTTTCATCTCCCCCACCTGTCTAATGAAGACGTGCTCATGCATGTGCTATGGTTTTACTCTTAAATATATTTTGAATATATTTGATTGATATTTGGGATGATTGGGAAATGAAATGAATCAATTATTATTGATTTGCGTAAATAGTTCACTCACCAAAGAGTCCCACGGTAAGCAGGACATGAAAAAATGATGGCGGCGTGATAGAGTGCTTTGAAGGGGGAAGACAGATGAGTGGAAATCGCTGACTAGAACCCATTGAGGACCGGCGTGGAGGCCGAGGAACCGCTTTCCCGGGAAATATAAGGGCTCGCTGAGGAAAATGAAAGAGCCATAGATGCAGCACAACTAGTTTCATATATCAATCTGATGAGCCTTCTCCCGGAATCAATACTCGCCCGCTAAAGAGATGTTCCCTCTGGCGTTGCCGAATAATAGATTATTTCGAAGGAAGAAATATCGGCCAAGTTCCTTTGAAAAATGGAGTAAACTGCGGTTTTATACTTAAATCTTAATAACCAGTCGCCATGAAGTTCAAAGGAAATCGGTTTAGTAAACGTTTTCTCTTCTCTGCTTTCTGGAATAAACAAGAAGAAGAATTTAAAATAATATTGTCTGGCAATGTAAGTTGTGAGCAGGTTTTTGGTTTTTAGGTCCAAGGTCTAAATGATGACAGTAAAAAAAAGTACAAAGAAACTACGCTGTATCAATTCACCAAAGAAACATAACATAAACGCTGATCAGCCAAAATAATAACATTAATATCAGCAAAATATTGACTATTTCTTGGTCAAATTAACAATAAATCGAGCTTAGGCATACGTCCATTTGTAACGATAGTTCACCACAGAATGAGCTGAAAGATGATAGTCTTCAAATCCCTTCGGTCTACACCGATAGATAAGCAATAAAAAAGTCGGTACATTGTACATAATAATAAATTGTATGTTAACAGAGTTGAAACCTTTTATATTTAGTCTATAGGAAGTATTCAACAAAAACAATTTTAAACATAACGTATAAATTAATTTTTATATTGAGAGCCGGCCATCAAAAGACTACGCAGATATAATGTTTTTACACGCTCATACGTTCTTCTCCTCATTATTCATTCTCTCCGAATTTTACATTCTTTTCTCCTCCGTCGATCCACCATGCCCATGGCCCAATCTCTTTTCCACAAGAACACTGATGTCTCAACTCATAAATCTCTTTCTATCCAGGCAGGTCACATAATTCATTCCACGTGTTTTAAGCCATTCATTTGCCTAGCATAACAGCTCTGTCCTTACAGGTTGTATTGCTTATCAAATATTTGCCTGGTCAACATTTTGGGATTTATCCTGACCATTTTTTTTTTTTTTTTTTTAGATTAGTTTATTGATATTTACAACTGTAATAATATTACATCAAGTAGATTTGCTAATATGAACAAATGACATGAAAACAAAAAACACTTGTGGAGAAACTACCCATCGGTAGCACTCCAATAAAGTTCTATAGTAGAAGGTCTCGAGTCCATCTTCTTTTAAGACGTCTCGGAGGGTTATCAGGAATAGTATGGGAAGCAAGTTGAGAGACTAGCGGATTCAAATGTGTATGGAGCTTTTCATGGAAGGATACGTATCTTGTTTGGGCCAAATCAGCAACATGTCTTACTAATATTATGAATGTGAAAGTTTGTATGTTTGTCTCTCTTTCACGCAAAAACTACTCAACGGATTTGGATGAAACTTTACAGTAATATAGGTTATACATCAGTATAACACATGGGCTAGAGCAAGCACGAATACAGCGGAGCGCACGGGGGCAAGTACCTCCCCTCCCCTGACAGGTTTTTAGGTACTGTGGATAATCCATTATAGTACATAATTAAAGGCAAATCACATGATCATTGTTGTTAAAATAACAGAAAGAACATGAGTGAAACTATTTGTTTTGATATCCTACTAATATTATAAATGTGAAAGTTTGTATGTTTGTCCCTCTTTCACGCAAAAACTACTGAACGGATTTGGATGAAACTTAACAGTAATATAGGTTATACATCAGAATAACACATAGGCTATAGCAAGCACGAATATAGGTGGGGCGCGCGGGAGCAAGTACACCTCCGCTCCCCCCCCCTGATAGGTTTTTAGGTACTGTGGATAATCCATTATAGTACATAATTAAAGGCAAATCACATGATCATAGTTATTAAAATAACAGAAAGAACATGAGTGAAACTATTTGTTTTGATATCCTACTAATCTTACTTATAAATGTGAAAGTTTGTATGTTTGTCCCTCTTTCACGCAAAAACTACTGAACGGATTTGGATGAAACTTTGCAGTAATATATGTTATACATCAGAATAACACAAAGGCAAGCGCGAATATAGGGGGGCCATGTTCCTCCCCTTTATAGTACATAATTAAAAGCAAATCAGGAACTTAGCAATTTGAAGTTTGTAGATAGGTTCTTTGTATAGTTTATGAAAGAAATTTGGATAATTCCACCCCAAGCGTTCCCCTTTTAATATAATTCTTTGTATAGTTTAAAGGTTGTATAGAATCCGTCAGTTTTGAAGTTAGACATCTGAAATTTTGGATGTGCGAGTAACTTATATTTTTAAAAAATAATTAAATTATTTCTTAAAAATGATCTCTCACGAAAATTTATGTGGCAGGCCAAATTCCACGCGAGTGAAACCGCGGGCATAAGCTAGTGGGATATAAAGATCATGATGGATGAGTTTGTTTGTGACATAATAAGGAGCATTGAGGATTTTACGTAGGATTTCGGATTACGAGGTGTTCGAGTTTTTGTTTTTAGAGAGAGTTTTTTACGTAAGGATTGGATACGAGATGAATTGGATGGTTTAATAGAGCCCCAAAGCTAAACTCCGTAAGTCCAAATAGGTCTGATAACTGTCACGTAAATGAGTCTTTTGTAATTAATTGAGAGCTTAGAACATTTGTCCAGTAAATTTTAAAGTAGCTGAAACGTCGTGCAGTTTCTTTTCTTTTCAGTCTTGTATGAGGATTCCAAGTGAGACGTTTGTCCAGATGGAGTCCTAGGTAACGTATCTGTTCGGCAGGGATCAGTGGAATATTATTAAAGGAATCAGTAGGGCTGGATCCTGGCCTAGAAACTTATTCGCCTTTCCTGACAGTTGTTTCCAAGTCCTTTCACATACTTATTTATTCTACTTCAATCTGAAGATCCCCTGAGATATTCTTGGGATAGATGTTCTTCATAACATTAATATTCAGATTAATATAAATCGTTCTTCAGGAGTTTTCTCAGGTTTGAGAGATTCGCTGTTTCCGTACCATGCAAAATCATATACTCTGCATTTTGGTGCCTCAATTTCTACTTGGTGGACAAATTATTTTTATTGTAGATGTCTTTTGTGACGAAGTTTAGTTTTTCTAATTTTCTAAGTAAACAAATAAAAAAATAGAAACCTGCACCACTATACCTACGAAGGGTATTTGAATCAGTACATAGTAGAGACTGATAGAAGCAAGAATAGCAACTGGAAGATCTGCAAATCGAACAGGGTAGATCCACAGCCGTTAAACATAATAAATAATTTATCTACTGGTTTCCAACGTGGTAAATACAGATCAATAATTTAGCGCACTACACACTGAACTTATAAAATAATCCGCCCCCTTATAAAATAATAATTGGCAAGGAAAATTGGGAAATTCAAATTCATAATTGAAGAACATCGGTGACTGAGAAAAATTTAGAGTTGATAATTGAAACAAAATATTTCTTTAAAATGAGCTAGTGGAAGTTAAGTGATCAAATAGTGTTTCACAGAGAAATAATTATCCAGTAAAATACAACGGTTAATGTTAAAATACAAGTTGATATACTATGGAGAAAATAATTTTTGTTGTATTGCATATAATTATCTACTAAAATACAACGAAGGGGGGAAATTAGTGAGAGGAATCAGGGCTAAGAAAACAAGTCATGTAATAAAACCTTGATGTACAATGGTGTTAAGAATAATTTTTAGTTGTATTGCTTAATAAGCTTTTATATTTATTTTTCTATTACATGTTATAGTTCACAATAATAAAGGCCTGTTACCAATAAATTATAATTTCAGTTTTAAATCATTTTGGTACTTTTTAATAATAGGGAGTTAGGGTGCAAAGAGAAACATATATCGTTTCAATTAAGGGTTCAATTATAGGAACAAGTCTACAATGGTGTGAGATTCACGTTTTATAAATTTTAAAGGATCATGAAAATTGTGGTATAGCCTCATGGTAATGTAGTTGACATAAAATGGACGATTAAATTTTGCAATTTGTCGCTCAAGTTCCTTAATGAGTGCTGTAAGTTAGTTTATTAGAGAAAATTTTGTCATTCTGTCATATTTTCCGGACTCTTCTCTCTTCCCTGATGAAATCCCATATATATTGTCGATCGATAGTGCGCTGATCGGATATCTTGGTTAGGTATAGGCATGAGGAAATTCATTCTACAACGCCCTCAAGTTTTCTCAGACTCTTAATAGAAAGAGGTATTCTTTTTTCCAATAATCCCGATCTACGAGGAAAACCAGTTTTTTTTCGTAGCTTTTCGGGATTCGACAAGTAATAACAAATGCATGCTTTAGTAAATAAATGAATAGACCTTTAAGATCCAAAATCCTAGGCAAAATCCTCAATGCGCCTAACTTTATAACGAATAAAGGCATCTATAATGTCCTTTATGTCCCATTTATTGCTGATTTGCTCCGATCTCAATATCAATGCTTTCATAACAAACTTTATTCCCTTTCAAATCCGTTATGTTCAAACCTAGGTAGTACTTTTCAATTCTCGAAAATCCTCTGTGGCGTCTTAAAAGATGATGGCCTTGTGACCTGATAAGTTGAATTTTGAGCGAATTTAAAAAAAAAATTATTGAGATTCACGAATATGTTATGATGATAGAAACGAATTATAGGTAATGCTATGGGAAATAAAAATAGGATTGTTAAATCACCTTTTGTTGATATGTCATTGGCTAAATAGAGATTTATTTGTTAATGGATCTCCTTCTAGCCGTAGAGTTAGTTTTTAGTTGTATAAGCGCAGTTGTGCCCTGCGTGCTACTAACTCAAAGTACGGCTGCTATCTGTCTCACTGTCTCTTGTGATTTAGCGGACTTAGGAACAGCTGTTTCCAGTGGTCGCTTCAGTCCACCCCGGCCATGTCTCACTTCCACTCATCGATTCCTCCAATTCTTTTACCAGGAGTTGATAAAGTAAATATTGGATAGTGAATATTTTGAAACAACATGGATCATCAAAGGAAATAAAATAATATACTTCCAGGAGTATACAACTTGAGTCTCTCATATTATAGGCAAATAACTGACTAGCCTAAGTTTATGTTATGGCTGCCAATATTGACGAAGTTGGCGCACGCAGCGTAACGCTGGATGGTTTGGTAATTACTAGTATTTGGTAACATCAATGCTTCAATAATATTTTAATTATTTTTAGTTATCCCTTATTTATTTTATTCCACCATATCAGCGTCCTGAAAGCCATAACTCTGCTACATTAATAAGATAGTTCTAGGAAGTGATACATGAAGCAAAGAAGAAGAGGGATCGACCATCAACCACATTTAGAGGAGGAAATAATATTATAATTAATTTTTTAAATAACAAATTAAATATACATTTTTCGATGTTATTACTTTTTATTATTTATTCTTTCTAATGAAGTCGTTTGAGAAGTTGTTGCAGTGTCCTGAGAGATGTCAGAAGCAGAAACGATGCGTGTTATTATGACATTTTTTTTTTTTACCAATTATCACGTCCGCCCGGTGCTGCTACCTATACGGGTAGACCGATGTGATTAGAAGGACACTAACTTTAAATAATTTTGTGGCGAACTATCGTCACGTGTGGATGAATACCTTACCTTAATTAATTTTTTTTTTTTTTTGGCCAAGAAATAGCAAACAATTTCATTATAATAACATTTTAGTCTTTGCTATGTTATGGTATTATGCTAAACAGTACTATGTTATGTTACCCTGATCTTAACAAGAAAAGATCGGTTTGTCAATAATACAAGTTGGTTTCTTAGGACATTTTTTTATTTTATTTCTTCTTTTGGTTCTTGGAACTAACAACCTAGAATATCAATGTCTCTATTGGGAGGCTCGTTGGAATCGAATCGATGGAAGGACGTCACGTGCTGGAATTGGATAAAAAAAAAACTTAAAAGGTAAATAGGTTGTAAAATTTTCCCAATACTTGGTTAAGATGATTATCATACAAACGATTATTACTATTACTTCATAACGAAACTTTCACCGCCATCATCTGCATTATGACCTTTTAGTTTCTTACCAGCTTCGCCAATTCCTTCCATCGTGTGCAGCTGCTCTCAGACTTCAATCCGGAAGAACCTGATTTGGGACGGCCACTTGGTCGTTTGAATAATAATAACTATTACAAAATCTACCTGCATATTTCCAAGAGTATGTTCAACAAAACTTAGTCTCACCATGCTATATAGACAGGCACGGTTCATGAATTATCTATAGGAAGAAACACAATAAAAAATACTTAGTCATACTGGTTATAATACC
Source organism: Arma custos (assembly GCA_037127475.1). Lineage (NCBI taxonomy): Eukaryota > Metazoa > Arthropoda > Insecta > Hemiptera > Pentatomidae > Arma > Arma custos. The sequence continues at coordinate 43,538,346 of CM073760.1, forward strand.
ATTTTTTACTGGTTAACAGTAAAGAAATTATATAATAGAAAAATCTAAATATATATATTTTGGTAATTATTACGCAGGTTGTCGCTTTGAGTTGAGATACAAGTTTTAACTTTTCATTCGCTTACCTTTAAATATTTTCCAAAAATACAAGTTATCATGAACTTAAGTTTGAAAAATAGAACGCAATTATGTGGAACCATTCCATCTAGAATTGAATGTTTCAACAAAAATCATCGAACAAATATTAGTTGAAACTTTTATTCTTGATGAAATGATTACCGAAGTTTACTCATTATCCATAATTATACTCTCTTTTCTATACTAAAGCTCAGAATAGCTTTTAGTTTTATAATATTAAAAATGAAATGAATAAGCAGTTAAAACTTTTTTTATTCCGTTTGCTATGAAATAGTATATTCTTTAATGCTAAGTGAAATCAAGACCCTTCATGGGTTGTAATACCACAGTTTTATTTTTATTCAACTATTGCAATATCGCCAGGCCAATTATCAAGCTTAATAATACCATTTGGTTTATATTTAATTTTAATTTTATAATTGAGCGTTCACAACGGCCAACGGTGGTTGGTTGCTATTTTAAAAACTGAATTAATTTTACGATTCAATTAGATGAATGAATGCTAAATACAAATAATATTTCGATTGAGGAATATATTTAAATTTTATTTATTCTTTAATCTTTTATTTATTCTTTAATCCAGAATTACAAGAACTACTCGTATCTCTCTGAAAATAACAAGGTTGGTCCTAAATAAGATAATTTAGTAGAATAATAAGTAAAAAGCTGACGGACTTCTATTTAAATCAATTCAAAAAAGCTTAAAGTAAAAAAAAATGTGGAAATACGAAATTTTATAATTAGAATAACGATATAATTGTTTATATTGGAAAACCAGAATTTTAATAACTAACACGTTCATCTATTTTTAAGTCCCTTCATTAATAAATTATGAAGTATTCAACTATGTTATATGCCAGACACCGAATCTAGGATCCTGTCTAACACGTGATCATTTTGAAGGGAGCTCTTAGTGCCCCCGAAGAATGTTATTTATGAGGTAAATAAATGCCATGAATCTCGCATAACCAAATATTTTTGGAATATTTTAGGGCAGAGAGAAGGCGAACATTAATATTTCCCAAGTGGTCTTTAAAAAAACCATGCCAGTTTTATATCCGCTTTTTATAATCCTTTTAGAGTCTCCCTAAGCTCTAATCAACTCCATTCTTTCCTTCCGTTATCTCTGTTTTTTCATTCTTATTTTTCCTCTCTTTCTCTTACCCTGTTTCTTCTTTATTTTGCTCCTTTTTACATTTCTCCTATTTTTACTAGCCGAACGTCTTTCTCGTTTGAGGTTTAGCGGAATAAAAACAGATGAGCTTACAAAAAAAAGAAAAGAAGAAGACAAAACAAAAGGAACATACTTCTAGCTTAATAAAATAATACAAGAGAAGAGATTTTACAGCCTATCGATTTGAATAGAATATTTATTAAATTTAACGGGTTTATAAAAACACTATTTATAAGAAAAAATGGTTTGTCTCTTTAAAAATTGAATTGATTTTTTTTTTTTAAATCTTGTTTAATTTAAATACTTTCAGACACTTTTTATGAAAAATGTGAAGTAGATCAAATAAGTTTTTAAAACCCATTAATTTCGCCATACCATAGAGTTGCAATAAAACAATTCTGTAGGACAATCTGTGGTCTAGTGTTCAGCATAACACCTACTAAGCCCAAGGTTCCTATGTGGTCCGTCCGGTGGCCCTAAAATATTTAAAGGAAATACAAAATTCTTGGTTATGCCGCCCTTCGGAAGGGACGTAAAACGGAGCTCGTAGGATGTCAGGCACTCGTTAAAATTCCTATCCTAATTAAACCTGGATAGGAAAAATTTACTGCTCCCGCTGTAGCATCACCCGATAGCAATGTGGCATTGAAGCATAAAAAGAGATGTTAAATAATCAAAAAGTATTTAGCATTGCAACCTAATTATGGTATTCGTGGTAAATAATGTAATTTTTCTTCGATAATGGTATTAAAAAAAGTAATACAGAATAAGAAAATAAAGTGAAATATTGTACACTGGAAGGAAACTTATTATTTTTTTACAATAATATGATTTTCTAAGTGCTTATTTTAGTTCTATAACTGTATAGAATTAAAAAAATATATATACCAAATGCATGACCAGTGTATAGTTACATCTCTTTTAGGTGTAGCTAGTTGCTATGTCGGGTGCAGTAGCCCTCTTATCAGAATGATTTATTAAAGAGCTGGAGGTATTTCTAATGATTCATTGTAAAGGCCTTCGTAACACGAGTGCCACCGCAAACTGAGGTAAAACTACGTTCTCTGGCTGTGAATTATACAATTCGTCTTGAACATTCTGAAAAAAATCACACCTTAAGATGAAACTAGAGTGATTTAAGTATAAGCAAAAAAAAATTTGTTTAATGTTAAATGATGATATTACCAGATTTTGCAATATTTCGGTTTTATGATGAAATACGATATTAAGAATCTCCTCAAACGATTTAAAAACAAAAAAAGAATTAAAAATTCCTGCTATGAGTTCGGCGATTTACTCGAGTAGAAGAAGTGGTACAGGTTTTTTTCTGATGATGAGGTATGATAAATTAGATCTTGTTTGAAAAAATAATTAATTGATAAATACTGGTGTTTTTTTTTAAAGGTATAATTGACTTTAACAAAAAAAGATGCATTTCAAGATAATATTCCGCGCTTGCTGTATATTTTAGTATCCACATTAAGTAGATAGTGCTAGGAACTGGGGCAAGATATTCACGATAAAAACGGAAAACGTATGTCATATTTATCCATTGTAATAACTTAGATTGCTGTGATAGGGTTTTACGATTCCGCCATATACCGGGATATACGAGTTCTGGATACCTCTTTTTATGATTGCAATAAAGAACTATATAGACTGCTAGTAATCAGGTTCACTTCCGAACAGTATTTAATTAATAATACGATAATCCATAAAAAATAAAGACTTATTAGCCAATCATTGAAAAAAATTATACGATTTACTGCTTTATAGGAATTTTAAATTCCTTTCGATACTTAATTTGAGACGCTGCTAATATTGAAATTGGATTTCATGTTTGAAAACAAAGATGGATCTCTCTCACTCTGTTTAACTGTAAATAAGAAAAACAGATAATAATAATAATAATAATAATAATAATAATAATAAGAATAAGAACCACAAAAAATTATAAGAATAATCATAATAATTTATTTTTTACTTACATCCTTTTCAACTAATCTGCAATGTCAATATTTTTAAATATTTAAAATTTGTTTCTTCATTTTTTTATATATTTCAACTGGACTCAATCATATAATATATTCTTTAAATAGGAGAAAAAAACCTATTTCCAGTAAAAAAAATTTTATTCTTTATTTTCTAGATACGTTTCGGCCTAGGCCATTCTCAATCTTCTATTTTAATTGTTTCATTTTTTTACTTTTTATATGGTTAACAATTTGACCATAAGTCATTCATCTGTAAAAACATGCATAAATTCTATAATTATAACAGTATAAATAATTCAATAAATAAATCTGTATATAAAATATTTCTATTGTCCAACAAATAACCAAAATAAAGCATAGATACCTCAAACTAAGTTGTTTTATTCCATTTAAACTTTTTTTCAAATTCAGAGGGAACCATATCCTCTATAGTCATTTAATAATAAGTCAACCTTTGATCTTAGTATATTATGATCTTTCATATTATTTTCGAAATTATTTAAATAAATTAATATTAATATTATACCTAAACAACTCTCAAATTAAATAAATGAATAAATAAATAATAATAAAAACAAACAATTATATTGATAATTATTCTGACATTATGTTATATTTCAATTGTTTTAATAAATTAAAGTACTATGGCTGGTTCAGGTGAAGTTTAGAAGGCAATTACTGAGAAGGTTATTGTGCAGTTATGTTTTGAGCAGATAAAACCTATATATTATTTCTTTTTCAATTTTAGAATAACGGATGAATATAACTTACTAGGCATTATATTATATATATTAAGGCATTCACTTGCGTAGTGGCATTCTGATTTCACTAGTGTGGTGTAATGTGTCGTTTTTACATTCTTTACTATGTACTTTTTATTGTAAATATTTTTTATAATTCTATATGCTCTTTCCATTTTGTGTATCCTTTCATCTATGGAAAAATTTTCTAATCTATTTTCTAGAATTGTCTCTCCTAGGTACTTGAACTTTTCAACCTTCTCTATTTGCCCAATATCTGTAGCTAACCATTTTAGTGCATTTTTTTTTTGTTAGTAATGAATTTTGTCTTATCTCCAGAGATTCTTAAACATGCTTTACTGGCTATCTGCTCCAAGAGATTGACTTGTATTTCTGCATCTGATAGATTTTTCGACAGTATAGCAAATGCGAGATAATTTATTTCAATACACTGATCCATTCTTCCCAGCTTTCTAGGTGATATTTGGTGCTCTTTTAGTTTGTGATTACAAACTCTTACTATCTTATTCAACACACAGTTGAAGAGGACTGGGGATAAGCCATCGCCTGCGCTTATTTTAAAGGATAAATAATATAAAATGAAATTTACAATTTACTCTGGTATAGAATACATAATAAAAATACGAAAGAATAGATAAATCATGAAATTAAAACGATATAAAACCATAACAAGTTTTATAATTTGAAACTTTTGATTGATTTATTAAAACAACCAATATTCTATAAAAAAAGTTTCCAGTGGTGTAATATTGTATCCGCGTCGCCTCGCAAGGGATAGAGGAACTACTGGTTATGCTCTATCAGATTACTTATAAATAAATTTAAAAATTGGTTAGTCACGAATATACTGTTTACATTTTAGCCGTTCCACAAAACATAGCGTAGCTTTTGAATTAAAATGGAATGCATTGATTTAAATAATAAAAGGAGCTATATTTTATTCCCATATTTCGATTTTAGGATTGTTTGTTAATACAGACAATGCATTGAAATATAATTAATACTTTTTTCTTATAAACCAAATTTTTTATCAACGGTCACCTGTGGTCTAGTGGTTAGCGTAACAAACTACTAAGGCCAAGATCGCGGGTTCGTAGCCCGGCAGGTGGCTCTAGGATTTTTTTTAGGGAGTAAAAAATCCTTAGTTACGCCGTCCTTCGGAAGGGACGTTAAACGGGGGTCCCGAGCCTGTACGATGTCAGGTACTCGTTAAAAATCCCTATCCTAATTATACCTGGATAGGCAAAATTTACTGTAGCACTGTAGCATCGTCCGATTAGCCATAGCAGCATAAAGTGACGTTAAATGAATAAACAGACAAACAAATTTTTTATCTATGAATCAAACCTGAAATAAACCAAAACATTATTTGTTTAATGATGAATACTTAATATTTGAAAACGAATCAATCATTAACTAGATGTTGATCAAAAATATTTTAAATTAAATTAACTCATATCAACATAGAATATGCCAAAGTTTAATAAAAAAACACTCCCCCCTTATAAAAAAAAATTCCGAGCTATGGAGAGCGCTATTTGAGTAAGATGAGCACATTAATTTCTCATTTGCGGTGTAAATCGGTACCGATCCACATTTCGGGGTATGGATTGGCGTTTATTAGATTATAATTAAATTGTGACTTATAAACTTCTACGGGAACAAACCGATTTAGATGTATTAAACATGTTTCTCTACAATTAAAATAATAATGAGTACTTAATAGGTAAATATCCTTAGGACAAACATTGTTATTGATAGGCCATACAGCACCATTTTCCAGAGTACCCCTATTAAAAATATTAGGCGTGCAGTGGATAACATCTAGTAAAAAAAATAGTAATAACAATAAAAACACATGAACATACTGTAATTATTTGCTTGACCTAAGTTAATAGTTTGGTTGGTAGTCGTCAGTAATCTTCTAATGGCAAAAGATCAGATAATTGTATAATTGCTCATTACTTTGCTAAACTTAATTATTTACTATAATTTGATAATTATCAGTCAGTTATCTGCCTTACTGTTAATTCCCTTTGAGATCTTTATGGCATTTTTTTCACCTGCTTTTTCTCTAGCTTTTAGTTAGTCCTTGCTAAGTCGGCAGTGTCATATTTTATGGCAACTTCTCGACCATCTACTCCAAACTTTGCCTAATTTGAGTTTATTTGACCTTTGCTGATTCTATAACACTATTCGTTCTTTCAACATGAAATGGGTTTAGTGTCATACGACAAGTGAGCTTCTCTTATCACCCATCTAATTCCCACAACTTTAAATTTAACTTCTAGTTTTAGTTGGCATCTTACTCTACACAATAATAAAATAGGATAAAGGATTTTTACATATATATAACACATATCCAATAAATACATTTATTTTACATTTAGGCACACAATATTGTTTTAATAGCGATTAATCTATGACGATCATACTCATGATCGCACAGATACACATAGCGCATGCTGATAAAAAAGGCCTTCAGTGATGAGTTATTGCACCGCTGTTGGATTGGGTTGGATCAAACTCAATTTCAGCCAAATTTTTTATTCCTTTAAGATGAACACATGAAGAGTTTATGAATTTTAATATAATAGAACCTTCTTCGAAAATGGTACTGTACCGCCTATCAATAACAATGTTTGTCCTAAGGATATTTACCTATTAAGTACTTATTATTATTTTAATTGTAGAGAAACATGTTTAATACATCTAAATCGGTTTGTTCCAGTAGAAGTTTATAAGTCACAATTTAATTATAATCTAATAAACGCCAATCCATACCCCGAAATGTGGATCGGTACCGATTTACACCGCAAATGAGAAATTAATGTGCTCATCTTACTCAAATAGCACTCTCCATAGCTCGGAGTTTTTTTTATAAGGGGGGAGTGTTTTTTTGATAAAACTTTGGCATATTCTATGTTGATATGAGTTAATTTAATTTAAAATATTTTTGATCAACATTTATTTATAGGCATTGATGACCTAATGACAAGATCAAGTACAGTATATCTCACATCAACAGTCCAAACAAACTCATCAATCAATGCTAAAGCTTAAGGGAAGCGTTTAGGCATGATTGCCATTGTTCCCTGGTTCTAGCCAGTATGATCTTTTCTTGTTTTTCGCGCAATCCTTCGAGGACATTTTGTCTCTGCAGTGGACTCTCCTCTCCAGTCTGTATCAACCTTTCAGCGCCATATAAAACATAAAAGTAAGTACTGCTTTGAAGATATAGAGTTTCTCTTTTCCACTAACCTCTCGTTTTGCAATGACAGTAATACAGATCAGGCAGTTGACCATGTTTGCTTCACTTATTCAGTTTGAAATCTCAAATGTCCCAGTCCAATAAAACAAACTTTTTTTTTCTGTATGTGCTTATGATTTAACTTAGACTGGCTAGTCATTTTCCATTTTAAAGACTTAAACCTTATTTTTGTAGTTTTTCTTTTGTTTATTGGATTCTAATTACCTTTATTTTTGCAGTTTGGCTCATTTTTATTGAACTTAAGATTCTATTGTAAGGTTTATATTTTTTTTTACGAAAATATGTTATGAAGAATTTCTTATTCTTGATACAATGGACTCAACATTGTAATTCATTATTATACTACAATAACCGTGCGTATTTCAGCATGATATTGCAGTACTCGTAAAAGAAAACTGTTTTAATACATTCTGCCTAAGAAGAATATAGTGCATATTGTGAAGAAAGGAGACGGTTGGAAGGGGTTAGGGCCCTGAGGCCAGATGGGGCACATTAAACAAATGGACTGTTGTAAGATCCTCCCCCCTAACCACCCCTATGAGCGGCCATCTTTATCCTCACTTCTTGATAACACCCTCGTCATTATCTTCTGCCACAGGATCACTGAGCTTCTTTTATGTGATGGATTTACGAGGTTGTAGTGGGCTGTGTAGTCTACCAACTGATATTATTTCCAAAAATAATTTTCTCAAATGTAGGAAAGAAATCTCTAAGCAGATAAACTCGGATTTAACATTTAAGAACATCCTGCATATTTTTGGTTTCATAGCTGAGTCTAGAGTCTACCATAACAATCATTTACAGCTCTTTTATTTTATTCATCAAAAGTTCATTACAATGATGATGAATGATGTGGTAAAGAACAGAAAATCCCTCCTGTTTTTTTTCTGCTCCAATTATTTGTTTAACATCTGCGTGTAAAATATTTATTTTATTTGTTTATTTATTGCACATCCAGCAAATTTGATCCAAGTGTTTGTTTTTCACTTACAGGAAATTCAAGTTTTGGAAATGATCAATAGTTCTTGAAAAAAAAAAATCAAACAGTTGCTAGTGAAAAACATATAATCGAAGTGAAAGTTGATTAGTTTTATGTGTTATAAATATAACTTCGGTTAATGTTTTAATATTCTGTTTTTCTTTTTAAAAAGTGTTTTATTCTGATCAGACAGATTAGATTTAAGACTTAAATAATAAAAGTGCGGGTTGCTCCACCAGCCATATGCGAAGCGTCTACTTCTTCGCAGGCGGTAAGTGATATGGAAGCGGACAGCATTAATTTAAGTACTAATAATAATAATACTGGTTCCTGAGAGCTATTTACTAGCCATAAACGACCTTTGCTAATTGAACAAGATCACAACAGACAGAAACGACAAGCGCCAATTTAAACACACAACAGTTTTCAAATACTAACCTCAATACCAGACGAAAAATTAGAAAATACTACGAGACTCGTCCTAAATCAAAAACCGCCCCCACTTTATATAAATGGAGTAGAAAATTACTCTGCATTAATTGCACTCCTAAAATAAAAAGCCGGACCAAACAAATTTACAATGAAAACCACACTTAAAGGTATAACAGTTTATCCTGATACACCTGACACTTACAGAAATTTAAATGCGAGCCTAAGAAGTGAAGGCGCAGATTTTCACACCTTTCAGCTCCCACAGGACAGATGCCCCAGGATAGTGATTAAGGACCTCCATCACTCTACACCAATTAGCATTATAAAAGAAGAATTGAAAGAGAAAGGTTACGAAGCTTGTAATGTAACCAACGTTATTTCAAGATTTAAGAAGCCCTTACCAATGTTCTTTGCAGATATTACAAAAGAAATTGTAAAGAAGACATCTAGGATTTAAAATATATCTATTACACAAAAGTAAACATCGAAGAACCGCGGGAGAAAAAAGACATTCCTCAGTGTTTAAGGTGCCAACAATATGGTCACACTCGAGACTACTGTAACCACCCACCAAGGTGTGTAAGGTGTGGCGGGCACCGTGACAGTAAAACTTGCAATAAAACAAGAGAAACTCCTGCTAGTTGTGCCAATTGTGGTGGCCAACATCCTGCCAACTACAAAGGCTGCCAAACACTGAGGAATTTAAGAATTAAGCGTAGCTCAAGAAATTACAGCGGATTTCACCAGCTCAACCTTTTCAGTTGCCACCAGATTCACAAGAATTCCCAAATCTCAGACCTGCACAGCACCATATTCCAGGGCATCCGAAGAACAGCGTGGAATCTCAGCAGAAGCCAAGAAGTCCACCAGTAACAAAGTCAACACTTCAATTCTATAATGTTCAAACAAGTATGAATCAGTACGCAGCCGGTGCCCCCTTATGATACTGCCCCTCCCCAACTATTTCAAATACTGACGGGTCTTAACAACCTTATCTATCCTCTTTTTAATCTTCTCCAACAGTTAACTCAGATTACACAAGCCTGGAGCCACAGCCATGCACCTCCTTGTCAATTCTCCTATGGAATGCTAATGGACTGATGCTACACAGGACCGAACTTGATTTATATTTACATGAAAAAAGAACAGACATAGCACTCATCACTGAAACACATCTTTACTCACGATTAAAAAAATATATTTCCGCTTTCCTACTCCCTGTTACCTGGACTTAATAAAAAAAGATTAAAAAGACATTGGCCAAGAGACCTACTGAAAAATTGATATTTCATTCCAAAACTCGATGTTCCTGTACAATAGCAAAGAGAAAAACATCTGGATCAAATATGCTGGATGCGCAATTGCGCAGGTGCAAATGAAAACTAAATAATAATAATAATAATAAATATTTCAGACTATATTATTTACAGAACTGATCACCCTGACAAAACGGCACACGGTGGCACCGCCATTATTATCAAATCGTCCTTAAAACATAGTCCAATTCATTTACCCATCACACCACACATACAGACAACTGGAATCACATTACATACAAAACAGAAAAATATCACTTTCGCTGCAGTTCATTGCCCCCCTAGGTACAAGCTTACATCCTCGATGTTTTCTGAGTTTTTTAAACGGTTAGGTAGATGTTTTATCGAAGGAGGTGATTTCAACGGGAAACACCAATGCTGGGGTTCAAGATTGTGTACCCCAAGAGGTATGCTCTTCATGAACTTTCATTAGACACATGAACTCCAAATTCTCCTACTTACTGGCCTACTTCTAGTCGCAAAACCCCGGACTTACTGGACTTTTTTGTTACAAAAGGCTTAAGAACAGTAAATAAGACTGTAAATACGAGCTCTGATCTTTGCTCTGATCATTCTGTATTTCAAATGATCCTGTGCGAAGAGCCTTCTGAGGCACAAAAAAGATCTTCCCTAACACAGGGTATAATGGATTGGGATTTATACAGAAGTTATCTGAATTCTCACCTCTCGATCCCTATTGCTATAAAGAATGAAGAAGAACTAGAGAAGGCAGTGGAAAAGTTCACTACAAGTATTCAAGATGCAGCGTGGTTATCATCAAAACCCAGGGATAGAAAAGCGATAGTATACCAAGCTACCCGCAGTATATTCGAGATTTAATCAGGGCCAAGAGAAGAGCTCGTAAAATATGGCAAACTAACAGACAACCATCAGATAGACCGGCATTTAACAAACTGAATAATGAACTAAAACGTCAAATTATGAGACTAAATCGAAGATCAAACTATGAGAATTAAATTAAATCCCTCTCGACAGACGATGGAGGTTTATGGAAGCATACCAAAAGACTCTTAAAACACCGAGAGATGTCGGCACCCCTTAGAAAAGAAGACGGCTCTTGGGCTGTGTCGAACGAGGAAAAATCTGAGCTTTTTGCCGACCATCTTTCTTCCGTGTTTACACCACATTCTTACTTCACTAACATAGAACACGAAATACCTGTAAATAACACACTTGGCCTTACACTAATTATTACAACTACCACTTCCACCGCCTTTATTCGCTCCAACAGAAGTAGCAAAACTAATTAGACATTTACCAAAAAGAAAAGCCCCGGGCTACGACTAATAAATGCCGAGGTGCTCCAGAAAATGCCTAGGAAAACTCTAGTGCTTCTTACGACAATCTACAACTCAATACTTAGGACTACGAAATTCCCTATACAGTGGAAATACTCTATTGTTTAAATGATCAAAACACAAGATAGAGAAATTAACAACCCTTCATCCTACAGACCTATAAGTTTACTCCCTATTTGTTGTAAAATTTTTGAAAAATTAATTTATTTCCGCTTATTAAAGTTACTGACTGACAAAAATACAATCCCTCACCATCAATTCGGTTTTAGAAAATCACACTCGACTACTCAGCAATTACACAGAGTAACTGACTACATATTGACAGCACTAGAGCAGAAGTTATATGCAACTGGAGTATTTCTGGATGTCGCCCAAGCATTCGACAAGGTCTGGCACAAGGAGCTTCTCTTTAAGCTCAAGACTGTACTACCACACACTTATTATCTGATTCTTCTCTCATTCCTTGCAGGCAGATTGTTCTGAGTCCGACAGGTCTCAGAGCTATCTTCAATAAGACCCATTTTAGCCGGTGTACCTCAGTGATCAATAATAATAATAATAATAATCTTGCACGGCTACTGTACATAACATATACGTACGACATTCCACAAAGTCCTAACACTGATCGCAACCTACGCTGACGACACTGCCATGATCACCAAACATCATGACGCGACACAGGCCTCACAAAACTTACAACACAACTTACAAAAGGTTAATGAGTGGTGCCAACTGTGGAAAATCAGACTGAATCACGAAAAGTCACATTACATCACTTTTACTCTTAGACGCGAAACATGCCCTCCCATTTTCCTTGATAACGCACCCTTCCCACAGAGAGACTAAGTACAATACCTAGGGCTCACATTTGATAGGAGAATGAAATGGGGTCCTCACGTTAAGAAGAAACGCCAATCACTAAATCACAAACTCAAATTAATGTACTCGCTATTCAGGAAAAACTCCAAATTAGATTTAAGACAGAAATTAAATACGTACACCTACTTACTAAAACCAGTTTGTACATATGCTTTACAAATTTACGGCATCGCTAAACAGACTCACAGAAACCGACTATGAAAAGTACTTAGACTTATCATTAATGCATCATGATACGTCAATAACAAAACTCTGCATACTGACTTAAAAATAAAAACGGTTGACGAAAACATACGAACGTACTACAAACGCTTTCAAGAAAAACTATACGGACACCCAAACCCATTGATAGAACAAATGGCCACTACTCTCATGCCTGAGAACACTAGGAGGAGACTAAAAAGGACGTGGATGAGGGATCTATTAAATTAGGAAATTAAAGCAAGCCAATGGAGAGGTACCGCTGGCAACTGTTCTTCGTCATGCCTTCCATGTCATTTTGTATTTTTTTCTTCAGTCAGCCAATCTGCTGTTTGTCAATTACTTGTGTTTGACAGGTGTGGAAGGAGATATAAAGAGAAAAAAAAAACAGTTGTTAGGAAACTACAAAAATCTTATTGCTTTTAATATGCCTAATATATTAATATTTTAAAATATTAAATAAAATAAAAAAAAATTCCGTTAACTTAGTAAATGTCCGAACATCTCTAATATAAGAAGCGATTTTTCAAGAAGAACAAAGAAGAATTTCGAGATCTGGTGGAAATACCATAGGTTCAGGTAATTCATTTAATTTAATTAATTTTATCTCCAGCTGGTTCAAAAACTTGTGTTTTTGGCTCAATTAATTAGGACTAAAGTACGTCTTTTCTCCCTGTGCTCGAGTTTTGCACTTAGCATCACGATTGGCGATTCATTTTAATTTTTATATATATACAGCTGGAAACAGAGTGTTGTTTTTAATATTTCACTCGTCATTTTTAAGTTTTTTCTCTCCATAAGAACCTTCGTAAGGCTAGTCTATAAAATTTATTTTGTTGGGCACGGGAAGTGCATTATCGACATTTTCAAAAAGCGTTGAAGGTTTGTAAGAGAATATAGGAGGATACGCTCCTTTTCGGAATAAGAAAAATAAAAGGAATATAAACGAGGAGTAAAGAGAGAAGATGTGGGGAGGGCGGTTGATATTGGTTGGATGTGCCGATTGCCAATATCTATACCACCGTCAGCTCCTGTTATTTTCAACTTGCTTCAAATGAGGTCCCCCCTCACAATAACTGCAGCTCCATCAGGATGGTCCCCAGTGAGATACTTCGGATTCGGACTGCACTCCTGCTTCCGGTGATTGTCCAGCGGGCACGGGAAGGGTATCGGACCATTGGTCCACGTCATTTGGTTAGTGACGCTTTATCGGGCAGGTCGGCTACGTAAATGGTGCCAGTTCATCTGAGAGGAGGTTTGGAATCGGGGCAACCCGCGGAAGGGCGGATTTAATGTATTTGGTTAAATACTGTACGAAGTTTATATTTAACCGTCGTGTACGTCATTGGGTCGGAAATAATTTTATATTTACAGTATACTGTATCGATTTCACACCATGTGTAATACGAGAGCTGTGCACGCTTTAATAACTTACATATTAAAACTTCAAGTATAAAGCAGTCAATTTCACCATGACTATATCAATGCAGTTTGTTTTATTGATTTATTCATTGAAATTTAGAAGTGTGTTAGACTCCAACAAATAAATAAAATCAATGATACTTAAGGGCATGAAATAAAAACAAGTTCAGAAACTTCCCAGGTTATTGTACTCAAATAACTAATTTATCTTAGAAGGTAGTGAGGCTATTTTCTTTTCCAAATCAACAAAAAATTGTCTTTATGGGTGACTTAATTCATAAGGAAGCCATGCGTTCTGGTTTCGAATCCCGCTAGCTGGCAGAATTTTATTTAATCTGTTAGCGACTGAAGATGGATTATAATATAGATCTGGGACAATCCCGGGTCTCACCCAGCCTCTATGAATTATAATACCCAAAAGAACAAAGTAAGAAGCAATGAGGACTTTACCAAGAATTTCGGATTGTAACGATTGTAATTCGATGGCTTAGAGGAGCTCCCAGAGCTATACCTCTTATCTTGATAGGTCTTATAATAGTCATGTATATGAGTCTTTTGTAATTAATTGTGAGCTTAGAGCGTTGCCTAGATAGCGTTGCAGTAGCCTGAAATGGAAGAGCAGTATGCAGATTGTTAAAAATTAATATTTATAATATATTTTTATTCTATTATAAACCTCTGGTCTACTTCAGTTATTGTCACCTCCTCTTGAGAAAACAAAATAAAACATCGGTTTTAATTATATCTTTGAAGAGTTGCCCATACAAATTTTAAATAATATGCACAAGTTCCATTACGTTTTTTGCATTTAATTTTATATTTATTATCCATTTAACCGTTATTGTGATCATTTATTGTGGCATGCTTAAGATATTATTAGTAAGACTTCTCAATTTGTTTAATAAGCTATAAAAAATGTTTTAAGTGTAAAATTATTTGCTGTACTCTATGATTCTGTTGAAATTGTCACTTTTATTAAACTTTAATTGATATTAACCTGCGATTTGTGCACCTATAATTAATCTTTAATCTTGATTTGTATTTTTGGTTTAATATTATACTAATTTGGGAGAATCTTGAGTACCTCATTATCAAGACATGGAAAAATATTGCATCTCGATCTTTATATACATGCTTATCTGCCTTTCCAGGCATTAGATTGGTAGACCCATTTGAAAATTTCCTGTTAAAGTCGTTTCCCATTTTCCGTACTCTCGCTAAGTTTTCAGCCCATTTATATCCACCCAAACCAACTTAGTACTCAATGGACCTTGATTTATTGAACCTATATTATATATTTATTAGGTACGTTTGTTTATTCTGCCAATCTCTTTTTTTTTTTTTAGATGAATCTGTTAAGGAAAAAATCGAGTTCATACATTCGGGGCAATTCACAACATGCTAATTTAAATTGTTTTATTTTATTTTTTATTTCAGTCCTAATGTTTAGATAGCTTCTGCAGTTATGTTAGCACTCTTATTTTTTCTCTATGATTGTGTTAGCTCTCTTAGTCTCACAATTCTAAAATATTTTCAATTCCTACTATAATTTAATTTGTGTTAATACTAATTCCATTTTTATATGTACTTTTTTTTAAAGAAGAAGTTGAAGATGTTGAATAGGAAAAGGTCAGCAAAAAAAAGGGCAAAACATGAGGCAAAAGCTGAAAAGAAAGCCCAACGAGAAGTATGATCTGAGTGATTTTTTTCCTTTTATTAATTAATTAGCTTTATTAATGAGTAGATATAACTAAGGCAAGGTCACTAGATCATGGCGGGAAGGAGAGTTATCGAGGTAAAAGCCAGGTTCTGATGTGGACATATTATACAAATATATTTTTCACCAGATTTTCCATCACAGTTGATAAATGAAAAAGTTTTCCCGGTTCTTATAACTTTTCTGTGCTGATTTTTTTAAAAGCAAAGATTTTTAAAAGGAATCCTAACTTGACCTGCATTTTCATACTTTTGATAAGTGATCTTCAGACATGCCATCCATTAACTTGATACCTAATTCAGTGAAGGTTGGATAGTTAAGGCCAGTTAAAAGATAAAAGACTGTCACTATTATGGGATTGGGTGAGGGGTGAACAATGATGCCTTGGTCCATTGTCTATTTAGCTTTTACCAAAATCTTGGCAGAATCAGTTGTGATGACTTAACACTTGTTCTGTGGTGAAGTAGAGAGAGCACAGACAAGGTCGTTCTGGAATGGACCATTCTATTGTTGCCAATCGTTCCATTAATCTTGACCTGTTTAGAGATGCACTGGAATTTTAAGACCTTACCACTACCTCCATCTGTTAAGATTTAAACTGACTAAAATTAAGTGAAATAGATGATAGCCCCCACTTTAATAACATCTTTTAAGGTCTTATTAGTTTTATATACACTGACATTTCTTCTTATCATTCTTGGTTTTATAATATATAAAATAATATCAATAGTATATATTTCATCAATATTAAGTTATATTTGATTTCTCTTATTGCAGGTGTCATTGATGACGGGTAAAATTAAATTATATTTCACAAAAAGAACTGGTTTGCAAAATTGGCAGTTGCAAAATTTGTTAAACAAAGAGGACGAGTCTACATTGCAGCACTTGCAGAAAATAGTCTGCAACTTATAAATTTAAATCCAAATATTGTAGTTGAATCTTAATTGTATATAATTATTTGGTATTTTCACTGATCTGTGTACATATTGCTTAGGATGATGATAAAGACTATTTAAAAACTGAATATTTTTTTTTTAGTACAATATCTGAGTTCATATTATATATTAATCATATCATATTATATAATATATTTTCTTTATTGTCCCTTGAATATGGAAGCTTACCCGAGGAAAAGCCTATCTTTGAAGTGAGTTTGTTTTGAAAAATATTCATTCCAGTTTTCAACTTGAATCTGCTAGTTAATTCTAAGATATATAAAGATATATAAATCCAAATGGTTTTGCCAACTGATTTTTACTTTAATTAAATAAAGGGAAACCTGTAACTGGGGTAATCACTTGGAAGGTGCAGGATAATCAATTTTTTTGTTTGTGCAAATTTTTGATCAACAATTCTATATTCAATATCTAACTTTATGGTCAACGTAATTTATAATTTCAATATTTCTCTCTCGAGAAAGTACATTACGCTATAACTTTTTTTCTGACACTTTAAATTGAGCATAGCTTAAATAAGTTGTGAATTTCCCGATTTTTAATTAAGTAATTATGAACTTCAGGGATATTATATTTTAGAAAAAAAAATGTGTAATTATATTTTTCTCAAAATATAAAATCCCTGAAGCTCTTAATTACTTCTCCAACCAAAGAAGTGATAATTTATGGATTCCCTCATAAATATTTAAATATTAGGCATATTTAGTAGAAATACTAAAATACATCACAGGAAAGCAAATACAACCCTTAAACAAAATATAGTGTTACGGGCGCCGGCAGGAAGACGGAAGCAAGAGGATTAGCGGCTTAAATCCGTCGGCGGGAGAAGTTAAAAATAGGATTAGGACGGTTCTAGATCGTTTCCTTTTGTCGGCAAAGGATTAAGAATATTCCAGAATTTTCTGGCCCCTCCGTGTTCTAGAATGTTCGGCCTTGCCTATAAAAAGACTTCCGTCACCTCGAGTCAGTCAGTCTTAGCCTGAGAGTAGACCACGCAAGATCTGTGATAAGTGAGTGTTAGTGTGATAAACTAGTCAGTGTTGAACCGGCCCGTGTAATAAGTGTATCAGTGAACTGTAACAGTCTCGCGAGTGTAATAAACTGT
The DNA here is from genome assembly GCA_037127475.1 of Arma custos. Taxonomy (NCBI): domain Eukaryota; kingdom Metazoa; phylum Arthropoda; class Insecta; order Hemiptera; family Pentatomidae; genus Arma; species Arma custos. The sequence continues at coordinate 43,556,013 of CM073760.1, forward strand.
TTCTGTTTCTTACTGTGTGTCAGTTTGTGATACTTGAAGAATCTTACGGTCGGTGGACTAGTGAACTGTAAGTGTTAATTATTAGTATAAATTGTAGTGTAATATATTCATAAGAACTATTGTAACTAGTTAAGCTATCTAGAATTAGTAATATCTTATATTATTGTAATAATTAAATAGGAGTTAGGCCTAGATTATAATATTTAGAATATTGTTATTATAAATTTATCTTGGTTCAATAATTTAATTGTTAATAGTTTAATTGTACTCTTTTTATCATTTTGTTAATAAATATTAGTATCTTTAATTAAGGAATTGTTTAATTCATTTTAATACCCAGTAGCCCGTAACAATAGAAATATCAGATTATTCAAATCCTATTAAGGCTTTAATCAAGGTTTACTAAAGTTGGAAAAACCATTAAAATTAAAAAAAAAAAAATATTGAATGATAATTGTTGACCTTGATAATATATGTGGAAGAAATTGGTCCGGGTAGAGGTCACAATGAATTTCTTGTAGAATTTGAGAAAAACTTTATTGATTGGGCAACGTTTCGACCTACTTTGTAGGTCTTCTTTAGGGCTATATGCAAAATACAGACAATATAAGAAAATGGAAAGAATGGATGTATGGAAGAAAATAAGAAAAGCCTAATGTGTAGCAGTAATGTCATAGGTGTTGTTATGGCTGAGGGTTTGAAGAGAAGGAAGAAGCAATTTGCTAAGTTTGCTAGATTGGGAGTTTATGTTGGAAGTAATGGGACAGAGTGGATATCCTGCTTTGTGGATTTTGGATAATCCATATAAACGAGGAGATATGGAGTTATAGGAGATAAGATTGTAATATGTATATTTGTTGATTTCGGGTTCTGTGAAGGTCCTGTAGGTGGTGGTTGAATTTAGTCATGAGAGAGAGGGTGGGATCACGGGAGATGGGTCTATATGTTGTCGTGTTAGATAGGAGGGAACACATTTTTTTTCAGTATAGTAATCAGTGTCCATTATTACAGTCACGTTGGCTTTGTGTGCTTTGGTAACTGTAAGTTGTGGGCTTGATCTGAGGAATGTGCGAGTGGTGGCAATGTCTTTAAAAAATGAGGGGGAAAGAGGAGGGGGTTGTTTTTGGGAGCGTTGTAAGTGATTGGTAATGTGAAGACGGCTGGGGTAGTACTCCAGGTCTGCATAGTTGGAGTCTGACACTGCGATGAAGAGGTGGTGGAAGATTGTCTGTATCTTGTTTTTTGCCCCGTCTTGCTGAATTCATATTGAATGATAATTTTTGACCTTGATAATATATGTGGAAGAAATTGGTCCGGGTAGAGGTCACAATGAATTTCTCGTAGAATTTGAGAAAAACTTTATTGATTAGTCAACGTTTCATGACACCAACACCACCATAACAATACCATATAAATATATATAACTCTACCCAAAACATATCCAAAACAAAACCAAAATATAACCCTAAAGAGATAGTATGAAACCGCGTGATAACTATTATAGTGACTCACTATGTGAAATCAAACTAAAGCTATTTAAGCGATCCATACGTGTGGAACCATAACAAAAAGCCACACGTGGCAGGCACAAACTCTATGTCTAATATTAACTAACGTGGAGAGTGAGTGCATGACGTATAATCGTCTGAGACACACTTAGTACGAGCGAAGCCTACCCACCAACGTCAAGGTGGTGCCCCATTGGGTAGGTCTAGGCAGTGAGTAATTGTAGTAATATAGACTATACATCAGAATAACACATAGGCTACTGGAAAGAAGGATTTATGGGGGGAGCACGGGGGGAACGCCTCCCCCGACAGTTTTTTAAGTACTGTTGAGGATCCATTATAGTACATAATTAAAGGCAAATCACATATCTTACTAATATTATAAATGTGAAAATTTGTATGTTTGTCTCTTTTTCACTCAAAAACTAATGAACGGATTTGCATGAAACTTAGCAGTAATATAGGTTTTACATCAGAATAACATACAGCAAGGTAAGCTAAAGCAAGGGCGGATTTATGGGGGGGCACGGGCGCAAGAGTCCCCCAGTCAGTTTTTTGTGTTCTGTGGAGAAACCATTATAGTACACAATTAAAGGAAAAAAAGGAACTTAGCATCTTGAAATTTTCAGATAGGTTTTTTCTATAATTTTAGAAAGAAATTTGGATAATTTCACCCCTAAGGGTTTTCTCTTTAATATAATAGGGGTTGATTGATTGTATAGAATCCGTCAGTTTTGAAATTAGAGATCTGAAATTTTGGATGTTTGAGTAACATATATTTTAAAAAAATAATTAAATTATTTATTTGAATGATCTTTCACGAAAGTTTATGTGGCAGACCAAATTCCACGCGAGCGAAGCCGTGGGCATAGGTTAGTCTAGCTTAAGAGGAAATAATCAAAATATAATCATTTCCTGACATTTACGATTATTCCTATCTTTTTTTATTCTAAAGATATTACAAAACAAGGTTGTGTGATGAATAGGTAAAGCAAAATGTCGGCTTTTCCTTTGTAAATATTCAACAATGTTTTGGAAGGGCACATTTCACCACGTAACCAACAAGTACATTTTCAACAAAGCTATCATAAATTTAACTTGAAAGAAGACTCATCATTCCCACGACCCTGTAAAACTTTCACGAATGTTCACTCTTTGAAGTATTCAAGTCATACCGCCTTCTTATGAGGACTGCTCCATCGGCGAAGGCACTTTGAAGAAGTCACCCCTTGCGGGGATGGTGTCGGCACTCCGGAGCCCGAAGGAAGTCGGATGGTTTTACGACCCGGAGGATAAAGACTCGCCGATCTACCTGACCTTTGGGGTTCTCCGACAGCTGCCTCTACATCTCCAAATTATTTCCTCTGCCAGACCACCTCACGTACAAATACATTTTTCAAACAAAATTCTCTATAATTTATTTTACTGTTATATGATATAATTTTTTAAAATATTTTATTTGAAAAGAAAAGATATGACCAGGACCGGGACTCGAACCCGGGTCTCCCACCTATCCGTAGTGGTGCCTTAATCATCTCAGCCATCCTGGTTCGTTTCTCGGTCAGTCATATCCGTTCTTTCCACTGATCCTATATCTCATTGTTCTCGCAATTTACGATGTATACACGGGAAGAATGTTAATTGTATATTACATCATATCTTTTCTTTTCAAATAAAATATTTAAAAAATTCTCTATAGCTTTTCGGTAAAAACTAATTTCGACTTTTCTTTGACATGAAGGATTTCTACGCTTGTTTCAGATGTACCGCTATCCAAACCTGAATTTCAGAATCCATTTTGGACCCTACAACCACCTGGAACAATAGTAAATCTTTCTAATTTTTCCAAAAACATATTGTCTCCAGAATTTAAAAAATGCGGTTTTCTCGCATCTTATTTTATAACCCGCGATTTAATTCACAGAACTTAAACTACCTTCCATTTATACTACACACGATATCTTCAGCTGCCAACACTTCTGTTGATCGATATCTGTTTCGCTTACCTCACTGAAGAGTTTGATAGATATGCACTCGAACCATCCAATGGTCTTTGAAATTCAAACTTATCTTCAAGACTCGTATAGAAGTCCATGTATTTATTTTGATCCCTCGTCATCTGGCATTAAGGATAATGAACTCGCAGATCAGGCAGCCTGAGAAGTGAGGGCCGAGGCTCCACGGTTGCCCCGCCTTCAGGACGGAGAAAACCTCCGAAAATGGAAACTTATGAGAGATGGCAAGCCATGGGGAAGCTAATAAATTAAAAAGGATTAGAAAAACAATAAGAGCATAGTCAACATCCTAATTTTCGTAAAGTATTTTCGAATAGATCGGCAATATTGTGTTTTCGTACACTTAAACATATTTTTGTGGAATGTATTTTACTTCATACAACAATAAGTAAAATAGAATTGGTCCCAATTATATTGTAGGCAAGTGGGGACAAAGAAACTAATATCATGTTTGTATTTCAGTTTTTGAAAGCACATCGCCTGCTGACAAAATTATATATTCTTCTCAACTTATTTCCTAATTTTCTCGTTCATCCAGCCTGCATCCTGTCTACGTTCGTGCGCGTTTGTTTGTTTGTGTGTGTGTTGGTAAGTTAGCTTGTATGTGTGTTATTCATCGACAAATACACCAACATGTTAAATACAAACAAACAAAACTAATTGATTCCTAAATAGTTAATGTGGTATTAATAAGATGTACTATTATTCGAAATTATGAAAATATGTTTGAATTAATTAACTTCTGGAATGGATACAATAGAAGGCATAGAAAATAAAATTTCACTTATGCCAATATCTGTGAGATAATAACAAAAGGAATTTCTAGAAATAAGGAAAAAGTTTATTATTCATTGGAAATTAAGAGAAAAATTTACGAAATTTCTATTTAGTGACGTTAAGTGAATAAACAAGCATTAAGAGGAAAAAGTTGAAAAATTTCAATGAATGCCATTGGTTTTATTATGTCTACCTGAAATCGCAACATGAAACGAAGGTTTATAATTTGGACAGGTGTATAAAAGGGCCACTTACATGGCATATTCAATCCTCACTTCACTCCGCTCCTTACATTATTAAAAAAATTGAAGGATCAGTTTTCCTCATTCGAGTACTTAGCCTTCTTGCAAGCTGAAAGGAATATGGAAATAGACACTGAAAAGAAGGTGGAACCAAACAATGGTAACATCTCCTTTCACTGAAAGCCCACATATATTTCTAATTAGTTATTTCTAATATTTTTTTTACTGTTTTCTAGATGAGGAGGTGAATGAATATTATATTAGCGAATTTATGAAAACAATTATGGCCTAGAATTTTGGCGTAAGGCTGGAGGTGTGTTTTCTAATGACTTTACAGATATACAAAACAACTAAATACATTTTGATAAACAAACTATTATTTGATTTAACTTTGAAAATTATGTGATAACGTTATTGATTTTTTTAAAACCATATTTTCATATTTATTTACAGTGAAAACAATAAGTTTAAAATAAGAATAAAGTGATTGACTAAAAATATCATTTTATCTTAAAAAGTGATAATTTATATATGTTAATTGTTGTAAATATTTTATTGACTCATATTGATAAGTAGTAGAGTCATTATGAAGATATATTTTTAAAAATATTATTTATATCTTTTTATTAGTTTGGCTGCCTATGTGCTTTACTTTTTTAAACTGTTATTTATTTCTTGTTGCAAATATAAATGCAAATATTAGTACCTTAGTACTTAATACACAAGAAACTAACGAATATGAAAAATAAATAATCCTGAAGATCCTAGTCAGGATAATAAAACAAACTTGTTGTACCTACTATCATTTGGCGACAGAAAAAAAACACAAACACTACAAAACCTTCCCACACATATTCAATGATTTCATTAATTAATATACAATTCAAATTTTTATAAATTTTACAAATGGAAACAACAAAGAGGACAAACAGAAAACATAACTAAACGCTAACAAACTTTCCCTTACATATTCAATGATTTAATTATTCTTAATATGTAATGAGATTTATAAATTCTATAAAAAATACAAATAAAAAAAAAGGCGCAAACAGAAAACATACCCAAACACTAGATAACGTCAAAAGGTTACAAGATTGCTATAATCCCCCCCTATCAGTGATGGCGCCCTTATAAGAGGAAAGTATACGATATTTTATGTTTTTGTAGTCAATTTTAGCGAAGTACAAAAAAAAAAAAAAATGAACAGTCTCATTGTTAGTCCTTTATTTTTACTATAATTGTGTAATATAAATGCTAATTTAGATTTATAACAATACGAAAATAAATTTAATGTTCCAATTAGCTAATTACTAAAGAAACCTCTGAAATAAAAATAAAATAACTAAGCACAGAAAGTAACTTAAAAACAGAATAATTCAAACCAGTTCTATGTTTTGGCATTCCATGTTTTCATTAGTGCCTTGAATAGAAATTTTGATTGATAGTCGATTAAGTTATAAATTGTCTATAATATGAATTCGCTTTTAACTATAACTGTTACTATACAATAACTAGATAATATAACATATTATTGTTCTGCAAATACAAATAATATACAATTATCGACAAATATAAATATAATCTTCCCTTATATGGTTTTGTTGTTACGTTTCGTTACTCAAGACGTTGCCTACCCATAATACGTAGAAATGTAGTTACGCTAAGTTGCATTTAGTGTACAATGTGCAGTTGTGCTCGGGACAATCAGGGCCGGTTGAAGTGTTATTCAATCAGAAGTCCGCAGTATGACAACAATACCTTCAATGAATTCGGCTGTCGCTTAGTGGCGCAATTAATCGTATTGTTTAATGAATGGACCGTTCGATATCGATGAAGGCTAGTTGCGGAAAGTTATGTAACTAGAAATCCTAATTGAATTCAAGAACACTTGTAATTTTTGTAAACGTCGTTTGCAAAAATAATATATTCCGTCTGGATTTAAATTTTCATGATTTCCATTTTATTCGAACTAACGACAGTGCTATTCTTAAATTAGCTATAACCATAATGTTATCTGTTTTTTAAAATAAATTAAACGTTAGTTTTAAAGAAGTTGACGTACTTAAAATGAAAAAATATTGAATGAAAAGTAATTTTTATTTTGGGTGACTGAGTCACTCGACAATAGGAAAAAATGTAACACTTTCAAATATATATATATATATATATATATATATATATATATATATATATATATATATATTTCTATTTAGGTTTATTTAGTTTTGGTGATGTTTAAATTTGCATTGTGAAGCTTACTGATTACTATATATAACGTATTACTTATTTTACATGTTCGTGAAAGATTAGTGGTTAAGTTGGTGGGAATAATTATTTTTTAAATTAAGCTAGAGGTAGAATTTTAGGAATTGGTTGAGGAATTCCAGAAAGAAACATAGACCAACTGCAAGAACGGGCTTCAGATAGTTTATTTAATTATTCATATTTAAAGTCAATCCATGATAAATTATGGCTTAATTAATATCAAGGTACAATCAGAACAAAATATAAATTTGAAACATAAAAAAGAGTGCATTTGTAACAAAATAAATACATTTGTAGTTAAATTTGATTTTATTGCTTTACGTCAACATTTAAATATAACAGTTTCTTGTTACCAGCTGTAGATCTTTTCACCAGAACCTCCAGTTGCTAAACTCCCATACTCTGAACTGGTTGAATGTTGAATCCCACTTACTTCAGAAGCTGCATAATCCCCAAAGTGCTGTCCAGAAGATAAGTGGGAAAATCCCTCGCCAATGTTACCAAAGCCCTTATACTCTTCATGCTTGGAAGTCTCGACTTTATAAGGTACTTTGATTTCTACCTTATAAGGCACTTTGACCGGATAAGGCACTTCCTTGACCACGGGATACGGCACCTGCTTCTCTACGTGGTAAGGCACTGGTTTTTCAACTTTATAAGGTACAGGTTTTTCAACAGGTACCTTCACCTCGTAAGGCACTTCTTTGTAGACTGGGTAGGGGACTTGTTTCTCGACTGGGTAATGGACCGGGTACTTCTTCTCAATAGGCACTTTGACCGTGTAGGGAACGAACTTCTCTACGAAGAACGGCACCTTCTTCTCGATGTACACGTTGTACGGTTTCGGTACTTCGACTGGGTACGGTTTGTCAACTGGGACCTTCACTTCGTAGG
>CM073760.1:43568713-43645216 GCA_037127475.1 Arma custos
GGTGACTTATGGACAAACACCGAAACCACCGATGATATTCCGATGTTTATCCAGCCATTATTTTCTTCTAACTCTTCCCGCAGGATTTCCTGAACGGAACAAACGAGAGCTGGGCAGACAGGAAACCTTTCCGTAGGTCGCAACTCCCATTTTAGTGACGTCATTTCTACGACGCGATCTACATTATCTGTCCGTATCGGTGGTTTCCCTCACCATTTTTTTTAATTCAGTTTTTGTTATTCATTGTAATTATTGAGATCGTTAATATAAAAAATATATGGTTATTGTAGGGGAGAATGACAGAGATTATTACAATATTTGTAATGAGAGAGAGAGAGAGAGAGAGAGAGAGAGAGAGAGAGAGAGAGAGAGAGGGGGGGGGGGGGGGAGAGAGAGAGGGGGGGGAGAGAGAGGGGGGGGAGGGAGAGAGAGGGGGGGGGGAGGGAGAGAGAGAGAGAGAGAGAGAGAGAGAGAGAGAGAGAGAGAGAGAGAGAGAGAGAGAGGGGGAGGGAGAGAGAGAGAGAGGGAGAGGGAGAGAGGGAGAGAGATAGAGAGAGAGAGAGGGAGAGAGAGAGAGAGAGAGAGAGGGGGGAGGGAGGGAGTGTATGTGTGAGAGTGATACAACTTAAATTGAATCCGCCCAATAAAATTCAACTGTTTTGTGTTCTATGTTTCGACCACTTCATAACATTTTATTGGTTGTATTAAGGTCAAAAGGATATCAAAACAAAAACAAACATATTCTGTTGTATTTTAGCAACAAATAAAACCCCCTCGAAATTTCCCTCTGAATTGTGTTGCTAAAGCCCCTTTGTTCTCCCCACGCTACTTCCGGTCCTGAGGTAGTGTATATTATACTGCCGTTCATAATATATTGCGGATATTCATGCCAATGGCTGTAAACCATATCGGATACGAAATAGTATCTATTCAAGAATTTATACTTACGATTTTAAAACAGTAAAACTGTCAATTATATCTGCAGTGACGGTGAAAAATGAGTTTGTAGAAATTCAAGTAGGTCCATACAAGTGTCATAAGGTTGATAGCTTTACCACTGTCTACAAAATATTTTAACCTCTTCAAACTAAATATCTCAGGAAAAAAAAGAGAACCATCAACGCTAATATATGTTATTATGGGCTGAGAAAAAGAGATAGTTTTTTTTCGGAATAATGCTAGTCCGTAGAGTTTTTGGATCTATTTATGTTAATGATCGATTAAGAAGGTGAACCAACAGAGATGTGTATGAGATTTTGGCGAAGCCTGACAGCCATGTGGTCAGAATGAGTGAGGAGGATCCCGCGAAAAAGCTACTGGAGGGAAAGTTGTACCGTACCAGAGGAAGAGGAAGACCAAGGCTGGGATGGGCAGATGGAGTGGCACAGGATACCAGGCGCATCTTAAACCTCCGTAACTGGAGAACAGCTGCATGAGGTAGAGCCGCCGGACGAAGACTCCTTGAGGAGGCTAAGATCCACATAGGGTTGTGAAATCCTGATTTGGATCTTAAGAATTGGATTCGGAATTTGATGATATAATGGAGCTCTCCTTAAGACTAATGCGTCTTATAATAGTCAGGTATGTGAGACTTTTACAATTAATTGGAAGCTTAGAGAGTTCATAATGTTACGGCCACAGAGAGAAGGGCGGAAACAAGAGATTAGCGGCTTAAGTCCGTCGGCGGGAGAAGTTAAGATGGGATTAGAACCTTTGTTGGAACATTTCTTTTTGTCGGAAGTTATTAAGAAGGTTCTAGACACTCCCAGAATTCTTCCCCTACTTCCGTGCTCTAGAATGAACGGCCTTGCCTATTTTAATACCGCTTTCGCCTCGAACGAGTCAGTCTGAGAGTAGACCAGCTACTGTGATGAACTGTAATAAGTGACTGTCAGTGTGATAAACTAGCCAGTGTTGAACGGGCCAGTGTAATAAGGGTATCAGTGAATTGTGACAGTCTCGCGAGTGTAATAAACCGTTCTTGTGTATTAATGTGTGTCAGTTTGTCATACTTGGAGAATCTTACGGTCGGTGGACTAGTGACTGTAAGTGTTAATTAGTAGTTATAAATTGTAGTGTAATTTTATAATATTCATACAAACTTATGTAATTAGTTAAGTCATTTAGAATGAGTAATAACTTATATTATAGTAATAATTAAATAGACTTAGGCCTAGATAATAAATATTTAGAACATTGTTATTGTATAGTTATATTAGTTTAATAATTTAATTGTATCTTTTTTATCACTGTTGTTAATAAATATTAGAATCTTTAATTTAGCAGTAGTTTAATTCATTTTAATACCCAGTAGCTCGTAACAATAATTAATTTTAATTGTATTCAAGATATCAATAACTGTCCTACTTAGCGAATTGTTGATTTAAGTTGAAAACCATTAAAAAGCGTTGTTATATTCTCGTCATCACACTGGGAGTCTTTAAGAAAATGCATCTCGCTAGGCTAACCGCATTATGGCAGAACTGAAAAACCCGGAGGAGGAAAAAGCCGTAAGAGAGAGAGAGAGTGAGCGAGAGAGGATGGGAGGAGGGGTGAGGGGGGGAGGAGGGGGGAGGGGGGGACTCATTACAGAGCGTGGAATGGCTGCTGACTATTTAACAGGCCTCGGTGGAATAAAAAAGCGAAAGAGCGATGGGTTCGAATGTGAGCGAGCTGCCTAGTCATTAGCTTGATGGCCTCTCCGCTTCCTTCCTCTTCTGTTTGCTCACCCTCCCGGCAGAGGTCTCTTCTACCATTTCCGGCATTAGTGCTTCTTGCGGAAGGGTCCTTCTTCTCCGAGCAACAAGAGTTACATCGACATAAATATAACTATTAATTAGAAATATATGCTTATCACTTCCCTTAGAAAACACGATTCCGTAGATTTCCGCGGATTATAAAACTTATTTTTCGTGTCCTTAACAAATTGTGGACGACCTGTAAAATAAATATATATTTATACACTTTTATTTTGGAGAGAAAATAAATGCCCAGGGCCGGGATTCGAATCCGAGTCTCCCACATTTCCGTCGTGGTGCTCTACCACGAACCAGGATAGCTCTTTTGGTAGAGCACCACAACGGAAATGTGGGGGACCCGTGTTCGAATCCCGGCCCTGGGTATATCTTTTCTCTTCAGAATAAAAATATTTAAAATTCTAACAATTGATAAAAAATAAAATACAGTAAATTATAATATATATTTATAGTTTTTTTGTTAATTTAACGTCACTTTATGCTGCTGTGGCTAATCGGACGATGGTACATTGGGATCTCTAAATTTTGCCTATCCAGTTACAATTAGGATAGAGACTTTTAACAAGTGTCTGTCATCGTAAAGGCTATGTACACCCGTTTAACCTCCCTTCCGAAGGACGGCATAATTGTTACCAAGGATTTTTTACTCCCTTTAAAAAATCCTAGGGCCACCTGCCGGGCTACGAGTCCGCGATCTTGGGATTAGTAGTTTGTTATGTTAACCTCTAGACCACAGGTCGCCCCATATATATTTATAGTGAAATAGTACATATATACGGGCAGAACAGAATTGAAAAATAATTTTATTCTTAAACCAGGTCCCTTAAGAATAACATATGTGTACAATATATATATATATATATATATATATATATATATATATATATATATATATATATATATATATATAATTCATTCTCATATGAAATCTAAATGTCGTGTTTCCTCAAGATATTTTGTACTAACATGGGAATTATGGAATCTCAGAATCAGCCTGGATTTTACAAGAATTATGACCGAACTTGACAGTTTCAAAGCTTAGGAGAGTACCTGCAAAGTGTTAAGTACTCAACTCCTTCTCCTGTCTGCAGGAAGACTGCAAGGCATTTTAAATAACAAACATTTAAATAGCCTCCATGTTCCTTTTTATATTCAATAACATAATTTAACCATCTCCTCAAATAATATACATTATTAATACATAATTTATATCAAAATACTGTAAGCAAACAAAGTATAATTGGAATTTTAAAATTTATTCTAAAAACATGTTTGTCAGAAAATAAGCAAGGAATTCCAATAACCACATCCCCATATTACAAATTTTAGCATTTTTATTATTGGTCATAAAAATAAATATTTAAACTTTTGTTTTTTCCCATTTTTATAATAAATAAAATAATTAAAATATTTTCTCTAAGGAATACTATAATAATAATAAGGGAATGACAATATCCACTCACCCATCTTATAAATATATATATCTTATAAATATTGATGATATATTGATCCTTAGCAATGAATACACACATTTAAAATTATTCTTATAAATTATGATTAAAATTATGCTCCTTTTTATATTCAATAAAATATTTTAGTCATGTTCTCTAATAATATAAATTGCTAATGCCTAATTGCGATCAAAAATGAGTAAATAAATAAATAATAATTAGAATTAAAAAAACTATTGTAAAAAAGTATATTTGTATATATGTCTATATATGTATTTATATATATATATATATATATATATATATATATATATATATATATATATATATATATATATATATATATATACCTATATACAAAATAAAATCTTATTTTTATAATTAATAATGAACACTAACTCTCCATACATTTTTTATTTAATTTAATATTAGTAATTACAATAAACTCTACCAAAGTATATTTAATGTTTAAATATATAAATAATAGTAATAAATAAATATAAATTCCAACTTATAATGAGGAACGAGCGATAGCCATATTTCATCAGGGGCTTCCTCACTATTCTTTCTCCGGAACATCGCATGTTGATAATGTTTGGAATAACATTCAAAAAGGTATTCATACATAATAAATGTTACTAAATTTAAAATTTAAATATTTCATACTATAATTCAACAAGAACTCAGTTATCCCAAAGATTTATGTTTTCAGTTCTATCGGCAGTTCTCATGAAATGCCTATTTTTTTTTTTGTATGCCAAAAGTAGCAATTAATACTTTTAATCGATAACAATAAATAGCCAATAACTTTGTTCAGATATGCATATTGTTCTTACCAGATTTTCTCTTTTCGTATGAATTCCTTATTCTCTATGGAAATTTTTCCCTAGTTTACATCTAAAGATGTATGTCATCGTGCGAGTAGAATGAAGTACATGTTAGCCTCCTCCTCCAAAACTAAGAGACACAAAGGTTGCAACCAGAGACCTAAAAACAATCTCTATCTTTGTAAAAGATCCATACAAAAGAATGGAACTCAATGAATTTGCAAACAAAATTTATAATAAATATATAAATTTATGTATGATGTAGGAAATGTATGTGTGTGTTAAAAACATAAAGAATAAAAACATATAATAATGTATTTGCAGGCCTGATGGATAAGTGGTCAAGTAAATTTTGTACATATTGTGTTAATTGTTTTTGAGCTGAAGCTTACTCAATTACTTTCCCTTTGAATGAATGGAGGATTTTTCATTTTCATGAAAAATTAACTGTTCCTTTAAGATAACTCATTACTCCTATTCTTGCAATTTTATTTCAATTATAATAGAATTACTAGTAATTCTATTCTATTGATACCATCTTATTCTGGATGATATCTATATAGAACTGTTAAAACAAAATATCCAATATACCTTTTGTTTTCCTGTTTCTTTCATTTACAAAAGATGTATACCTAAACCAATTAAAGGGACTTCGCTGTTTTGGATGAAGTACCTTTAGAGAAGATGGATAGTCAACCCGCTGAAAAATGGAATATAATTAAGTATCAACCGACAATTATATTTACAGAAATGTTTTAAATATTGTGAGTGAATATTTGTACTTACCAGATTTCATCTTTTGGGATGAACACCTCCCTATCGATGGAACTCGTTTTTTATTACGAAATACCTTATTATGACGTCCTATTGATTCGAAAACCTAAGAGAAAATTATTTACGCATTATATTACATAATACAGAAAAACTGTTTCCTTAAATCTCGTATTTGCAATTTTCAGTTTAAAATCACTCCTCGAAAGAGCGGTTACATAAACTTACTAACTTGAGCAAGATTATTATCACCATCAACGAAAAATAAGAATAAGAAAATGAACCAAAAATGGCATCACGATTTACTATTAAAAACTTTCCATTCTTGCAAACTCCTTTACAGTTCTAAAATAAATGCAATCATTATCTCAACAACTAATACCAAATGAAACTGATAGTAAAAGATACAATACAATCCAACAGGAAAATTATCAATATTGCTTACTAATACCGAAGGTACGACGTAAATTACAACTAAAATCTCATGCTGTTCATATAAGTATCTTTCATAAATCCTAGTTTTGAACATTGGAACAGCAAGAAGAATATTTATACTGTAGCAAATACAGTAGCACATCCATAAGAATAAAATTCAATAAACAAGATTATTGTCCAAGGTTCCAACATCACGCATTAGACTAACTAAACATACATATCAATTTGATAAGCCATGAAAGAAGCATAATCCCAAAATAAAGAGATGATTTTCAACAAAATTCAAATAATAAAAACTTAATTTATGATACTAATAGTCTATAAATACATCTCGAAAGCAGTAGTATGTAACAAATGAACAATAAATCATTAACAATAAAAACAGATAGTGCTGTAATTCTGTAATAATTAATTAATATACAATTGTTATTTTTCCTTTTTTGTACTTGTGAAGATACCTTTTTTGTACTATTGTAAAAACAATAATGAAATAATAATGATAATGTTTTTGGACTACATTTTTGCGGTACCTTGTATAGTTGTTTAACTAATTTAATGTAAAACATGTTTTGTGTTTATGTAATTTTTTATAATGTTGAATTTTTCTATTAATGTTTTGCAGAGAAAATTATGTATTGAAAATGACCAAATCGGGTCGAAACGTATAACAAATAGATGATATGAAATGAATTTTTGGACTAAAGGCTTTTCTATACCTCAAGGAAATATATAAATTTAAAGTCCAGTACCCTAGACACTAAATATACAATTATTTTAATAATTGGAGAATGTAGATAGTTAGGGGTGCAGTCAAGAAAACACCAAATAAGTCAAGACTTATTTGGTGTTTTCTTGACTGCACCCCCCAACTATCTCCATTCTCCATTATATCATCCAGTCAACTATTTTCCTCTCTGATATTTTAATATTAAAAGGCATAAACTGGAAACCTGCTGGTCTTGAGGCCTTGGGTAGTTTAAAACCCACCAAAAATATAAATATAAAATAAGTAAAATAAAATGGGAAACTTTATCAATATGAAACATAGAAAATATAACAAATTAATTGTCATATAATATATTTACCTTCCGATATCACGAAAAAATAGAATTTAAAAAAAAATAACCATTAACTGGAATGTCTTGATTTAAATATCATTTTGTAAATACCTTACCATATTTATTAATAGTAATATGAATGCTGATTACACTATTAACATTTCTTAAATAAATACAAACGCAAAAATTGCGAGAACATAGGGATATAGGGTCGGTGAAGAGAACGGATTTGTCTGACTGAGATGCGACCCTGGCAGTTTGTATCCTGGCCAGGGCAAATTCTCTTCAAAATGAAAACATTTAAAAATAATAACAATTAAAAAAAATAAAAATTATAAATATAAATCTGGAGATAGGTCTATGCTGTAAATAAATTACCTGAATTAAGTTCCGCTCTAGTACTTCGAAAAGAGTGTTCCCGACCTTTACTATTCTAATCTTCTAGAAAGTTCAAGTATTATAATAGTGAATCAATAAGCAGCAAGACAATCTTAGTACGAGCAAGCCTGCCCACCTCGTCAAGGTGTTGCCTTATCGGGCAGGTACGAGGCCGTGAGGCGACCAAGCGGAAAAATTCATAGTAAAGACAAAAAGTTACGTCAACGCGGTCTATCTTCTTATTCCAAATATGAACAGGTAGAAGTTCTAATGATGGTGATAAGAAGAAAAAAAACAACTGGTGGCACATACGAATTCTATAACACTAATACTAAAAAACAATTAAAGAACTGCATACTTTTCTATGGTCGAACATTTCATGTATAATATCCAATATCTATTGTATATAATATCTGCAGTCTATTGGTGAGAAAAACAACTTACTACGCCCAAGATCGCGGGTCCGTAGCCCGGCAGATGGTCCTAGCATTTTTTTAAGGGAGTAAAAAATCCTTAATTATGCCGTCCATTGGAAGGGATGTTACACCAGGGTCCTGAGACTGTACGATATCAGGTAACCGTTAAAAATCCATATCCTAATTAAACCAGGAGGTTTAATTAAATCCTAATGGCAAAATTTAAAGCTCTCTCTGCGGCATAGTCATAGCCATCGCTGCATTAAAGTGACAAATAAATAAAACAAGTCACCACTTAAGGACTCTTTAAATTAAGAAAGTACAATTCGATCCTTCATAATGTTCACAGCTTTAATTCCACATGTTGCGTTCCATCAACAATGATATCATAAAACAAAAATAGTTTTATGATTTATTTTATGAAAAACGATTATAGTCTTATAATCTTATAATATCAGATAATATTAGTTTACCTCCAGATACCAAGATTTGGCCTATGGAGCACTCGGAGGGACTGTAATATCAACTTTTATAATAATTGAAAGTGAAACAGTTCATTCAGATTTTGCTGATATAGTTGGAATGGAATATAATCATGGAAATAATAAGAATATTTAAACATAATACCATACTCTGCACTTTTTACCAGTTCATATTCAGAATTAGATTGAGATATTCTGTGTTGACTGATCCAGCCTAATGCCTTTAATAGGTATTTATCCTAAACAAAAAAAGACTTTTTAAATGTTGTTGTTTTAAAGAATATTTTATTGATATTTACAACTGTAATTATATAACAACAAATAAATCTGCTGTATGAACAAAGGACATGGAAAAAAACAACACTTGTGGAGAAACTACCCACTGATGGCACTCCAATAAAGTTCTATAGTAGAAGATCTTGAGGCCATCTTCTTTTCAGACGCCTCGGAGGGTTATCAGGAATATTATGGGAAGCAAGTTGAGAGACTACTACAGAATACTGGGAAAAAATTTGCAATAAAATAGATAGATGTCTACACGGAGAAAAATCATCTGAAGCCTGGAAAACACTGAAAAACATAAAGAATCCTAAGAAAGAAAAGTTGAATACTGACATAATACCAATTGAAAATTGGTCAAAGTACTTTTCAAACCTATTAGCAGAGAAGAGACCAGCATTTAAAACCATAAGCACGGCAGAAATTCTACATACAGAAAGTATTTCTATAGACCCAGTAACTGTAGATGAAATCAACAAGTCTCTCCAAAAAATGAAAAACAATAAAGCACCTGGCCCTGGAGGTATTTATATTGAACTCATCAAGAATGCACCAACTGAAATGAAAAGACAATTGGGGGAACTGTTCACTAACTGTATTAATAAGGGAGAAGTCCCAGAATAATGGAACATTGGATATATTACTCCAATTTTCAAGAAAGGCGCAAAGAAATGCCTCGACAATTATAGAGGTATTACTGTTACAAGCAGTTTGAGTCGGCTATATGGGCGTATTTTGAAAGAAAGGGTGGAACAAAAATACCAAAGCTACCTGCCCGAAGAACAAGCAGGATTCAGAATTAATAGATCATGCATTGATCACATTTTTACATTGACCCAACTGTTAGAGAAGAAACTTTCAAGGGGCAGCGAAATTCACCTCGTCTTTGTAGACCTAAAAAAGGCATATGACTCTGTCCCCTTTAACAAACTATGGGATGCGCTCGAGAAAACTGTGATTAGTAAATATCTTATCAAAGGCATCAAAGGGTTATTCAGAAATTCAACAGGCCAAATTAAAATCGGTCAAAAATTGGGTGAAAGATTTCCGATAAATAAGGGTCTAAAACAGAGCTGCTCTCTGTCACCTCTACTTTTCAATATTTATATTGAAGAAGTTCTTAAAGAATAGAAAAAGAAATGCTCCAAAATGGGCATCAGGACCGGAGATCAATTTCTTTACACTCTCCAGTTTGCAGACGACCAAATACTTATAGCTGGAGACGAATATGATTCACAGTACATGCTTCGGAAGCTCATTGAGATATACGATCAATGGGGCTTGGAGGTCAGCAAGGACAAGAAAGAATACATGGTGTTCAATTCCAATACAAATTTTCTAGAATTAGAGAATTGGACATTGAATAGCTGCCCGAAATTTAAATACTTGGGTACATGGATATCTACAGAAGGTACGTGCGAAGAAGATATTTTACAAAAAGTACAAAAAAGAAAGAAACTGATTGGTTGTTGAATTCCGTACTGTGGAGTAACGAAGTGACAATGAAGACCAAGAAGCGGATATATAAATCCATTATAGATGGCACTGTCTTACACGGTTCAGAAACATGGACAATAAAAAATAATGAAGAAAGAAAACTGCTAGTCTTAGAAATGGACTTCTGGAGAAGAAGTAGCAGGATCTCAAAGCTTGACCACGTCCCGAACGCTGAAATAAGAAGGACAGTTAACCAAGAAAAGACAATGCTTTACTCCATAGAAACCAAACAGCTCAGTTGGTATGGGCATGTCATGAGGATGCGAGCTGACCGATGGCCCAAACGCATGCTTGAGTTCACTCCAGAAGAGAGAAGAAAGAGAGGACGATCAAGGAAGCAATGGATGGAGGCGGTGTATGCAGGGATGGCTGCACGAGGGCTTAGAGAAGGCCAATGGCAGGACAAGAACGAATGGAATTTTGGAAACGACATATGAACACAATGTTTGTCAATACAGTCGTTATTATATATAGTTGAGAGACTAGCGGATTCAAGTATGTATGGAGCTTTTCATGGAAGGATAGGTATCTAGTTTGTTCCAAATCAGCAACATATGGGATATTAAGATCATGGTGGATCAGTTTGTTTGTGACATAATAAGGAGCATTAAGGATTTTACGAAGGATTTTGGATCATAAGGATTGGAAACGACATGAATTGGATGGTTTAGTAGAGCCCCAAAGGTCAACTCCGTATGTCCAAATTGGTCTGATAACTGTCATGTAAATGAGTCTTTTGTAATTAATTGAGAGCTTTGAACATTTGTTCAGTAAATGTTGAAGTAGGCGAAAACGTCGAGCAGTTTCTTGTCTTTTCAGTCTTGTATGAGGAATTTTTAAATGTAATTCGTAAAATACTATATTGGCATTTTTTTCTGTATTCTGATACCTAATGTAATTATAATATCTACTAGTAAAAATATTTCTGTTTTAATTATGTTTATGTAAAAGAAATATAAGTTATAAAATATAATGTATACACGAATTAGAATTAATTAACAAACGAATTAATTAATTTTGGGATAGACATTAATGGTAACAAACTGTCAAATCTGAGATTCGCCGATGATGTACTTCTCATTTCACACTCACCATCTGAACTGAAGAAAATGATAGAAGAGCTAGTCCTAGTAGGAAATGAGGCTGGGCTGGAGATAAATTTTAATAAATCAGTCTTAATGACAAATGCCGAAGAAAAAGAAATATTTCTCGGTACCAGCAAACTCCAATGGGTTAAAGAAACAATCTACCTAGGGCAACTCATATCATTTGCAGATAAATCCAAGAAAGAGGTGAATAGAAGGATTAAAATAGGATGGTCCAAATTTTGGTCACACAAAAATATTTTTAAAAGCAACATGGCCATACATCACAAGAGAAAAGTTTTTGATGCTTGCATATAACTTATGGATGCCAAACTTGGAGCCTAAATAATGATATATCTAAATCCCTAGCAATCACTCAGCGTGCAATGGAGCGAAGTATGTTAAGGAAAAGTAGAAGGGAGAAAATAAAGAAGACAGAACTACGGAAGCTGACTGGTACGCGCGATATTCTGAAGACAGTATCTGATCTTAAATGGCAGTGGGCTGGACACATTGCAAGAATGGCATCAACACATTGGGCTAAGGCAACAACGGATTGGTATCCAATACACCGCACTTGGAGAAGAGGGAGACCAGCTACGAGATGGCGGGACGACATACAAAACTTCTTAGGAGTATTATGGCAACGTTCGGCTTGGAACAGACGTAGCTGGGGTAAATTGGGAGAGGCTTATGCCCAAAGAAGGGCCTTTTTTTCTTTTTAAAAACCTTGTAAATATAAAAAACCATGTAAAAACTGTACATAGAAGAAAGAGGAAAAAATAAAGCTTATTATTATTATTATTTATACACGAATTTTCTTTAGATGAACTCCAAAACTGTATTTAACTTAGGAAAAATAATAAATCTCCCGGTTTCGATAATATAGCCTATGAAGTCTTTAAAAGTTTAACTCCGGAGTGGGAACATTACCTGCTAAATCTCTTCAATAATATAATGGAAACGGAAGAAATTCCGATCTTATGGTCTAAATCAAAACTTCTACTACACAAAAAGGGGAACAAAAAAGATGTAGATAATTACCGAGGTATATCCCTGATCAACAATATCACAAAACTATTCACAGCTATTTTGGCTTATAGATTACAGGATTGGGCCGAAAGTGAAAAACTGATCCCCGAAGAACAGGCAGGGTTTAGAACGGGAAGAGGATGTGTCGAGCACATTTTCTCGCTTATGGCATTGATTGGCATTAATCTTCGTAATAAGGAGAGTTATGTTTTTGCTACATTTATTGATTTCAAAAAGGCATTTGATTCCATAAACCACCCCCTTCTCTGGCAAAAACTGTTCGACATTGGTGTCAGTGGTAAAATAATAAGGTTACTGAAAGCCCTCTACGATAATGCAATAATGCAAATTCAAATCGGCGACAAATTATCCGAGGAGATAGGTATTAGTTCCGGTCTCTTACAAGGGGAGAGTCTCAGTCCAACCCTCTTTATCTTATTTCTGTCGGATATCATTACGTTTTTCCAAAATAATGGTGCCAAAGGAGTCCCCATTGATGATAAAAACGAAGTTAAAATGCTCCTATTAGCCGACGATATAGTACTATTAAATACTTCATGGCATGATACTCATGGAAACCTAGAATTAATGGAATTATATTGCGTTCAAAATTCTTTAATTTTAAATCCTGAAAAATCTAAAACATTAGTGTTGCATAAATCCCCCAAAATAAAAAAACTAAAGCCACTATTTTGGAATGCTAAAATACTGGAATATACAAAATCTTACACCTATTTAGGAGTCCCATTTTCATCTTCCGGAAGGTTCTTTCTGGCATCTGAGTATTTTATTGAAAAATCTAACGTAGCAGGTGCGGAAGTGAGAGACATTCTCAGAAGAGGTAAAAGTGATGCATGGGAGACAAAAATGACACTCTTTGATTCTATGGTATCCTCAACGCTCCTTTATGCTGCAGAAATTTGGAGTTTAAACTATTATACGAACATAGAAGTAGCTCAATTAAAATTCTTAAAATACCTATATTATTGGCCGAAATGCACTCCAAATTATATTGTACGTCTAGAAACAGGTCGTAACCCACTTATCGTAACAATCCTAAAGAAAATTGTTAACTTCTGCCTAAAAATACTGTCTATCCCTGATTATAGATTACCCCGTAAATGTTTCGATAGACTTTTGGAGCTAGATAAGAAAAAACAGGACTTGACTTTTAACTGGATCTCACAACTTAAAATGGTAGCTACAACCCATCATATTGAAGAATATTTTGCAGATTTTCATAACCCCAATGTTTTATTAGCTAATAAACATGCTATTCTTGAAAAAGTAACAAATCATTTACTGTCGAAGGATATTGATAGAGCTCTTAACTCAAATTACAATCCAATATACAGAACTATTTGCACCTATACCAACCCTGAACCTGAAAGCTATTTAAAATTTAAGATAAACATAGAAAAATTAAGAACCGTGAGTCAAATAAGAATTTCAAACCCTGAATGCCTGAAAATATTTTATAGGAACAACACCTGTGTTCTCAGAACTGATGAAAAATGTCAGTGGTGCCATGGGACCATATTCAATAGTTTGAAGCATATAATATTGCATTGTAAATTTTTTGTTAACACACGGAAACAATTTCTGCAAAAATATATTGTCCAGCATGAGGATGAATTATCACTTCAAAATGTATTCACTATGGACAGCGTGGACAAATTAAACAACATTTTTTTCTATCTTCAGTTTATATGTAAAAATTCGGAATCCGGGCTTTAATTGTGGTTTATGATTTCGGGTACTTCTACAATACCTTGATTGTAATGTATAGAAAGAACAAGATTACTGTTACATAAAAGTATCAGCGGGTTAGTACCTAAATACTTTAATTCCATTGTATTTTATTTATCTATTTCCTTAAGTATATGCCTTATTTGTTTGGAAGATTGTTATTCTTTTGTTATAATTGATACTATTCTGTCATGACTAAAAATTTTGCTTATTTATTTATTAAACGAGTGTTGATTATTTAATTATTGCAAAATATTTACATATTGTAGATATTATATAACTGTAAATAAAAATAACTGTAATTAAGTGACGATATGCTAATTACTAATTACTAAAAATTAACACTAAGTGGGCCAGACTCAATGGCTACAATGTTATACATTAAAGCCAATAAAGAATTTATTATTATTATTACACGAATTAGAAAAATTAGCCACCGATCTTTAAAAATTACCTTTACGATTTACTGTTAAAATTTAGAAATATTCCATATAATGAAACAATGGAAGCATTTATTAGCTACAGCAACAGTTCATGTACATAACGTACTTAAAAAAACTACATAAATATAAAAAAGCGATAAATATAAAATTATATATGTCCATTAAACTGGAGATATTTATTAAATATTTCATTCTTGAACTAATATAGTAATATAAACATTAGCTGGACGACATTAACTATGCAATGGAAATAAATATTGTTGTAATAATTATGACTATAATTCCCAACCTTGATCTTTACTCTATCAGGTGATATAGTTAGAGGTCGGATAGAGCACCTCAGAGCAAGATGGTACGAACGTCATTATTTTCATAACTTTTCGTTTATACATGACTTTGCTAATAAGGGATATCAACAGTGGGAGAAATTCATACCAAACAGAAAATCTATTTCGCTTTCTTTGGAAATATTTTGACATGCGTAAATGATTAATGTAACCAATTGATGTTCTTTTTTTCATTTTTTACTGTCGATTACTGGCGATGACGTCTCTTTACATGTTCAAAAATTGATTATTTTGATAAACTAAATAAGAAAATAAACCAACTTTGGTTACTAGAAATTTTTTAAACTCTTTTATTCTTGAATAAAAGAATAATATAATCATTAGCAGGAGTAAATTAACTATGAAACGATCAATATTGTTAATAATCATTATTATGATTCCTCATAATCCCTTGATCATTTCCTCAACACCTCATATTGGTAGATGCGTTATAAACCATCTAAGAGCTAGACGGTACGAACGTCATTGTAGGTTGAACTGTTTGTCAATTGATAATTTTGTTTTAATTTTTTCTGCCTCTGCGATAACCCATCTTTAGAAAAAAATATAATAATTCCGTTTTATAATTTATTTAAGCTGGACAGCATGTGACATTGTTTATCTTACTAACTTCACATAATTCGAAATTTAGCGCCAAACGTAGGTAATTCATCCTCTGACTGAAACGTTTGGCATTGCTAAAACAGAGAAGTGGAAGAAGCGAGAGAGAGAAATGCATACGAAAGAGGAAATCTAATTTGCTTTGTCTTATAATATTATGACATGCGAATATGATACTACCTTACGTGTACTTGATCAACAAGAGGAGTGACGCAGATAGTGTTCGACTTGGTCGTCTAGTATATTGTAAAAAGTTCTGTTAATAATATTCCAGGTGATATTTATTAATAGAATATTTGAGGCGCACTGAATCTTTCAGTTATTTGAAGGATCAGCAATAAACTATCCAAACAATAGATCCTCAGCTGTGAGACCTCGCAGATAGTTTGCTACTCAATCGTCGTCAAATCGATCGAATAACCTTGGACATTCGCCCTCAGCAGTGGTAAAGTTTATTGGTTATAGCAAAGAAGTTTTCTACATCCCGCTGTAAGTTCGCGCGAGTTCAACCTAAGGAATGATTCTACCAAATGCTAGACCATAAATATTATGTTTCTTTTGCCATTGCCTTTCATAGAAATTGAAAATACCTAGGGAGAAGTATATTTCGAAATGGAAAATTAGGAGAACATTTGACGATTGCATTTTTAATATATGGATTCATATGTATATTTGAATTTAATGTTCTACCAGTTGGACGCCGACTTGATGAATTCTATGTAAGAAGCCAACATTGACCCATACGGAATTCACTGCTGCTCCAACGGAAGTAGTCAAAGATCTAAGGAATATGACTAGAGGGACGAAATCATGCAAATAAAACGAAAATCTTTCACAGAATATAAAGAAACAAGGAGGCACGAGAGATATTTATGCCGGAGAAAAAGAACAAATGAGGAAATAAGACTTAAAAGGAGATTGAGACAGT
Organism: Arma custos; assembly: GCA_037127475.1. Taxonomy (NCBI): domain Eukaryota; kingdom Metazoa; phylum Arthropoda; class Insecta; order Hemiptera; family Pentatomidae; genus Arma; species Arma custos. The sequence goes on from CM073760.1 coordinate 43,585,248, forward strand.
GTCTGCTGTCGTTTGAATGACAGGACAAACTCTACAATTAGTTGATCAAGAAGAGCCAATTATTTTAGGAATGAAAGAAATAATAAAGAATAACAAGATGAATGGAGCGCTAAAGTGAAAGCAAATACTTTTCATAATAATGATAAGTATATGGATTTTCCCCACTATGTAATACTTTACACTTAGTTTTCTGACAGTAAGAAATTCGGAATAAAAAATATTTATAAGCATTATGTATGGTCAATCTTTGACCCTACAAATATAATATAAACCAATAAAGTACACATTTTTTCTGTTAAACAGATACAGAGAAAATTGTTAGCTACTAATAAGAGTAATAATACCTGGATTAAGAGTATTAAGTATTTCCATATACTTATATACCCATGAGTAAAAATTAGTAGGATCGCTTGTAAACTTGTAATCTTTTCACCATTTTTCTGATAACCTCCAAAATGTTTAGAAAAAAATCGAAATAGCGCTTGTTTTTGATATGATACCCTCAGCAGGATTTCTCCATAGAGAAAAAGGAATTCATCCCAAATCGGAAAATCTTGTACTATTGCTACAGGCCAATTGCAAACATTTAAATGTTGAATAAAACAAATACGGTTTTCTGAGGACGATGCGATTTATCTGCGATATCCAACATTCCTCTTAGCAGCGAAAGAGAAGGCTCTAAAAGAATTAACAAACCAAGGGGCGCATGCCCACTTCAGAGTAAGAGGTTAGGTTAGGTAGAATTGCTTATGGACACTCAACGGTCTTCAGTGTCCGTCCTTCAATCTATATTATTTCTTTATATTCTTCACCATTTTTTTTAATTTTGCTAAAAAGATTACATTTTTTTTAAAGTCCAGCAAACCATTCATTCTCGTGCAATTACCTGACATGGTGCTTACATAGTTTATATACTCATTTGGATTGGCAAGTTTCTCAAGATCAATATTCTAGCGATCACTTCCCCATAATAATCAGATTCCCACACATTAATACCCGGGTAACAAAACATGCTAGATGGATAACAGAAAAATCCGACTGGACAACATTTCAAAACAATATACTGATAAAGGCCCCTGATATACCAACCACAAACAAGAGTGATGAAATCAATCATCAATCTACCAAATATATTTTAGCAGTGGCACAAAAAGCTCCACTAATGTCAAATCGAAAAGTGTCCCTTGGTATGACAATGAATGCAAACTAGAGATGAAATTAAACTAGGACTCCATAATGTTGCAGTAAGACAATTCATTTCAAATCCAATACGGTGTTACGTCTGTCTAAAATTTGGCCACACACACAAAAAAAAAACGTAACAAAGAAGCATTGTGCAAATTTTGTGGAAAAACAAAACAAGGGTCTGAGTACAACAATCCGGCAACTTGTGTTAATTGTTCTAGATGCTTTTTCAAAAAATTGTCCCGTTTTTATTAAATTAAAGAAAAGGAAATGAAATGAATTCAAGAGGCGGAAAAAGTAATATACATTGATGCAAAGAAAAAATACGATCTTTTGCACCCAATAACAACACAATTATCTTTCGCTAATATTGTTAAAACTAAAAAATCTGTTAGTGCACAAACAGAACAAATTGTTGAAAATAAATATACTTTTAGAGTAAGATGGTTAGAATGTCAGTATTTTTATGACTTTCCGATTTTATGCCTTTGCCAAGAAGGGATTTCAACAGCGGAAGGAATTCATAGAAAACAGAAAATCTGGTTTCTTTCTGCTTTCTCTCATAATGTTTTCACATGCATATATGATTAATTTTTTTCACTTGTTTTCACTTTAGAAACGAAGATAAGACCTATTTTAAAGGTGCTTGATGAAGAAAAATTTCTTGCAGATCATCAAGATGTTCGTGCAAATAGCGTGCGAATTGGTGGTCGGGAATTTCGTAACTCAGCTTCGGGTAAACGCGATCAGCAATGGATAGGAACTTAAATAACAACCAGGATGTGCTCTATATCGCGGAGAGGCCGTAGAGTACAATTCACGGAAGGGATCTATGCTCATCCAACTGTTAGTAGATATTTATAGTTTTGAATGTTCCCTTGGCAGCGTCAACACAAATCTACTATTACTACTAAATATGTTTTAGGCGTCCTCAATGCAACGATCATATTTCTGAATAGCGAAATATAGCCGCGAAGATCCGACCGAACAGTAGAAGATTACTCAAGCGAACAAACTAACCAAATAATACCACAACTGCTTCATTTTATAATGGAATTCATTATGTGAATGGCATCGGCTTGACTATTCGTCATACGGAAGGCTATTATGAATATGATTATTTAAGCTGAATAATTAATTGGCAGCCAGGCCATACACCTCTTGTTAGCCTTTGCCTTATTAGTGACATCAATAGTATCGATTTAGAAGTCCTGTACATCGCTCTGAGCATGCCATGAAGTTCCACGTCCTAAACGATTTCACCCCTGTCGAGCTACTTGGTGACATTTACGGCTGTGAAGATTCATTCGACATAGTAAATTCGAGTATGTATAACAATTCATTTTTTGACATTTGAATCAAATATTATGTTTTATTGACATTACCACTGCCCTGTAGTAAGTGGTGATATATTTCATTTAGTTTTTATAATAGCACATGATAGCTGTGTTTGGACAACTATGATATATCGGAATATTGCTAATTATTTAAACTGAAATTACTTGGCAGTAAGATATGAATCGATTTTTTTTTTAATAGTACATAGAATAGTAAACATCATTTTTAACTTCAAAAACTGTAATATAACTCGATGACCAATACAAGGCACACCCTATAAACATATTTAGTTAAAAACGGAAGAATATGAACTTTTAGTTTAGGCATATAGCGTAACATGCACAGCAGATATTGGAATAATCCACATCGAAATAATCTATCAATAGCACTTACTTATACAAAGTATTTCTTCGAATTTAGTGTTTTAAAAAATCTCGATTGACTTGTATAGTATTAAAATTATTTTTTTCAAAATGGATTAATAAATTTAAAGGATACTCAACATTCTATTGCAGGTTTCTATTGCTAGGATATACTCCCAATTACTCTTTTCCACCCTTTCCGGTCCACTGATTTTCACGTCAATGCCATTTTCTTCAGAGCTGCCTTCAGCTCCCACTTCGGTGTAGATAAGTCCTGTCAGCTCTCTTGCCTTCACCTCAACGTTACAACGATTTCTTGAGAATACTTCACTCAGAAAACATTTCTAAATACTTTAAATTCTCTTAGATTTAATGCTAAAAAACTTTTTACAACACGTTTCTAAATATTCTAAATAAAAGATTATAAGCGATCAATATCAGCATTCGATTTTTAACAGTTCCAAGAAAACCCTGTAAAATTATAGTAAATTTTTGTCCTTCACTTTGTTCTTGATGCATATCAATCCCCTAAAATAACCTTATGCCTATTTATTATTCCATTTGATATAGGAAACTCTATGATTAAGGAAAAGCCATCTGGCCTTATTCAGAGTTCCTTTTTTTTTTTTTTTAGGAGAAAACTTTATTCGGCTGGTTCCTTTGTAAGTGAAATACAGGGTAAGTTACTCAGTGAGATCACAAGTTCCATAACTCAACACCAGCAATGAGTATGGTCCTAAATTAATAACATTCTTAGCACGGTTCGTTAATTAATAATGTTTCCTCACTTCCATTTAACATATACTAAAATATTCGGAAATGTAGAAACTCATTAAAGATGTGGATACTTTATATTATAAATAAGCTGTTTGATGGAAAAAAAAATAGTGATCTATTTCTACATTAAAGTCTAATGTGATTCAGCTAAGTCAAAGTCGATCTCAACATTTTTAAGTACTTTTGTTAAACATACATTATCTTATGTAAGAAAGAAATAGTTGGGGGTGCAGTCAATGAAAACACCATAATAAGTGTATAGTTATTTATTGTGTGCCGACGTTTCGGCCTATAATGTAGGCCATCTTCAGGGCTATGATAGAGAAACAAACATTTCTCTAACATGAATACATTATCTTAGTTTACTATGCATCATTGAACATCCCGCCATTTCTTCTTAAAGTAAGGACGATTGAGAATTGTTTTAAATAAGCAGAAATTACATAAAATTATTAATATGGAACAATTTTAGTTTAAAATATAAAAATAAACTATCTAATTAAGTATTATTTATCATGGAAATAAATCTGCAAACAGTAAAAAATATTGTCATTTAATTTATTAACACAAAAATAATACAATGGTAAACAATAGCTAATGACAATGTTTGGAATATACCGAAACAATGGATGTTAAACTAGGTTAAAGTTGTTTCCAGATCAATATATATAGGTTAATTACCATAACAAAAATAACACACAAATATATATATATATAGAGAGAGAGAGAGAGAGAGACTTCATGTTGGGTTGTCAAGAAATAGATGGAGACAAAAGGAGAAAAACGAGGTAACTTACTTTATATTATAATATCTTTTTTCCAGTAATGTCCCATAGAACCTTCTATGGAAATTAGAATCTTTTAGTTTTTCCCGCACCATTTGAAGAAATTTTATCTCCAAAACGGCGATCTGCTATCTAGTCTGCTCGTTACTATCCAGCTTTCAGCACTATATAAGAGCATAGTTAGGTATATTGTTTTGAAGATGTAGAAATCCACTTTTCTACTAAACCCTAATTTCCCAATAAAAGAATTCCAGCTCGGGTAGAACAAAACCATTCTCACAGGGTTAATAATTAGCTTTGAAATGTAATTGTAATTGTAAAAAGTATTGTGTTTAAGGACTTTTGTAACAACCTGGTACATACAACCTACTGTTCATGGGGTGCTGTTCAATTCTTATATAATTCTTTTGTTCTTCAGATGGTAATAAACATATTTACCTGGAGGGGAACCTGCTTGAACATAATAACGCTCTCCTTCTCCCGACCATCTCCAAACTTCAGAACTGCCTGTCGCAATTAGAGTTCCGAGTGCTTCGAGGACCAGGTGGCTATTATTGAAACAAATTGTCCTCAAGATTGGTTAAAGTTGTAATTAGGCAAAAAGCGCAAAGTTACCCCCGTTGCATCGACCCTTTTAAAAGTTTTTTCCTTCTTGATTTTTGAAAAAAAAATCAAGGCTTGGCTGATTGGTTTCGAATGTAATTCGCTGACTTAACGTCGATTCCATAAATTAAAATTAGTCAATCCTCTAAATTAATGCTACATTGGTTAAGATTAGAAAAATAGAAAGTAATGGCAAAAAAGAGAACAAAATAATAGTTACAATATTATTATAATCAATTATTCAAAAAAGCTTTGTGCCTCTTAAATGGTAATAAATGAGTAGTGTTCCCAAAATAATTTCAAGGTATTTCATCCCCTAAGCATCAACTTTCTTCTTAGACTTTCGGACCGAACGGCGTAGGAGAGGCAATTGATCTGCTGACCGCCGAGATAGCAGCGCTTAAGGTGCAGATGGAGGCCAGGACGAGTCGGCAAAGAAATAGGACGCCCAGCCCCAATCGTGGGCACGGGAGTAATAGCAGACGGCGGCTTTGCTCTTACCACGAATGGTTTAAGGAGAAAGCAACCAAGTGCCGTCAACCCTGCGACAGAAAAGGGTTTAGAAAAGTTAAGCAAGTCGCAGTCGACGAATGAGGCGGATTCCATCGCTGTGATGATCAACCGCCGACTAGAAGTCCGGGGTCAGATATCTGGTGGATACTGGAGCAACGTTATCTCTCTTCCCGGTGAAGACTCGCAGACCGAATTTTTCGAAAGACTACAGTCTTTACGTGGCCACATACGGAACCACTGTCCTAAACCTCGACCTGGGGCTCGTTAGGATGATGTTGCGGTTTGTGGTGGCTTCAGTGAGTCCTCCTATCATCGGCGCAGATCTGCTTTATCATTATAATGTGATGTTAGATCTAGCCCGATGTCAGTTAGTAAACCAGCGGACGGGTCTCACTTCACGTAGAAGGTTAGTGAAGGTGACATTGCCCGCAGTATGTTCGGAAACTGCCGGGGAGTTGTACACTACCTAGTAGCGCAAGCAACCCGGCGTAACACAACTGGCATCCTTTGTTAAGTAGCCAAAACACGATGTAGTCCACCATATCGAGACACGTGGAGCCCGCCACAGCAAAACTACGCCGCCTGCTACCGGAAAGGTACAACGCTACCAAGAAGGAGTTTATGCAGATAAAGGGGAAGAAGGGATCTGCATGCAGTCTAGCCCACTGCACATTGCGGAGAAGAAGGATGGCGGCATTAGGCCCAGTGGGGCTTACAGGCAACTTAATGCGAAGACGGTCCCCGACAGATATGCAGCCCTAACTTGGCATACTTTAACCGGTTAATGATTTTAAACGAGCAGCGCTCGCGTGTGGTCGGCATACCGCACCAACCCGAGTGCTACTGGCAGGTTTGAGATGTTCGAATTCCATATGACAAATCAAAAAGTATAAATCAAAAATGACAAATAATAAAAAAATACAAACTTTTTAAGTACAATGTAAAAAAACCTGATGTTTTTGGTTGCATTTTTGTAAAAAAAAAACCGAGCGTAAAGGGGTTAATATTAAAATGCGCGGGAAGAAGATCTTAACGATACTCGACTTCATTCGTGTATATTACCAAACTCCGGTGGCTGAAGAAGACATCCCGAAGACGGCGGTAATTACACCCTTCGGTTTGTGAAAGTTCCTCCGCATGTGCTATGGTCCAAGGAACGCATCACAAATCTATCAACGGTTTCTGGATCGTGTGCTGAGCGATTCGTATTTCGAATGATGGTTCCTCGATGATATAATCGGCTCAAGAGACGAAGAGGAGCATATGTGGAGGAACACATGTGGAGGAAATCCTGTGGTGGCTCGAGGATAATGGTCTCACTGTAAACCTAACGTAGTGTGTTTGATCGCTATGAAGTCGAATTTTCGGGCCACATTTTATTTTATACCAATGCAAAGCTAAACTGTAGCATACTCTAGACTTTTAATCACTATTATTTTAACATATTTGAATGTGAGGTGACGACAATATTTTGAGAGTCAGTTGAACCCATAGGAGGTCAGAAGACTGATACGATGGCATTTTGAGCAAGCTCTATAATAACAAGTCACAGGGTAATGAAGGACTTCCCGCAAAATTCTTTAAAGCAGGGCAACAATAAGTCGCGAGGGAATTGCAGGAACTAATAGCTCAGGTATGGGAAGAAGAGAGCATACCCAAGGAGTGGGTGAGGCCCTGGTGATGGATGTCCTTGTAAAAGAAAAAGAGAGAGTCGACTAGGTCATTTCTGGTCCAATAGGTCAACTGTTGATCAAATCTTCTCCTTAATCTCGCTCAATAAATCATAAATAGAGCGGGATTGAGCACGGAGTGAACAATTTTCACAAAGATGACCCAGGTCCTGGCATATGCAGATGACGTAGTCATCATTGGTAGATCCCTTCAGAGCATCAGAATCGCCTTTTTAGTGATGTATTTCGAAGATAAAATGATCGGCCTTCATTCCAATGCTGGGAAGACCAAGATTATGGTATTGGGGAAAATACACTGAGGATTCAGACTCACTGTGAAATAGGCTCTTACAGTTTCGAGATGGTCAAAAGTTTTTCCTATCTTGGCTCTGGAATCAACGATATACTGAATGAGGAAGACGAGTTTGGAAGGAGAATTGCTGCAGGAAATAGAGCCTATTTTTCCATCTCTAAGCTAATAAAAAGCAAACTTGTAAGCCGTTCTACCAAGTTTATGCTCTACAAGACACTTGTAAGACCAGTGGTCACATACTGTTGAGAGATATGGATCCTCAACAAGAAAAGCACCAACATGCTAGCTAGGTTTGAAAGAGTGATTCTGAGGAGAATTGTAATATATGCGATAATGGGCAGTGGTGGCGAAGGAAAAAAAATGAACTGTTCCGGCTCTATAAAGAATCAAGGATCTCATCCTAAAACAAGATAAAAAGACTTGGACATGTAATAAGGACGAGTAATGAAAGAGCGGTCAATAGATTGTACAAGAATATTCCGGATGGTGAGTGTCCACGTGGTAGGCCAAAGGGCCGATGGAGGTATGTTGTGAGACAGGATCTTCGCCACCTGGGGATTCCTATCACTCTTGCAGAGGACAGAGAGTAATGGCTAGCAGCCGTTGAGCAGTCCAAGGGCAGCCTCGTGCATCTTTTGTGCCAATAGAAGAAAAAGAAGAACTTTATTTTGTGTCGTTTGTGATCATATTCTAGTACATTTAATTTTTATAAAATAAGTATTTATATGCGATGTAGCAGCAAATAAAAGTGTATGCGATAATGAATTTTCCAATACCTTTATGTGGTACATATATATGTAATAATGCCGTGTGTTGTATGCGTTTAACACATCGCGTGCCTTCCTCTCCCACATTTGTAATTCCTTTTAGTCTTTCTATTACGATAGATATATGTATAAGTTAATAGAATAGTTTCGTCAATTTGCCTGAAAACGATTTATTAGTTGTTCAAGTGATATTGTGCTATGTATGCATGCGCTTTTTTTTGTTTACATTGGTACTTATATTAAAATACAGGTATAAATTAATTTAAACAAATAAAACAATATACCATTTTAATCATATTCCACATATATATGGAAATAATACATTTTAAATTGGTGCTACAAGTAAATGTAATTATTTTTTTAAATAAATTTTGAATTGGTCTGATGTAATCAATCAGCTTGATAAATTTTTATAATGTGAATTGTAATAACTTGCATATATATCTAAATATATATCCTTGTGAATATAACAGTAGAATACAATTAAAAAAATATTCCACAAATTAGTTTTAAGTTCTTAAATGGTGATAAATAAGTAATTTTTCCAAAATAATTTCAAGGTATTTCATCCCCTATGAATTTTTTTTTTTTTATTAACCAGTCTCAATCATGATATTAATGGAGTATTGAAAGATAATCCAATTCGGTAATAGTTTAAAACTTTTGTAAATATGTACTTCAGATTTTTTAAAATTTATTGGTTGATTTAGTTTTTTTTGTGATTATTTAAAAAAAAATCATTTCATCCCTTTTTTAAACTTTTGAGAAAATATAGCTATTCATTTTGCATATATCATAAGAAAACTTCGTTTACTAGCGATGCATTTCCTAGTTAAAATGATATGAGGTTAAAGTGAGCATGAAATGAGAGCAAAATAATCGTTACAATATTATTATAATAAATTATTCCAAAAATAAGTTTTAAGCCTCTTAAATTATAACAAATAAGTATTGCTCACAAAATAACGACGACCTGAGAATTTTAGTGATGCACAGAATTTTTAAGAAAAGGAGTCTCCACTTTGGTTTTTTCTGTATGATTGAATTAGAACTTATAGAAAAACATTTTTTTTCTCTGCAAAAAATACATTAAAATAAAATTACTAAAGATAAAACTATGGTATGTCTCCTAAACGGTATATTTTGGAATAAAAAGTCTCTCTCGAAACTAAGAGATAGATAGCTTATCTAATCTTATCTTCTGTGAAGAGATGCGTTTTCTCTCCAAGAACGTTAATACTTCCCTGCGAAGAGAAGAAAACTGAAAGACCTCGGAAGCAGTGGATAGAAGAAGTTAGAGGAGAAATGGCGGCTAGAGGTCTGATAAAGGAGGATTGTATGGACAGGAGATATTGGAGACCGGGATGTGAGAACTCTGTAATATTAATTATAAAAACAGTTTCGTATACTTCAACTCATCATCATCAGTGGCGTAACAACTAATAAGTCAGGGCATTCTCAATCTGCTTTCGCCATTCCTCTCTCTCTTGGGCGGCCGCGATCCAATCTCGTACCCCAAGCAGATTGCTATAATCTTTTGTGGATCCGTCTCTCCATCGCAGTTCCGGTCTCCCGATGGTTCTTGATCCACATATTAGTTCAGTCTTAATCGTTTTCGGAACACTTTCATCGTGCTGCCTGACGACATTTACATCCCATCTAAACATCCCTAATTGCACGACTCTTATGATATCAGTGTGGAGAGCTCCATTACTGTTATTGAGCTCCGTTACTCCTCGGTTTCCAGTTTTCACCTACTTTCACTGAACCATAGATTCGACGTAGAATTTCCCTCTCACACACAACACAACGATCCTTTGGTTGTCGGTTTTGAGACGTTCCAAACCAAGAGAATGTATAAGACACCGATCCGAATAACAAGGATCAATATCAAATACAATCTCAGGTTTGTACTCCATGTGAGATGATTACTTCTGAAAACGTGTCTTTAACCGAAGAAACTTCTATTTGCAAGTGCTATTCTCCTTCTTACATCCGCTGGCAAGTCGTTGTTCACGTTAACCTGTGAGCCGAGATAGACAAATTCTTCGACCTATTCAATACTATAGTGATAATGATATACCAATAGTTATGATCTTTTCCTATAAAATATAGTAAATATTATATATTATAAAGTATCTCTTATCTTTCAAATAGCTTAAATATTGAACCCTAAGTGATTTTTAAGGCAAGGAGATTACTCTTAAGTTATTCTGAGCTAAAATCACAAATTCGTTTTATTCATTTATTCGTTTTTATGAATTTAATTAATAAATTGCGTGGAACAATCAAGAATAGAATTCAATAGATAAAATTCCATTATTAATCGCTCTCTGATAGTCGCTTGAAAACTGAAGTGGAAGAGGATCGTAACAGTGCCTAAGGTTTATTACCAGTGAGCGGAAACTAACACTGGCTGTAGATTCTAATTTGTTCAAACTAATTTTCCCTTGGTGCTCATCGGTTCTGGATTAAGTTCCCAAGTTGGATGTGGGCTTCCCAAAGTAGGGCCGCAACTTTAGGAAATGTAGACTTAGTGGACCGAACAGAAATTACACCACTCCCTCGATTTGGAAGATTAAAACACCGTTTAAGGTGTAATTTACAGTTAACTCTTATAAATCACTTATTTTAAATAGAACAGTATCATATTTGCAATAGTTTATGATAAAAAATTACAAATATAATTTCATTAGGGAATATGAATATTTGTTATCACAGGGTTGGGCCAGTATAAAATTAATTTATGATAAGAATGAAATTAATTTGATAATTTTCATTTATCAATTAATGAATTAAACAAATACTAAAAAAATAAAAGAGACGGGGTAATATTTGTGAAAAAGTATTGGCTCATTTTTACAATAAACACATAATTCCAATCTGACAAAGAACTTCTGCCTAATCTCTTTTCGATCTTACATTTGACTGCTAATTGAATATGGTTATACATTTTTATCGTGCTTAAATTATTTATGGAGACTAATACTGTCTTATTAATTTATATTCGTTGTTTAATTAATTTATTTTTCATAAAAAATATTTTTATTTATTCTTCTCTGTTTATGTAATAATAGTAGTAATAATTGTCATTACAATATATAAAGGATTAACCATGCCTCGATGCCGATACCAAACTCTGCTAACAAACTTCCTGTCCACGGACTACGGACTAACGTCAGATCACTCTCAACTTAGTCCTCTCGCCTATCCCTCCAGTCGGCACTGCGCTTGTTAACATTTCGTTCGTTAACAAGCAACTTTACTAGCCCATCTTTATCACTTCCATAGTACTAACCGAGTTCATGATTCGCAATTCCGCATTGTGTACTTCTCCTAAATTCTCCAGGGATCTCGTCCTTTTCCGGATTATATGTGTTTGGGATGGAGGTAAAGAAAGGCAATATCAAACTCCACGAAGAGCTTTGTCACAACGAGTCCATGTTTCTTTGTGATTCTCCAATACAGCTACGATAGTATGGTCCTCATTGAGACCTTCATAGGTTTTACAATCTTTATCAAAGTTGGCAATACACTCTTCGACATTGGTATATAGATTTTTAACGATCGCCTGCGTGACATAGTTTTGCTCGTCTTCAACCTGGTCATTTTCGGTTACGGTTTCCGGCCAAAGCTTACGCCATGACTTTCGAAGCGTGTCAGCTTTCAGCTCCTTCCATGACTCAACAATCGAATAGTTGAGATATTTAATGTCGATGGATTTCATAGCTTCAAATGTAAAAGTTTCAATACTTTTCATAAGGTTGGATTATCCGGAGCGTCGGTATAACCGAGAGCGGACGCCTTGCTAATTGATAAGTGTTAAATACTTAATTTGGCCATTAAATAAAATTAAATAATAAATAATAAAAGAGAAGTAAAAAAATCCTTGGTTATGTCCCATCCCATAACCAACACTCGATGATACGTAAAAATGAGATCCCGAGTCTTGCGATGTTAGGTAGTCGTTAAAAATTCCTTCTCTAAGTAAACCTGGATAAAAAAATTTTAGGACTCCCACTGAAGCATCCGATTAGCCATTGCAACATTCAATATCTAAATATATTAAAAAGCAGAGTTTCAGAAATAATAGCTCATCTGTATGAGAAGTGGATTTAGTAGGATAGAAAAAGAAAAAGTTGTTCGGAATTGAAATTGTGTATTTAAGGTATGGAGGGATATGCCTGACATGTTTTTCCTCAAAATATCTTTTTTTTTCGTTACTTTTCGATTAATGAGATTGGTTGATACGAACTACTACTTCTATAAGATTCGTCAATGCCCATTGGCTTATAAAACTTTAATAAGACCCACTAGAAACCAGAAGGCGCCTCAGTCCCAGATGCCAAGTCGTATTTCTTTTCTTATCTAGGACTCGAGCATAGATCCAGAGGATGTGGCTATAACAAATAGGTCAACACAGTCCACAAATGTTTACAATCGAGTTGGTAGGGACAGTCCAAATCCTCAGAGCTAACAAGCTCTGTAGTACGCAGCACTTTGACCCACTAATCCTCATCCGTTGTTATTTTAGTGCTATGTTTTTAAAATTAAGTGCTTTAATTATGCGTTTATGATAAGTCGGTATGTCGTATCTCCCATGATCAAACACAGATTAGCCGCAGAAAGTTGGAAAGTTTGAGATTGGTACAATACCTAGTAACATAGTAATCTTTCGTCATAAAATGATTTTCAGAAGTAATACTTTAACTGACGAGGTAAAAGTTAAATCAAAATTTAATTTTTTCATCTTTGGGATACACATATGTTCGTAAATGATCGGCCGGTCATTTGTATATGATCGACTGGGTCCCGTAGTTAGAACTGATCAAGCAAGTCAGTCACTGAGATAGTGGAGTATAGTCAGTGAGGAAGTAGGGGTACTGCAAAAATTTCTCCCTCAGCCCTTTCTCGATATTGCATTGATTCCCACAGCAACAGCAGGTCTATCCAGACTTCTCTTCCAGTGTCCCGGAGCGAAAGGGGACAAATGTTGCACTAAAGCTCCCCGCAACAGGCTCGAAATCGTAATATTTTCACTTCATTAATTACTATTTACTTCATTTTTTCTCATTAATTCGTTACTCACTATCTCATAATTATCAGTCACTTATTTAAATGACATATTGAATTTTATTTTATTATAAATAATTATTTTCAATTGCATAAAAAATAGATACTGGATAAGCAGGTGTACTCAGTTTCCGAATATCTAAAAAATAAGAATTCCTTTCTAGTAACTTTATTCATAACAATTTTTTCTCAGTGATATACATTTGGTTTAAATTCACTATATTTAAACCAAACTAAGCTAAGGCGTTGATGACCAATCGCTTTTACGATACAAATTACAATACAAAGAGCAATCAACTAATCAAGATATAAATTGGGATTACAGTATGATTTAATTTACAGTACTCTCTCTTGTAATGCGTTACTGTTATAATTTACCAAATTTCGTATTTATAGTTGTTATTAACAGCAAGCTTCTATATTAATAATTCAAATTATTAACAATCTATAGTTATTAATATAATGATAAATAGTGACTATTAGCACGACCTTGCACAGATAACAGCAATTGCATTTTTTACCCTAAACGTTATTTTTAATGGACACTATAACTGAATGAAAATAAAATCAATATAATTTTCATTATATATATAAATATATATACTTAGTAGATGCCCAGAACTCATGGAGTTCTGATCCATGAACAAAATGACTCAGGAAAAAAATTTAACGTAAGGGAAACTGCTGCCAAAAGGGGAATAAGCGAGTTGGTCTGTTAAGTCCCTCTTTAAATGTTTTATACAAGCTCACTGAGTTTTTCTGAATTTAAATCAGCTAAAAAATTTATTTTTCAAAGAAGTAAATTATTTAAACAGTTAAAGGAGGCCCATTACAAGGACTTCATATTATGCTCTCTCGATTTCGCGTTGAGGAAATTAAAGTTTTTGTAATGCTTGATTGTTAATTATGTTAATTTTCATTAAGTTCTGTTTTCATTAGTGGACGGATAGATTCTAGGAAACCATTATGTATAGTACTTTTTAAAGTAAAAAATAATGTAAAAATCGGTTCAGAGGAGAGAATATTAAACTCAGTTTCGGAATCGACCACACAACTGCGTGTATAAAATCATTGAAGAAGGCTCAAATTAAGTTTAAAATATTTATAAAACACTTTCAACAATTTCCGACGACCAGACTACCTTAGCAATACCACCCTACTAAATATCTTAAATAGCAAATCGGAATATTTTCGATTACATTAAACAACGATTCCATCCGGATTGCATAGCAAAATATGAAACTAACATATAATAGAGAATAAAATGAAACTAATATCTTCTATAACGGGTGCAATTATTTGGGAGAAATAAAGAATAAAAAAAAGATGTATTAAGAAATGAAAAGAATGAGGCAGAGAAAAAAGGAAGATGAAATTGTTCTCGGAGGAGACACCGAAGTGTGTTGACGAAGAAAGATGATAAGATGTTATGATGTTTGCTGGTTGACTTCATTCTGTACATGTGTTGGAGGATCCTACACCAGTCTCCTTCACACAGTCCTAATTTTATTTTATCTATAGACTCTTTAATGACAGTGCTTCTTGTCTAAATTACTAATGTTCTCTTTGTAACAAGATAACCTTAGTGATATTCATCAAATATGAAATTTGTTATATTATCAGAGAAAACTTAACTTTTTCAGGAAACTCTATTTTTTATTTTATTTTCATGTGGATGTTACTGGAGTACATATTTGTAAATCATTCATTAAAACGAGTAAAACCTTTTTTCCAGTCAAAATTTTTCTTTATTTCAAAAACGTTTCTACTTATTAAGTCATTTTCAATTTTCTTTTCATTAATATATTCTTACTACTTATAAGTCCATTAATATTTGATTAATTTTACTCATAAATCTGTACATTATCAACCTTAATAAACATAACAATCTAATAAATACATAAGTTATTAAACATGTCCTAAAATACTGAAAATAATTATAGATACCTTTTAATAGTTGTCAATTAAATAAAATGTTTTTAATTGGATAACACAGATAACATGGGGCGACCTGTGGTCTAGTGGTTAGCGTAACAAGCTTCTAAACCCAAGATCGCGGGTTCGTAGCCCGGCAGGTGGCCCTAGGATTTTTTAAAGGGAGTGAAAAATCCTTAGTTACGCCGTCCTTCGGAAGGGACGTTAAACGGGGTCCCGAGCCTTTACGATGTCAGGTACTCGTTAAAAATCCCTATCCTAATTAATTAATTTAGAGCTCCCAATGTAGCATCGTCCGATTAGCCATGGCAGCAAAAAGTGACGTTAAATGAACAAACAACAGATAACGTAACCTATCACAAAAACCTCACAACATTGTTTCCAATTTTCAATATTCATACTATTCAACAGTTTAAAATAAATATAAAATAATGAAAAAAAAGGTGAAAATAGATGAATCTATACTATAACTAAAATAATTACTAATTTGTATTGTTGACTCTTCATGATGTTTATAAGTTTTAAAAAAATAACTTAAAATAATATTGAAGTATAAATAAGATAGATTATTACAGTCCAAAGTTTTATTCATAAGTTTTAATGTGTCCGTGGAGAACATTTCAAACTGCAACCAAAAAAATTTTATTATTTGACAACTATTAAAAGGTTATTTTTAGGACATATTTTTATAACTTATATATTTATTAGATTATTTTGTTTATTTAGGTTGATAATGTACAGATTTATGATTAAAATTATTCAAATATTAATGGACTTATAAGTAGTAAGAATATATTAATGAAAAGAAAATTGAAAATGACTTAATAAGTCGAAACGTTTTTAAAATAAAAAAAAATTTTGACTGGAAAAAAGGTTTTAATCAGTTTGATGAATGATTTACTCTATTTTTTTATATAGTTATTTTTTCCACTTTGTCGAGATATGCAAGATGCTCAAATCACTATTAAAAATGAAATTTGATTATTCTTCATTAATTATCAATAAATTGGTAAACACAAGATCTCTCTTTGAAAGGAACCCAATTAAAAACTTCTGGAGCACGATATAATTTTTCATAAATTAATATAAATATTTATATTTTGCTATTTATAATAGCGTAGGATAATTGTAATTATCTTTAATAACTACTCAATACCTTCTCGACATGATATAAGAAATGCCAATCTTCCAAAAAAAAATTGCCAAGGCACTAATAAATGACACTCAGCTTGTGTGGACTGATTAATTATTATTAACACCTTGAATATTAGTAATTGACCATTTGCCACATTGGATCAGATAAAGTCTGAATTGCTCAAATTGGCTAATATTGAATGTTAATTTAATTTAATCAAAGTTGACTAATTATCAATTGCATATAATAATTTAATTCATGTCCCAATATAACAGTATCAATGATTTGCCGTCGCTACTTATAATGGAAGTTTTTTTGTAACGTTCGGCCCAATCAAAAGAACTAGTGAACCCCATCACTAGAGTCCTATAGATTTCACGCTAAAAATAAATAGAAATGTGTTGTATTACATTTATAAAAAAAAAAGGAGGTTCAGAAACAACAAAAAATTGAGACAGTTTTAAAGGGAAAAGATAAAAATTTTAATGTATAAAAACTAACCACTAATTACTAAGATCGTAAATGATTACGAGATAATATTTAAATAGTCAATATTACGGGATTGTACTTATTTTAGTAAAAAATTTAGTTATTGATCATCCTCATGAGGTTAAAGAAAACGCATGACGGATCTCGAGTGGGAGTGAGTTCCAAAGAGAGATAAAACGGGCGAGAAAGGAACGCTCAAAACTTTTGGTTCTACGGTAACGGATATAAAGATCAGAAGGGCGAGATCTTGTGCCCTAAAGGCTTTGAATTGTAGGAGGCTATAGATATAAGATGGATGTTGTGAGTTGATAGTTTGATATAAGTAAGAACCAAGGAAATAGAGTCTACGGATAGAAGGAAAAAGCCATTTTAACTCGACGTAACGGTGGGACACATGAGACCTCCTCGGGGCGTCGAAGACAAATCGAAGCGAACAGTTCATAATTCGCCTCAACCTCTCCTCGAGCTTGTTCGAGAGGTCACCATATGCCACACAACCATAGCCAAAGTATGGAAAGATAAAAGAAGTAATGAGGAGCTTACGGATAGGTAGTGTTGGAAGATGCCTGGCACGGTGGATTAACTTTAGAGAGCTTATTGCTCGGCGGTAAATTTGGGGAACGTGGGGTTTCCGTGAGAGGGATTGGTCGAAAATGATTCGGAGGTTTCTAACAGAGGAACTGAAGGCAATAGTGTGATCATTTAAGGTTAATCAGGGAAGTGAGCTGATAGATTTAAGAAGTATTGGTACTTAAAGTATTAATACTTTCCATCTAATCGGTAAGTGTACAAAAGAGCTTGTTATTAAAACTAGGACAAAAAACTTCGTCGATCTCTAAATCGCACGGTGTGATGCGAAACTAACTAATTCCGGCTATCTAGAGTTGTTATTGTGTATATAATGTAAATGGCATACATATTGGGTATTTTGATGATTATCAGTCCGATCGCAAAGTAGTAAAAGTATTTAAATGAACTAATTAAAATTAGTAAAAAAAATGGAACCTTTGATGCGTTAACCCAAAAAAGATGAGTTGACTCAAGGTGACTCTTGTCCAGGGCAGAGGAGAAAAGTCTAAATGGCTTGGGCTATTCGCTAATAGATTCCACTTGGGCTTAGCCAACTCTCCCCGCCGGGCCAATTACTTAGGCCCTTCGCAAAAACTGCTCCGTGTCAGCAACCTTCTGGGCTCGGACCTAAAATTTAGGTCATAAGTCCCTTACCAAAACCTTCGTAGAAAATATGTCAGGCCTCCATATTAACCAGTATAATTAAAATTAAAATCATATTGATCGATAACCTTTAATTCTTTTTACCACCAATATATTTTGCAAGAAACGTTTTTAAATGATTTTTATGCACATTCTTTTCATTACCAAGTAAATTATAAGCTAATTAAGATAGCTATTTTATAATTACATATCATTTTTTAAGACTATTACCACTAGTCAGCCTCAAGGTGGCGACTCGTGTTTAGATTTCGTTGTTTTTACACCATCTCGATTTTGTTTAATATATCGTTTGTGTTGCAATGATTGCTATTTATAAAAGATAAAATCGTGGAAACCAAGATATGGGGAATGGGAGTGGAAATGGTCGTAAAATGATATCAGGTTTACCCTTCAGTTTGCAAATGACCAGGTAGTCATATCAACAGATGAATATGATATGCAATTTATGATGAAATGACTTCGTGAACAGTACATAAAGTAGGGTCTGGATACAATTACCTATAAAACGGAATTCATGGCATTCAACTCTCCAATATCAGCTAGAGGTCTAATAGAGGAAGATGGACTGGACAAGAGATTTTGGGGGGAAGGTGTATTGCGGACCGGATACGAATAAGAACAAACCCGATATTAATAACTGTCATCAATACTAGTTCGGCATAACAACATGTTGATGGATCAAGGCCTCTTTAACCAATCTTTAATCAGAATCCGCCAATAGTCGATGTTGTGTGCTGCTGCCATCCAATGCTGCTGAATCCCAGGCTCCTTGCGTCTTCAGCAACACAGTAAATCCACAGCATTCGCGGTCGACCATCCCTCCTCCGCCCATGGATGACCTCTGTCAGCAAACGCTTTGGAATTTCCTCATCGCTCATCCTTCCAATAATGTCGATGTCATCTGCGTAAGCAAGGAGCTAGAACGATCTATTTATAATGGTTCCCGTTGTTTATGTCACTTAGTCTCTAAGTGTCTTTTTTTAACAATTAAACAACTGAGAGGAAAGTGCTTCGCCCTGACGTACACTTCTTCTTGGTGGGAACCCTCGCTGCGATCGTTATAGACTTGGATGGCACATTCAAGGCCGGTCATAGTCATTCTGATTAGACACATGAGACTACCGGGGATGTTGGACTGGCTTAATGTACTATAATGACCTTCCCTACATACATAATAATATGAAAGCAAATCTCATCGAGTGGTTCGGCCACAGAGATAGAATTACTGATAATAGAAATTATTGATAAAAGGTGAGTCGACCGACCACGTAGCAGATGGATCCAGGATGTTAAAGAAGACCTCAGGACAATGAGAGGAGGACTACGGTAGGAGAAAGCGATTGAATTGAATTAAGAATTGCTGTTTAAGAGTCATAATAAATTAAAAATATGGATTGAATTTTGGATCTTTTGTCTCTTTTTCTAAAAACAACGACAATATACAGGAAAGTGCTTTAATTATGACTTTGTTATAGTATATTATAAAACAAATCTAATGAACAAAAAACGACTATATTAGAGTATTCGTAGGTACCAGATTTATTTTTAATTTCCTTTAGGAATATAAAACGTGTTAAAATATTGCACTACTTTTACTAAGTATTTCGCCTAAGCTACATCATCTCAATATGAGAGACCCTTTTTCTGCCTTGTCATGGGCTCCACTGCTTATCACCTCTTGCTGATCCTTATCACTTCGCAAGAGGATACCCTTGTCCTTATCGAGGGCCTTCTCAAGGTCTATAAGGACATGGAAAGGCTGAAGCAGCTGTTCAGTTCACATCTCCCATCTATAGTAACAGGTGAACAATTTGTATATATATATATATATATATATATATATATATATATATATATATATATATATATATATATATATATATATACCCACATAATTATTTGGACAATATCGACAGAATCACCCAATCTATGTAACATTCCTCCCATAACACTACAAATTTAAAAACATTTTAACGGTTCAGACAAATTATGATGATGATGGACACATTCACATTTTCAGAAATATGCTTTGACAGTTCACATATGATGGATGGACAACGAATTAAACTGATATAAAACATAATATTCAATCGAGGACTTGGTCTGGTTTTGGATGTCAAAACAGAGTTACTAGAATTTGTAAAGGATATTGACTTTGATCAACTATGTAATCAAAGAAAGGAAATTGTCTAATACTATCGATATTTATGGATTTTCATGTTATTGATCGTAACAATTTATTTATTATTATTATTTTATATTATTATGTATATAACTTCTTAATTAATGTATTTAGTTATCGAAATTTTTTGCTATAAACCTTCTTGATCTGCTTAAAATTTTAATTATATTTCATGTATTTATTTATTTTTATATCTGTTAATTTTTTAATATTATTTTATAATTTATGATTAAAAATATAATCTTAATTGTACTCTAACTTATAAATTATTATTTTAGTCATGCTGTAAATTTTTAATTTCTTATATTAACAAACTTATGTCCAAAAGTATTTTAATGTAATTATGTAAATTGGTTTATTAATATAAAAATCACATGTAATGACCTGTAGTAAGCTTATTTAAGCATGTTGCAGGTCCTAATATTAGTAAAAAGTCCCTCCACGGGAGGGTAGAGAAATAAAATACAACACATTTAACATTTTATAAATCCTTAATTTTAAGATAAAACTTATATAAAAAATAATATAAATATACAAAGAAATAAGTATCGCTCCATAAGAAAGCAATATAAATTACTTTAAAATATTTTCCCCATTCCATCACTAAAGTTCATCATTGAAAATAAAATATATTTTTTAGTCATGTATTCACCACTACATAAAATTTCACCGAATTATTATTTCATAATTTAATCATTAACAAGCACGTGTGTGTGGGTGTATGTACATATATATAAATAAGAGACCGGCGTAAAAAATCGTGCAGTTAAAGCGCATTACCGAAAACCCAAAACCTAACCCCTAACAACATAAAATCAAATAATTAATGTCGTATATTTTCAAAATTAACACATTCACATGCATAAAATAATACCAATTATATTGCATCATCATACCGAAACTATATAAAGTAAATATAACAGGGCTAAGCTATATTTAAACAGTTAACAATTGAATAGTTGCCTGGGCGCGTTACGTTTTTCAAAGTTACGGGAGAGCCAAAATAAGAGAACCGGTCATTTAATTAGGTGACTGTCATATATCCCTTTCTTCCATTTTATAGATTTTGCACTTACGCCCTTGTAAGTAACACTAGTAAGGTTAGGATATCTTCATATGCGACTTTCTTCCACTGGAACTTTGTCTTGAGAGACCAATCATCCTTTGATATAGACAACGATTGTGCTATGCCTGACCTCTATTGACTGTTTAGGCAACTAAAAACTAACGTTAGTGGTAGGGACCATCACATGGACCTTGTTCAACAAAAAGAAAACAACTGAAAAATGAATCATACGCCGTTCTTCTAGGCAACTATTCATTTAATCAACAATACAATTGCAGCAATTAAGTTTTATTAATAAAAATGTATTGGATAAAAAAATTATGTTTATGCATTGAAATAAATTGTAGATAGCATATCACAGGTATGATAATTTGAATTGAATTTATTTTAATTAAAAATAATTTTATAAATAATTATTTTTTAAACTTTGATGCTGTACTATAAACTGTAAAATAGCTATGTATATCTATCTACTTATCTATGTATCTATATATCTATCTCTCTTTCTCTCTCTCTCTCTCTCTCTCTATATATATATATATATATATATATATATATGCATATATAATACATATACATAGATATGTTGTACATCAAACCGCTGAAATAAAATCGTAAGCTTCTTGTTTTTCTAGTTTTGGCTAGAAGCCGTTTCATATTTGATCAGTTTCCTTTAGACTCAAATATTAATCAGATGTGGCTGGAATATACCAATGCCACCCCTATTGGGGAAAAAGGAAAAGAAAAATTAATTATTACTGCATGCATTCCGTATTGGTATTTTACGTCTATTGAATATTTCTTTATTAATTTCGAAAACACCTACCTTTACTCATATTTTAACGTCCTTTATTAAGTTTAATATAAACTAAAAGTTATTAAAAAAATAGCTCTGGAAAAGGACACCCTTGATTGTTTGTTTATCCAGCAAAGTCGTGGATATTAAAAACAGTTTCATATTCTGGCATATATAAATCTATTTAATCTATATAAACCTCTTTCGAATACATATACCTTGAAAAAATAAATAATTTAAAAATTCCATAAAACGGAATTGGGATAATATTCAATACGAATATAAAAAAAAAACACCTAGCACGAAAATATAAATGCTAGAAAATTGTATATGTATAAAAATGAATATGTATTTTATTATAAGTGTATGATTGATCTGCCCTAGATCACGCTCAACAGCCACGTTTTCGCGGGTACCAAATTAAGGGTACCAACTTTATAGATTCCGGGCTCTGAAGCCATTCTGAAAGGAAGTATCATCACAAGACACTAACGTTCTTTATTATCAATATAAAGATAGTGATTTCCAATCAGACATTAAAAGTCTTAATCCAATTTACTTAATAGGTAAGACGATTAGAAATTAGTTCTCAAGCTACCTACAAGTGTTAAATTTTCCAATAAATAGTTAAGGGCTCATTTAAAATGTTGAAGTGGCTTTAAGGACTTGAGGTCCTTAACTTCTTTTAAGCCCTGTTTAGAACCTAAGTCCTAAGTGATTATATTTTATTGAACAAAATCCATCCTTAATTGATCGAAATGTATAATAAGTAGGAGATTGTATAATAGAGCAGATATTGGTAATACATTATTTGCACAACTGTATATTACAACTCGCTTTAATAGATTACTAATTATCAAGGGCGGATCCAGAATTTTGTTCTGGGGGGCACAACGGGTAGACAGCCAAAAAAATCAACAATAACTTTGAAATAAACTTGTAGTATTTATAGAAAAGTTTCAAAGGTTTATTAAAATATCTAAACAATAGCTTCACTCATATTATTTCTGTTATTTTATTCAGATATTTTAACAACTATCATCCCATGATTTGCCTATAAGTATGTACTGTAATGGATTCTCCACAGAACACAAAAAACCGTCTGAGGTCCCCGTGCCCCTCTCCTCCCCCCTTGGATCCGCCTATGCTAATTATAATTACTAAGTAATTATTGTCACTTCGAGTTGAGTCAAAAACAGTTACCTTTTCATTCTTTTCCCTTCTAATATTTTCAAAAAGTACAAATAATTAGCTTTAATATGGAAAAGAGGATGTAAAATTTCGGTAATATGTTCATCAAGAAATAAAAGTTTCAGCTAACATTTCAAATATAGATGATATATGTTTGTTTTTTTGTTCATTTAACGTCGCTTTATGCTGCTATGGCTAATCGGACGATTATAGATGATATATGTTTGTTGAAACGTTTATTTATAGATGAAATGATTATCGAAATTTACTTATAGTCCATAATTATAATCTCTTTCCCGAATTAAAGCTATCGAGAACTTGTATTTTTGGAAAATGTTAAAAATTAATAGAATAAACTAGTAACTCCTATCAAAGCGACAAACTGCGGAACAGATACCGATTATCTATTTCCAGGACCACGGTAAGCCTTGGATCCTTTACGGTGATTAATTCTGATATAAAATCGTTGTCAATCTGTCTAAAGGTAATAAATATTGATCAAACTGAATGGCTCAAAAATGATGTTTGTAACTAGTTAAAGAAAATAGCTTTTTCTTTATGATAATAAAATAGTTTATAAAAAAAAAAATATATATAGGCATAATAATTGCTTCACCTTTTTAAAACTGCTTCTATCGTATTAAAACTGAATCGGTAAAAATAAAAAGAATAGAAGCTAAAATCCTGTAAAATATTTTTCATAATCATACCCGCTAACCCTTCAAGTTTTTTCGCAATTTAAAGGTTAGCACTTTATAGAGACTGGGTGAGCCTCAGTATAAAACTAGAATACAGAGACATAATAATTGCTTTACATCTTCAAAACTGCTGCTATAATATTTAACCTGAGTCGGTAAAAATAATAAAATTAAAATAGAAGCAAAAATGGTATATGATATTTTTCATAATCATCCATTGTGTTCACGCTCAACCGCCAGGTTTTTCCCCAATTTAAAGGTATCCACTTTACAGAGACTGGTCGAGTCTTAGGAGCGTAGGAGGGTCTGGTGATCCCAGTTTATATTTTATTTTATTTTGTTTTATGTAATGTGACCGAGCAAAGATAAGGGATAATAGCCTGTTTATTACTAACCACATTAAAATGGTTAATAAAAAGTAATTGAATACTATATGACAAAAACGGGATCAATTGAAACAATGAATAAAAAAAGAGTAGGTTAGTAAGAAGTAGAGTAAGAGTTAGTAAGGTTAGTAGTAAGTAGGTTAGTTTGAGTTCAGAAACCAAATGAAATATTCACCTTTTATATAAAATATAAAATAACATAAAATATAGCATTGTTTTGCTATCACTAGTTAATTATTAATAAATCAATAGCAATAATAAATAACAATCATCACTGTTTTTTTATATGGAAAAGTAATAAAAAATTTATTTAATTGGAATATTTTCCTATTGAACAGGAAACATTTTGAAGAATCCCACGATTAATCTCATGATATTGAGCAAAAACGTCATTACTTAACAAATAATGTAACACTAGTCAATATATGAGTTTATTTTTACACATACACGCACAACACACACACACACACACACACACACACACACACACACACACACACACACACACACACACACACATATCTATATAAAATTAAATCAAAATAATGGCACAAGCGTAATTTTATTTTCCCCCAAAAAATTAATAAATAAAAACAAAACTTAATTAATTGAAATCATTAGTAATTTTATTAAAATAATTTAGCATTCTTCTGAATGGTCTGTTGCGTCAATTTTGACGGTTATAATGTACAATTACTATAAAATATATGTGCTCTTGAAAAGTGAGATATGATAGCCAATCTATGATTTACAATTATTTTCTATAATTGTGAATAATCTTCTCCACTTACTGTAATAATGAAAAAATAAACCGAGCATTTATAGAAAACTATAATTTTCTGTGCAACAAAAAATATTTCAGCTTATCCGTTCATAGAAGAAAATCGAGAAGAAAATTCAACCAGGTGAAACCGAACTATACTGAAAATTAAGACAGTATTTTATAATATCTAACAGGTTATAATTATTAAGTAGCATGCAATGGTCTCTTAAGATTGAATATTTCTAATTCAAAGGTACTATTTGTAATGTACATACCTTGACCAGTAATTTCTATGATTTGCGATGTCCTTACCTAACAGAAGAGATGTGCGCGGAACGGGAAATGAATTGTAACTGATAAAGTGTTTATATCAAAAAGAATTAAATATTTGGTCAATAACACCCGAAGAAATGTGAATATGAGGATATCGGTTAGAATTACTGGTCTAAGGTCCCCAATAGTCGATAAATCCTTAAGAAATGTTTGTATTCTTTCCGAATAACGATGTTTTGTGTGTATTACTATCTATTATCTAATCAAACGTTTATCAGTGCAAAATTGTGGTATTTTTTAAAAATAATAATTTTAAATTTTGCATTAAACATAATACCAGTCTGTTAATTACATTATTTTTGTTCGGTGAAACCCTTGTCAATATTACAATATATGTGAAAGAGCCTGTTTATAACAACAAGATTTTAACAAAGTAAAAAGAAAAAAGTACATTTATAAATCTACATCATTTATTATTTTTTATAAAAGGATTCTCTCTGCCTCATTTATTGCTATATGAACAAGATTAATATATATTTATAGAATAGATTAGAAAAAAAATAATCTGGGAAAATGTCCCTCAAGAATAACGGTGTTATATAATAAAAAATAAATTTTCTAGCCAGTAAGATAACTATTAATGTAATCAATTAAATACACAGATATATAAGAACATAAAAAAGGAAAATAATTATTGTGAAATCAATATACAGAGTTAACAGTTGGTATATATAACAGAGAAAATATACACATGCAGATAGGAAACAAATAAAATTATTAATATCCTAAAATCAAAATAATAAGTTTTATAGTTTGGAAGCTTAAAAACTTAAATGGAAATGATTTTTATAGCAATCGAAATACGAATCTCTTCTATTCAGAGAATATGAAAAATATAAAATAAAATACTAAAAATATGAGATTCCTCGTAACCTAGAAAATATAACCGAACATAATGAAATTTAAAATGACATATGGAATAAAATATGCACGAGAAATCTTAAACAAGCATCTGATTGAGATTTGAGCAAGACAGGATTTTATAATAACAAAAGTGTACAGATAAAATATAAAACACCTCTGTCCCGAAGGCTACATAATAAAAACCGATTGTCGAAAAAAGTAAAACAAAAAGTCCTAAAGATAAAAAAAACAATAATTAAACAAAAACAAAACGTAGAAAAGAAAAAATTGATGGTAGTATGTAGAATACAGTCAAACCTGGATAATTGAAATATCATGGTGACAGGATTTCAATTCCACTTAAACAAGGTTTAATATATAGGTAATATAGGTTTCACTTATCCAGGTCATTAAGGTTGCATATGCCACTAAAAGAGGTTCTCAAACAACTTGTAACTTTTATAAACGTAAAAGATCATTTGTAGTACACACTTAAAAGACTATACATGCATAAAAAATATGGCAGGGGGAGGTTAGGATGTAGCAACAATACGGAATACAAATAAGTTAGTTCTTTTCGTAATGTGCTAAATGTTAACACATTAAGTACCAATCAAAAGAAAACAAGCCCATCTATCCCTTCTCGTATTTTTTTAGTAGCCATGCAATTTCCACTTATAGAGGTAAATACAAAAATTGTCCCATTTACAGAGGTAATTTCCACAAAAATTGATTCCACTTATACAGGTGAAAACATTCCAGTTAAAGAGTTTATTTAAGGAAAAGATGATGGGACTTATCCCACTTATCCAGATTCGACTGTATATGAAAAAAGGAATTATGATAGAGAAACTTATTCGCAAAGATGTATGAAAATATCATCCTGAATTACCTACCAGAGTAAGTATATGCAATAGACGAGTAAAGTGTATGTGCAAGAAATTCACTTGACTAAACTATGTAAATAAAAAAATGAAAATGTTGATAAGGCAGCCCATTCTATAGGAAAATAGAGAAAACTGTTCCTCATCCTGGAAAGCTGTATTTTCAAAATATAGCTTTTAGTTACAAAGGACTCTAAGGATTGCATCGTAAAAAAAATAACAATTAACCAAAGGCCGATATTATTCACCAAGTTAGAACTAGAAACATTTTCTTATTAGAGAAACATTTTCTCTAACTGCAAATATTCAATCGGAAGGGTGTTTTTTACAATCTAATTTATTACTTTTTTATGTGAAATCTTTTTTAGCAATTTTTGGTAGGGTGAAAACTTATGGGCTCACGTCACCGGCATGTTATTGACGTATTGCACGACTTAGGGGCCTGTGAATGAATTATACGTTTTGTATTAATTAACTTTAGTTTAAAGCTTAGAATTAGATTGATGTAAGAATATTAATATTTAGCTAAAAGCCCGTTTAATAGTTCTTCAATTAATACTAATAATAACTTAAAACATCAACTTTTCGTTTCCCCATAACATTTTATTCGTCATTAATTATTCTCTTGCTTTAAGTTGCTAATCGACACAAATGTACAAAAATTTTTATGTTGTAATAACAACCTAAATATCATTTCAATTAAGTTTTGCATTGATCTTGAGCAGCCCGCTAGTTTTGTTTAATAAATGACCTACTTGAAAATGTAAATAATTATTTCTCAATGTGCCAATAGATGTGAAAACCATACTAATGATAATAATTTCGATTTAAAAATTATGAAATTTAAATAGTTCAGAATTTAATTGAACCAGAAATCGTAAAGAACACAGGTATTTCTAAGTTTTAGCTTTTACTTTAGTCGGCAGTTCTCATGACTACCTATTATAATTTTTATTTTCAATGGGGTCGGGCATATAAAATAAGTCGTCTAGTCGATTCTGCTAATGAACAGACATTGAGGATAATTTAAATTATTGTTTTTTCCTAAGGGTTTCCTCAGATTGAGATTTCCTTCAACTAAAAATTTCCCTTTAATTCGTTTTTCCATTTGCTGTTCGTGGTCTTCATCGCCGTTTCATCCCTTTAGCACTAGAACTGAATATTAAATTGGGCAATCGTTCCTCCTCCATTCTTCTGAGATGACCATATCATTCCAATCTTACCAGTGCTATTAGTAGACGAGTAGAACTGCAAGTAGAAGCACAGCTAGGACCAGGATGTGCTTAATAAAAATCATGGAGCAGACCACCGCAGAGGGCAAATGGAGTACAAGTAAGACACCAACCACTGAAGTAAACATGCCATTCACATAAGGACAAGCAGTAACTAAAATTGTGTAATTTTTCGTATAATTATGCTATTTATTGCAATAATGCCTTTTATTCTATTTCATCTTCACTCCTCAATATAAAATACACTCCACTCATATCATAGAGAGAAGGTACCAACCATATCCGATCAAGGGAAGGCATATTTTCTACTTTAAAGAGAAAATAGTATTATTATTATTTAAAAAAAAATGGAATTAATAAGACTCATAAGCTATAATTATAGCCTTATGACGCAAGTATACCGGAAGCGTTTGAAACGATAACTCCGACTGAAGGAAGAGTACACAGCAGCGAAGGGTGGAAATGTACAGAGTACACAGTGAACCCGGCTGATTAATGAAGAATAAACAGTGAGTGGGGTTAGAGTCACCTTCTCATTAGCGGACCCCGCAGGGAGGGATATTGTCCCCCCACACTATTAGTCAGGTATGGCTTCCTCGATGCCACCCATCTCATCTGCTTTTGTAGCGCCACGAATGCAACGATGGGGGCGGAATGAGAACGCTCTGGGGCCACAACAATAGCTTCACCTCATTTATTAAACAATAGGGACAGCCATGTTTGGGACTCATTGTTTGGCCGTACTGATACCGATGTATAACTCATTCAAACATAATAATAAATGAGTAATGCACTGCTATTACACAAGGGAACAAATTTTTATTAATTTTTTGTTGCATGGAGTTTTAGGCCTGTTGTTTACTAATTAGAGGTTGGTGATTACAAATCTAGCCTCAGTTTTTCTCCAGCACCTTTTGTTTTTGGCAAACAGCTGATAGACATATATTTGTACTAGTCACATTCAAACTTCAATTCAACTGAGTTGTTTAGTGAAAAAGTTTGTGCTCTTGTGTTAAATAACAATGTCCAAGTTAAGAAATATCTGTAGAAACGATCCAAACTATTTCTGTAACATCTGTGGTGAATATACATTCAAAAATTGTAGGCTAAGTGTGTCAGAGTTTATAACACAGGTATATTTTGATTACTTTGGATTCGCTTTGGACATCCGTGACAAGTACTGGATCCCTCATATGGTATGTAAAACATGTGTTGAGTCTTTGAGATTATGGGCAAATAAGAAAAGACCCCATTTTAAGTATCAAACACCAATGATTTGGCGGGAACCTAATAATCATCAAGATGATTGTTATTTTTGTGTGATTGATATTAATGGAATTAATAAAAATAACCGGTCGAAATGGTCTTATCCAAACTTGTTATCTGTTACTCGACCAGTCTTGTTCTCTGGCGATGCACCAGTACCCCAAGCTTCTTCATCTGTACAAAATGATCATGATATAGAAAAACAAAACTATTCTTCAAGTGATGAAAGTCGGACAAGTGATTCTTACCCTGATTTTACTTCTGAGCCCCAGCTCTTTAATCAGGAAGACCTCAATGCATTAATCAGAGATCTTGGTCTTTCTAAAAAGATATCGGAGATTCTAGCTTCTCGATTAAAGCAAAGAAATCTTTTAACCCCAGAAACAAGAATTTCATACTATCGTAACCGAGAGGCAGAATTGCTGTCATTCTTTTCTAAAGATGACGACTTTGCTTTTTGTTCAGATGTTCCTGGTTTATTGAAAGCAATGGGAGTACAGAAGTATGATCCAAATGAATGGCGTTTATTTATTGACTCCTCTAAACGTAGCCTGAAATGTGTACTTATGCATAACGGCAATAAGCTGGGTTCGATACCGATTGCACATTCAACTACAGTCAAAGAAGAATATGCTACTGTAGCTTCTGTAATGGATAGAATCAAATACAACGAACAAAAGTGGTTGATAAGTGTTGATCTAAAAATGGTGAATTTTCTTCTTGGACAACAAGGTGGATATACAAAATATCCATGTTTTATTTGTTTATGGGACAGCAGAGCTAGGTCTGAGCACTGGATTAGAAAAGATTGGCCTTCCAGGCAATCTATGGTTCCGGGACAACTGAATGTAATAAATGAGCCCCTTGTGCCCACGGATCGAATAATACTGCCACCTTTGCATATCAAACTAGGGCTCATGAAACAATTTGTCAAAGCTTTGAACAAGGGTGGTGATTGCTATAAATACATCTCTAAGAAGTTCTTTAATTTGAGCCAAGAAAAAATTAAAAATGGAATTTTTGATGGTCCCCAAATAAGAAGGTTGATAAAGGATGAAAACTTTATTAGTTACATGACTGATGTTGAAAAAAATGCCTGGAATGAATTCGTTTGGACTGCTCAAAATTTTCTGGGAAACAAAAAGGAAGAAAGCTATGCGGAGCATATTGAACTAATGTTGTTACACTTCCAGCAGCTTGGTTGTAATATGAGCATCATAGTACACTTCCTCCACAGCCATTTGGACCGTTTCCCTGAAAATCTTGGTGATCTGAGTGAAGAACAAGGGGAACGGTTCCATCAGGACATTCGAACTATGGAGGAACGTTACCAAGGTCACTGGAATGCTCACATGATGGCGGACTATTGTTGGAGCATTAAAAACAGCCCCCGTGAACCGAATCAAGCCAGAAAATCTTACAAAAGAAAATTTTTTGATATGTAGTGGTAATTTTTTTAATAGTTTTCTTAATAAAAAATATTTTCATCTTAACAAACAGTTTATAATTATAACCCCAAAAGTAAAGCTGATACAAACAAACTGACTTCAGATCTTAAATCAGCACCTCGAGGAAGTAGAATATTAGTCAAAATATTTCATGCAACAAAAATGTTGTTCCCTTGTGTTATTTATGCACATTATAAGAATAGAATAAAAAAAAAAAAGAAAAGGATAAAAAAGAATTATATTTATGGTGGCATAGAACGATATAACATGATAGATCATAAAAAAAAGGCCTTGATCGCAATTACAACACATATCAGAAATTTGCAATGACAGGTTAAAAACCTAAGACATGGAATGAGCGACTTCAGGTCACCCATGGAGACTACCTCAAGTTCTGGAAACTCACTAGAGCTTCTTCAAATAAGTCTGTTTGATCGAGACCACTTCCTAACAGGAGCTGAACAGGCTGAGTACCTAGCTCAGTAGTATAAGCGTGACATCGACGAACACACGGGAGTGTCACTCTCACTACTCTTATTGAGCAAGGAGAACAATTACACCTTTGTTAGCCCGAAGCAGTAAAAGGCTATCCTAAGAAGATCTCATGGAACACAGAGCCCTTGGACATGATGGAATACAAATGGTTCTACTAGAACAACAACCGCGGCGAGGAATCGCCCACCTTGTGACTTTGTACAACTCGTTCTTGAGAGTGGGATATCACCCCGATAAATGGAAATATGCCATCCTGTTTCCACTTCTCAAGCTAAGTAAATGATTGGATGAAGTAGACCTCTACAGACCAATTAGCATACTTCCTCATCTCGCAAAGATGTATGAAAATATCATCCTGAATTACCTACGAGAGTAAGTATAAGCAATAGACGAGTAAAGTGTATGTGCAAGAAATTCACTTGACAAAACTATGTAAATCACAAAATAAAAATGTTGATAAGGCAAACCATTCTATAGGAAAATAGAGAACACTGTTCCTCATCCTGGAAAGCTATAATTTCAAAATATAGCTTAAAGCTCCAAAGGACTCTAAGGATTGCATCGTAAAAAAAAAAAAATTAACAAAATGCCGATATTACCCACCAAGTTAGAACTAGAAACATTTTCTTATTAGAGAAACATTTTCTCTAACTGCAAATATTCAATCGGAAGGGTGTTTTTTTACAATCTAATTTATTACTTTTTTATGTGAAATCTTTTTTAGCAATTTTTGGTAGGGTGAAAACTTATGGGCTCACGTCACCGGCATGTTATTGACGTATTGCACGACTTAGGGGCCTGTGAATGAATTATACGTTTTGTTTTAATTAACTTTAGTTTAAAGCTTAGAATTAGATTGATGTAAGAATATTAATATTTAGCTAAAAGCCCGTTTAATAGTTCTTCAATTAATACTAATAATAACTTAAAACATCAACTTTTCGTTTCCCCATAACATTTTATTCGTCATTAATTATTCTCTTGCTTTAAGTTGCTAATCGACACAAATGTACAAGAATAAGAAAAAGCTTAAGATTGAAGAAAAACACTTAAGCTTTTTCTTATGAAAAACGGAATGGATTTCAACAAATGAACATTGGATAAGTAAAAAGTTTGCTACTTTTATTAATTAAGATTCACTCAAAATTTTGTCCATGGTGTTATACATTCTTAATACCAATCGTCTTATGAATAGAAGTCACAATTGGGTTATCATAAATACCCTGTCCTGCCGTTCCAAAGAAAATTAAAGTGTTCTATTTTTAATGGATCTGAGACCATCTTCCTCTAGAAGAGTATGACACTTTGGTATAAACCCATCTCGAAAGGGACTTGCAGGAAATAGATCTTTCCCGAGCCTTGAGAAGGAGAAGGATAAGGTGAAGAAAGTTAGGAGATGGAGGACCTTGAAGGGACCACTTTGTCCGCTGATTACAAGAGGTCTCGGCCATCGAGGGCTGAATGGACCGTTCCTAACAACAAAGGATCGATAAGTCTGCTCCGAGCACCACAATGGTCAATATTGCTCTGTTTCATACAGGCTATATGATTAGCCTATCCAGAATGGTTTTGGATTCGAACAATTCAGAAGTTGTAAATGGAGCCTGGCAAAGAACTGACGTTTTTCCATGATGGATGAAGCCTTAGGTGTTAACATAAAAGATGAAAAAACTCCCCCCAACAGCCTTCAGAGGGCCAATACTAGGGCAGAGATAAGTCCCACAATGCCTTTGGAGGTGGCGCGGTCAGCATCAATCTCCGGGAGGGTGGTGAAGGGCCGGCCCGAGGGCTCCTTATTGCTCCGAAGCAGAACATATATTTTATCGAGTTGGGTGCGAGGTGGATACAAGTTTCATGCTCTAGCATCTCAGCAAATCAGTTCTTCTCCAGGTACTGAAAGATTTTTAGATTAAATAGGTTTTACTGGATAGAGGAGTTTTTCAATTTTATAAATATCTAATTTAGTATTATTAATTAACATGAAATAGATGTAATTGGCAGTAGATGACATCAAAGAGACCGAAATGTAAAATAATTATGACACAATTGATCTGATGGACGTATTAAAACTTCATTAAAAAGTGAATGAGAAACAAAAATTATCTTTGTTATAATTTATTTTATCGTTATATAATATATTTTTTTTAAAATTTTATTTGAAAAGAAAAGATATGGCCAGGACCGGGACTCGAACCCGGGACCTTCACCTCTCCGTGATGACGCCTTATCCATCTCGGCTATCCCGGCTTCGCTTCACGGCCATATGGATAAGGCGTCACCACGGAGAGGTGAAGGTCCCGGGTTCGAGTCCCGGTCCTGGCCTTATCTTTTCTTTTCAAATGAAATATTTAAAACATTATATAATATAAAGATAAAATAAATTATAATACTATTAACGACTTTAAGTCAACTAGATCCAAAATAAAATACTGTTAAAGTAACATTCTCCCCGTGTATACATCGCAAAGTGGGAGAACACGGAGATATAGGATCAATTGAAAAGAGGGGATATGGCTGGCCGGGATAGCCGGTATGGATAAGGCGTCACCCCGGAGAGGCGAAGTTCCCAGGTTTGAGTCCCGGTCCTGGCCATATCTTTTCTTTTCAAATAAAATATTTAAAACATTATCTTCTGTTTGATTTTTTTTTCATTATTAAGATTCATTGAAAAAGAAAATTACTTATTTGATTTTAGTTAGGTTTGTCAATGGCTATAGACATGCCAGGTCAGAAGAAAACTATGAGCATAGAATTATTATAGCAGTGACTTATAAGTAAGTGATTACTTAGTTTTATTGTAGTCACTAAGTTATATGTTAGTCCATATAAGAGTCAATCAAGTCAGTTCACATCATAACATTCCTTGAACTCCCATCTTCTTTTATGTGTATATATATCAACTCTATAACATTGATAAAGATAGAAATAATAGTAGAGGTAGAGAAGATGGTATGACTACACTCTAGTATGCAAAGAGAAGTCACTAACATGTCATTTTACCCTTAATTTTGTTTAAGACGTGATTAATGGAGCTAAACAAGTACAAAAACCTAAGAAATTTATGTCCTCCATCCTGAAATATATAACTCTATAAGGAAGAAAATGGTCCGGATGGAGATAAAAAATTCTCTTACATAGGGGGAACTGTTTATTGGAAATCCAAAGTTTCGACCCACCATTATTTTCCGCGCTAATGATGGGATCATGATTTAAGGCTTAACTGATGTTATAGCGCTGTACATTCAAAAAGAGAAATAATAACTGTTAAAGAAAATTAAAATTTCGAAGAAAAACACTTTTTGAAAAATTGTAAATAGCTGTACCAGGGAGGGTAACTGATGGTACACAATTCCGACTCTAGCTTGTCTCGCCAATTAGCTGAGAGCAATCTGAGTGCATCATGTTTATTTCTCAGACATGCAGTTTATTCCGCAAAATTAGTTGTTTGGGAATAAGCACTATCAACGCAGAGATGAAGTTGATTAGGTGGTGGACGAGTGAGAGAGAAATTGACAATAACTGGCACATTTAGTTTCGTGACCTTGTGTTTCTTTCTTATGATCCCTAAGCAATCAGCCTTTCCTTAACTGTATTACAATCATATCTTCTTGTCCGGAAGAGGATGGCGAGCACAGGATTGAGGAGAACAGAAGGAAGGGCCAGATTGCGGAGGCTGACTTCAAGGGCCGGATGATGAAGTGGTGGGCCACTCTGCATATTGTGCCAGGGCATATCCATCAAACCATTCATTACTGCCCTGCCCTACTCCAAACAGATTTATATCCACCGTCATCAATATGCACTCCTAATAAATAACAGTCCTGTCCCCCCTTCCAACATTTTTATACATCCGTCCAAATATTACAGACACTCCAGCCTTGGTTCTTTCCCTAATTGCGGATTCTATCTCATGGATTTTCTACATTATTTATTCAAGGCGTTGAGTAAATTAGCCCTGAAATCTGTAATGAATTATTAGTCTCTGAAAATCTCAATATTAGTTAACTAACAAGGACGTTCCTTACCACTAGAACCCGCGAAGGATTAGGGGATCAGTACCAAGGTAGAGACTGTAATGTTTCTTGGAACAGATGTGCAGGGAGGGGAATGTCCCAGAGCACGACCAACCGCTAGATTCTCCACTTCATTTTAGATACCATCTCCGGCTGCTAAAAGATTAAATAAAACTTCCAGCAAGTTAGATTTGAACTCAGGAACTTCGGAATTGCAACTCGGCGTGACCACTCTCTATAAAATATATTTGTTTCACAATTATTTCATTTATTTACATCAAGTATTTCAATGATTGCAGTTAAATTATAAAATAAAAATTGATGTAATCAATAGTTGTTATTATTGACTCAATTTTATATTTTAAAAGTAGAACTTCAAGAAAAATCATCTGTTTCAAGTGACATTTCGAAGTCATAGGTTGGCAATCACCTTCGGTATTTTCACTTTGGAAGCGACTACTCTGGATACTAACTATAAATATTGGGTAGAAGTGTATCCATAATGCTATCTCAGGTTTCGAATTCAGATTACTCTTCTGCCAATATTGTGCTTGTTTAAAGTGAGAACTTATCCCCTTTTAAGGGATATGGTGCATTATTCACAATGTTAGAATTGTTAGAAATAAAATATATTTAAAGGGCCTTTTAATTATAGCCTGTAATGATAACAATAGACATAATGTATTAATTAATTGTTTTAAGACACCTGTGAATGGCATGTCTAAGTTCTTGGGAGAATAAACTATTCCTTTATGAATAAGATTGGTTTCAAATGTTTATATTGCAATATACTCAACCAGTAGCACTGAACATATGGTCAATTTAATTTATCGAATTCTCTTCTTGTAATTTTACCATTTATTATTTTATGGTATAAATATAGTTTTACTTTATTTTGCTTTAAATGTTGTGAGAATTTGTAAAGTTTCAACTTTTGGTGGTTTCGTGAAGCCACTGAGTTTAAATTTGGGCCGCAGTGTTCTAATAGGCGTATCAAGCCAGGTTATATGCTTTCCACAAGCGGGCAGCCTCGTTTCATTACATTCTCTAATGAGAGTTTCAGCGGGTTGCGATTAAAGGTTTTGAACATCAACCCTATGGTACGATAGCTGAAATCGCTGAGTTTTAAAACAGACTAGAAAATACAGGAGTAGAAATACAAAAAATGATTTGTGTACATGCGAAAATTGTGTGGAGTACTATAATACGTCCTGGATAAAACACACCTTAAAATATGTTATGTCTTTTCCCAAATGTAAGCTGACAACAAGATTTTTCGAAACGATCAGAAGCCTTCAATAGACTTGAATCAGGAATCTTTATTTTAAAATTTATATTTTAAACGATCATACACAACGACTTGAACATTCCCAATGTAAAATAATATATTCACAGCAAATACACAACAATCTACTCTTCAACACAAAATCATCCAAATCCATTTGTGCATTTTAATTTCTACGAGTATTTCCTGTTACCCGGGCCTGCTAGACGAATATTAAGGGGACAATGGCCAAGAGACCTACTCAAGAACTACTGATTATTTAAAAAAACATCATATATTTGCAAATCAAAGAGATAAAACAGACACTGAGATCAATTTCTTTGGATGCGAAAATGTGCATGTGCAGATCTTACTAATAATATAAATGTGAAAGTTTGTATGTTTGTCTCTCTTTCACTCAAAAACTACTGGACGGATTTGGATGAAACGACAGTAGTATAGGCTTGACATCAGAATAACACATAGGCTTTAGCAAGCGCGGATTTAGAGGGGGGCACACGGGGGCACGTCAGTTTTTTTAAGTACTGTGGAGAATCCATTATAGGACATAATTATATGCAATTCACATGATAATAGTTGTTAAAATAACAGAATGAACATGAGTGAAACTATTTGTTTTGATATCCTACTAATCTTACAAATATTATAAATGTGAAAGTTTGTATGTTTGTCTCTCTTCCACGCAAAAACTACTGGACGGATTTGGATGAAACGTGACAGTAATATAGGTTATACATCAGAATAACACATAGGCTATAGCAAGCACGGATTTAGGGGGGCATGTACTCCCCCCCCCCGACATTTTTCTAGGTACTGTGGAGAATCCGTTATAGGATATAAATAAAGGCAAATACCATGATCATAGTTGTTAAAATAACAGAAAGAACTTGATTGAAACTATTGTTTTGATATCCTACTAATCTTACTTCTTACTAATATTATAATCTGGATTGGGATGAAAATTATTGAGTAAAATAGGTTATACATCATAAGCTAAAGCAAGGGCAGATTTTTGTGGGAGCACGAGGGCATGTACCCCCCGTTATAGTACATAATTAAAAGCAAATCAGGAACTTAGCATCCTGAAATTTGTAGATAGGTTCTTTGTATAGTTTGCAAAAGAAATTTGGATAATTCCACCCCAAAGGTTTCCCCTTTAATATAATAGGGGTTCAAAGATTGTATAGAATTCGTCAGTTTTGAAGTTAGACATCTGAAATTTTGGATGTATAGGTAAAATACATTTTAAAAAAAAATTAAATAATTTATTTTAAATGATCTTTCGCGAAACTTTATGTGGCAGACCAGCGAAGCCGCGGGCATAAGTTAGTGTAAAATAAAAGAATCATAGAAATAATAATATTTCAAAATAACCTTCGCTCTAATATTTAAATTTATTGATATTTCTAATGATTTTTGTCTTTGATAGTTTGCATTTTTTGGGTTTTGTGATTTCTGGGGAGCGGAGTGGTTCAGTGGTAGAGCGCTGAGTTGCAGAGCCGTAGATCTTGGGCTCAAATCCCGCTCACTGGCAGAATTTAATTTAATGTATTAGCAGCCGGAGATGGTCATTTGGGATTAACGATCCATCTGGAGCTCACCCATCCTTTATAAAGTGGGTACAAAAAATAAGGGGGAAAATCTGGCGGATGAGCGTTATACAGGAAAAATCACCTCTCTGCACAACCGTTGTCCAAGAAGTCAACAGTCACAACAGTCTTTAACATGTATTAAACCCCAGACTCTTCATGGATTGTAGTGGGATATGTACAAGACTAAATATATTTCCGGAATTTCACTAGAATTAAATGTTTATTTAATTATAATATATTTATCACAAAATTTGTCTTTCTATCACTTATTAGTTCTATATTGATTGATTTTTTTGTTTTTTTAATTGCAGATAGACGTTTAAGGGCAGTTTGAGGTACTGAGAAGCCTGCGAGGAAACCTCGGTGTATTGAGAAAGAGATAAAAGAGTCATGTTAGAGTTGGAAGGTAAGTGTTTAGAAAGATATGGGAATTGGAGATGCTAAAGTTGAGGAAAGAGTGAGTATAAACAAAGTCCCAACCGGCGAGTCGCTATCTCTGAGCTCAGGCATATTTTTGCAATTTGCCCCCCCCTTTACCAGACTCCTCCTCAGGGCATCGCTTTATCCTTCTCGTCTTAGCTCTTGAAAATAAAAATAAAACCGAATATGTTCTCTCCTTTTACGATTTCGACTGATAGTGCGGTGTCGATGACATTTCAATCGTTTGTATTTCGAAAACCGCTAGTAAGCAAGTGTTGTTCATTGTATTATACTTGTTTATCTATTGGGTTGTTAAATAAAGAAAAAATTAAAATCAATGATTTATAACTGTTTTTATTGATCAAAATAGTCTCCATTAGTTTATAACATTTCTGCTAACTACCTTCTATATAGAATTTTGTAATCCTCAGAATTTATAAATTCAAAAATTGATCTAATGTCCTTTGATCAATACTTTTTTTTTATAATAAACTGCGGTCTGGATGTGTAAAATAATGACATTTAGTAAACAAGGGGCTCGAAAAGTAGGACGGGTATGGCAGTGTCTCATAACCAAACTGCAACAGTTTTCGGGAAGTCAAACGTGATATATCTGGTCGAGCGTTGTCATGCAACAGAATGGGCTCCTATCGATTGACTAAAGATGGGTTCATTATTGTAAATTTCTGATGCATTATTTCAATTTGGTTAATATAAAATTTGACATCGATGGTTTCTGAAGGACTCAAGAAACTGCAATGAATCAGACCATACGAAGCCAACCAAACAGTGTCCATCACATTTTCTGGCTTTGGAAAATTTGATGTTTCTACTTTTTCAATCTATTGTCCATAACGTCTGCTTTTGTCGTAGAGGATCCAATATTCACAACAAATCACAATTGTGGACAGAAAAGGATCGCTGTTGTTTCGACAACGATGTGTAGCACAAATTTAATACCACTGATATTCTTTGGCGGTCGTTTAATCTTTGTGAGATCCAAATATTAAGCTTTTATACTTTCTCAATCGCCTTGAGATGGTCGTTGGCGGTTGGTTTCCTGAGTTTCCCAGTCAGTTCTTGAACAGTTGTTCTGGTATTTGCTTCCTGGAGAGCTCAGAGAATATCGCCATCAAGGGCAGAACTACTCGCACGGCTTTCTTTGTCTTCAAGAAGTCTCCTTCTCGAAATTCGGGAACCACCGTTAAACAGGGCACTCACTTATACTGCCTTCATCTCAGACTGCGCTGATAGTTCCCACCTTTTGGGACCTGTTTCGGTCGTGATTGAACTTTTGAAAATCATGCGAAAGCCACGCTTTGGTATTTTAGTTAAGACTGAATTATTTTCGAGTAGCAAAATGTTACAGAGGTAAACAAGCATTTTGGTTTGAAAGTGAATTAATAATTTTACATTTATGAAAGTCATTAGTCCATCAAACATAAACCGTTTACTATTTCGAGGGGTATTTTAAAGATAAGATAATGTTACGGGCTACTGGGTATTACAATGAATTAAACCATTCCTTAAGTAAAGATACTAATATTTATTAACAAAAATGATAAAAATGATACAAGTAAACTATTAACAATTAAATTATTAAACTAAGATAAATTTATAATAACAATATTCTAAATATTTATTATAACCTAGGTCTATTTAATTATTATAATAATATAAGATATTACTAATTCTAGACAGCTTAACTAGTTACAATAGTTTCTATGACTATTATAAAATTACACTACAATTTATAACTAATAGTTAATACTTACAGTTCACTAGTCCACCGACCGTAAGATTCTCCAAGTATGACAAACTGACACACAGTAACAAACAGAAACAGTTTATTACACTCGCGAGACTGTCACAGTTCACTGATACACTTATTACACTTGCCGGTTCAACACTGACTAGTTTATCACACTGAAACTCACTGACACGCACTTATTACGAGATCATCACAGTGCCTGGTCTGCTCTCAGACTAAGACTGACTTGCTCGAGGCGAGGGAAGTATTTAAATAGGCAAGGCCGAACATTCTAGAACACGGAAGGGGCGAGACAATACTGGAATCTTCTTAATCCTTTTCCGACAAAAGGAGACGATCTAGAAG
Organism: Arma custos; assembly: GCA_037127475.1. Lineage (NCBI taxonomy): Eukaryota > Metazoa > Arthropoda > Insecta > Hemiptera > Pentatomidae > Arma > Arma custos. The sequence goes on from CM073760.1 coordinate 43,626,435, forward strand.
GTCCTAATCCCATTTTAACTTCTCCCGCCGACGGATTTAAGCCGCTAATCCCCTTGCTTCCGTCCTCCTGCCGGCGACCGTAACAATAAGATACTGCATGATTGTCCGAAATCGTCGTATATTATAAATCACGTTCTATTACAGATTATAAAAAATATATATAAAAAAACTACTAAGAGAACAAAAACATACTTAGTCCTAATACTTCTAAGGAGGTGAAGATGAGACATGGGGTAAGAAAATGGAATATCGGAAGGAAAGATAAAGAAAACTAGGAAATTTATTTTAATTCTAAATTAAATTATATAAATTTAATTTTAATAATTGGTTGAAATACATAAACGATATATTCCAAGGTGTTAGAAATAATGCAATTGGGTCAAACGTTCACCAGTAAACCAGATAGTTAATCAATTAAAATTATAATACAATGCAAAGATATATATATATATATTGTATCTTATAAAGTCTTTACTCTATTAAATTAAAATATAGAGTGAGTGATTTACTTCAGGTAGGCAAACATTTTTAAGTAACTTTTATAATGTGTTCTTACATGGATAAACCTTTTCCGATGGAAAGGTTAAATTTCCAATTACATTTTTATTTAAGTTCCAGTTAAAATGTTATGTAAATTAATTGACATTCTAACTCAATTTTTTTCTAATTTATAAATGTTATTGTTTAATTCAGGACAAAGCTGCTCGTTCCGATTTAAGGCAAAGTTGAAGTAAGGAATAACAGAAAAGTTGCATAAAATATACCTGGTAATGCGTTCTTCCCTATCCAATCCGAGTAGTTGCTTAGTTTGTTAGAGTTGAGATCCGTTTTCGAACTACAACGAATCTCTCCGATTCTGGCCCGAGAAGAGAAACAAGTAAAGTTGCCCAAAGAAAATGGGGGGAATCACGTGCTCACAAGTTAAGTAATGACATCCCAATTTTACCTTCCGAAAACACGTGAGCCGGCTTTCCTATAAAATAATTGCTTGCCTCTACAACTTTCCCAAGTCGGAAAACTTCTTTCCGGAGCTCTAATTAATCGAAATTATACAAGTGCATAGTTTCTTTGGGTAAGGGTTCGAGATTCAAAAGCCACCATAACTTTTTTAACTTCTAATTTTAATGAGTTTAAAAGCGATTTAGTAAAAGGTGAGAGTTATTCGGTGTGCAAAAATGCTCCAATATCATTTCAGGAGTCATTAATGTTTACCAATTCAAAGAACAATTTTTTTTTAATCATTAAATCAGAAATTGTTAGCTATCTCTAATCGTATTTTATTCCCAGTTTGTTAGTAATTAAATATTTAATATAATGCATTTTATACATTTTTTATTAAGATTAATCGCTGATTTTTTTTTTATAAAATAAAGAAAAACTACTGACCTTTTGAGACTGTCCAGTTAGAATTAAATAGATATGATTTCTTTGATTATTTTTCTTTATCAGTTAATCTTGTATTTTTATCAGTTAAAAATCAAGGCTTGAGTATTCTTGACGTGATGGGGCTTGAGTATCACGAGGACCCTGAGAGCTAAGCCGATAGGGCCAACCATGTCGGACAGGTCTTAGGTGAGTGATCAGACTAAGAGAAGAAGTACCACTCCCTAAGTTGGTGATAACTGTGCTGGGCCAAAAGCTTAAAGCTTTTCTCCTCAGTCATAATATGCATTTTTTTTTTCTCTTGCCCCTTGACTTATTATTTTGTAAACAGTATAGATGGGATCTCTTTTAATTAGATGGTAGCAGGGTATAGTGATTTGCTCAGGAGAAAATCTCATGTTATATTTATTTTCGGTTGCTTCTGTAGAATGTGGGAGAGTAGACAGCCGTGAAGGGGTCACCCAACTTCGCCTTGATCTGAACCACGGTTTTCAAGCTACATCTGTAGACAGCCCATAGCTCCTTAACCAGCCTCTTTAAGGCCAAATCACTAGTATCCTTACCCCAACATACAATCGGCCTCAAGGGAAGTGATAAATCGGTTTATATCCATTGATTTTGACATCCCTTGAAAACCTCTACACGATACCCAACAGTGTTACATAGTGTAAGACCATCATTCCCTATAGCCCTAAGCTCCGTTTTCGTAAATCACATATCAGTGGGGGAATCGCCGATTGGAGCACTCATCCAAGTACTGGTCACACTAGACGTTGCTTAACGTTAACTTAGATCGCCTATTGTAAGCGATAATATTTTTTTTTTCACTGCCTTTTAAGACCATGCGAATATCAATACTTTTCCTTTCCCACTTTCGCCCTTCATTTGTCCTAGTACTTTCATATCATTCCTTTACTTCCTTTCTTTCGACCAAGCAGTACCCTTCCGTTCTTCGGTATTTTCCTCAAGAACCTTGATTTTAAAGTTTTTTTCCGTATTTCTTTCTGTATAGGCAGTCTTTATCTGTTATTTTTATTTTGCCTGTTTTTCTGTCTCATTTGTTTTACATACCCTCCTACCTTGTTGGATCTTAATCTATAGCCTTCCTGTGTTTTTGGACCCATAGATTTTCCTCACGACGCTTTTCTTTATTTTCAATAATTTGTCTAGGTTAGGAAGACATGTCTCCATACCATACGAAATAATTGGTTTTAAACCCTGTTGTAGTGTCTTATTTTTGTGTTAGAGGATATGTATTTCTTATTGTAAATATTTGTTGTTGCGAAGCATATTTTTTCAAACTTTGTGGTGTTAAAGTTTAATTTTTTTTTTAATTATTTAGAAATAATTCTTATTATATAGTTAGATTTTCTTTCTTAATTATTAACAACAAAAAAACTCTGAATACAAAAATACTATGAATATACAATACGATAAAATACCGCATAAGTGTATAAAAGGAATCTTGTGGCGAATTTAAATAAACTTGGAAGAGATGATATCCTCTACTCCAGAGATGATATTCGCTCCAATAAAACGCAATCCCTGCAACGGAGTGGTGGATTCAATATCCTCGGAATAATTTTCCGAGCGTTTTCCCCGGGTGGGGGCCCTATAGAGGGAAGACTACTGTCAATAAGGCGCGGGAATAAACTTTATTCAACCTTGATAAGAATTAGTGACGTGTGAAGGGCTTCGGCAGAGCTGACGATGCATCCATCACGGCCCTATCGGTTGCCATAACACACAAAGGCTCCTGTCTCCTTGCCTCCGTCTTGGAAGGCTACAGGTTCTGTCAACGGCCGATATCTCTCACCACCAGCCTATATGTCAGCGTTTTGATATTCAACTTAGCTTTCTTCTTGTAAGGTTTGCTTATACTATGAAAATTTTCAAATAAACAATACAACATAAGGTTTGGAGTTTTCACCCCTAAGAATAAGATCCCATTATTAAGTTTAATTAAAGATAGAATAACATTTTCTTGATGGACCTTCATTAATGTGACTTAGCCAAGCCAAGCATCATAACATAGCATAACAAATCACCATATCATAGAATCACATAAACGCTACGACAAAAAGAATTAGGAAGGAATGGCTATTTCTTAGCCAACTAAAACAATAAATAGAGATAAGGTAAGGTATAGATACATCCACATGTAACGGTAGCTCACCACAAAATGAGCTCACATATGGTGGACTTCAAATCACTTCGGTCTATCCCGATAGGTAGCAGCACTTGACACACGAGATAAGCGATAACAAATTAAAAAGAAGAAATCTGACAAAGGGTCAAAGAAATCGTGCCAGAGAACGCATGAAGAAATATTACAGACAGAGAAAACTCCAGCAGAAAAAATGTAAATAAACTTGTAACGTGATCCTTAGTGGATAATACAAATTAAAAAACAACGGAGGCATATTATTGGTTTGATTGATGAATTATTATAATTCTCTTCCTTACCTTTTGTACTAAATGATTTTTTAATGATTATTACCTCAAAAAGACATATTTCATAAAAATACTTTGTAGTAAAATATAATAAATACATTTGAGAATTGTCATAAAATAGAAAAGAAATATTTGAACATAATTTAAATATAGAATGGAATGTTGAAAAAACAAGAAATAATAATCCCTATTTGATATTCTTAGCTTTCTTAATTTCCCTCCCTCCTCTCATACCCCCTTTCACACATTTTCTCTCTCCCTCTATTGGTTTGAATGATGGTCAGGATTTTATGACTAATAAAAATCTAATTTTACCGTTAATATCTACAATGCTTAGGCGATCCCAGCGGTTTACATTTTTCGTCTGGTCCTAAGAGGCACCACCTAGAAGTTTGTTCGTACTGAGAGTTTCTCAGTTATCTATCTTTCTATCTATTATTGTAGTTGCAGTGATGATGATGACTGTCACAAGTCATCAAGGATGACCAGTACGTTTATAACTGCCTTCAAGGGAGTTTCTGACAGTAGGATTAATTCAGGATATTTTAATTTAAAAACAAAAATTAAATTAGCTAAATTGTATAAAAAAAAATATGTGTACACCAGATGTTTTCGTTATTCAGAACATTGTCCTGCTCCAGATTTCCACATTTTTTGAATAGTTTATAAACAAAAAGAACAAATGTAAATTTTTAACAGCCGGTAGAACCGAATTCTACGAAACTTTTTACCGTTATTATTTTTCCGGGCCCAATGTAGGTTTTATGCAACATCAACCTGCCATACCTCGCCCTGAAACGGAATGGCGAGGGATAAAAAACCTTCATATTTGTCCGCTTATCATAAAAAAATAAAACCGTAAAGCCAATTTAGACCGAACTTTATATCCTTGTCACTTATATGTATATGTGACACGTTCTTTGGAAACAGTAAACCTTTATCCAAAATCTTAAAAACAATAATTGGACAGTCAAGAAAATTAGATATATATTTACATTAAGCACGTGTTCAGAGCCTTCTTCTCCGGCTCTTTAGTTTATGTTTAGATATTTCTCTACTATTGCTATCAATTTGAAAAAGTATTTAATCTGGAAGATCTGGCGGATGAGCATGGGTTAGGACAAATCATCTCCCTGCACAAACGTTGTTCAAGAAACAGTATAGTCTCTACCAAGCACTGAACCAAAGAACCTTCATGGATTGTAGTGGTCCGGTATTTTTAAGTAATATTTAATTTTGAGATAAGATTTTAATGGGTCTTAATAATATTTTAAAAAATTATTTAGCACAAAAAATAAGTGCAAGATTTTTATTTCTTTTTTACCATTATAGACAAAGTTTTATACAGCGTGAAAGTATATTTCTAAAGTAATTTTTTTTTTAAATACTTTAAAGTATATCTACAAAGCCAGATTTGAAGGCAGTGATATTTCAGTGCTCTATTCGGTCCTGGCTGTGTACATTCTGTCCTCAGCGGTTTTCAAAACTTTCTAGACGACGTAAAATTCATCTGCCACACAAACAAGCTAATTCACGGCGAGAACTGTGAATAAATGTTTTGTGTTGTCAGAGCAACTTTGTGAAATGGCGAATAGGGACTCGAGACTTGACAGAAATAACAACGTATTGTTGTATCATTTTGAATAAGATCGTCACTTAGATTAAATAATAGTACGTGAATCGCAGCTTATATATATATATATATATATATATATATATATATATATATATATATATATATTATATATCATAAAAAATAAATAGGTCCTTGGTTGTAACCAATTGATATGGAAAACTTCATTTTCATACACAATATAATAAGATATGTGTATATATATATATAAGATATATCTTCTTAGTATTTCTGATCACTTGCCTTTTTTGTTAAACTTGGAGATTTTGGAACAGGGAGATTCCAAGTGTTATCGTACCTTTCTTACGGGGTGGATTGATAGACATTGAAGAAAACAGAGTTACATAGACTACTCGCGTTTGAGATGCGGTTGTATCGAAGAAGATGGATTGATTGGATTGATAGAGTTAAAAATTAGACTGCTATGCAGCGCAGTTGTCACTTCGAAAAAACGCAAACTGCAATACCTGGGAAACAGTGCGCGTGAAAGTAAATACAATGTATTGCAGCTGAAAACGCAGAGAAAAATTCAAGTAAGAAGCACAGGAAGGTGACGACACTACTCACAGCGAAACCCAGGGGAATGTTTCAAGTGCTCTACAAAACAGCTTTTTCAGATCTGTCGTATCCAAAATACTAGTTGCCTTGATGATTGCCGGAATGAAGATGGCACTGCAGAATGAAGAAGCAGATCGAAGACTCCAATAAAAAAAGGAGTAGGTTATCATCAGTAGAATCCGAAGCAAGTTTAATGTATTTTGACCATTAAAGGTTCCCCAAAATGGTTCATAATGCTACATAAGACTTTAGTTTTCTATGGCCTAATTCAAAAAAGAAATTGACCTAGCTTAACATTCCTTCCGATATTATGTAGCATGGGATCATTGGAATAGTAGCGAGAAGTGAAACCATCTCCCCCAGGTACTCAACTAATTAGGCTGGACCTCCTTGTGTTATTTAACCTCCCCCAAGCATTATTCAGATTTCAGTGGCTTCCCCTCTGACGTCACGTCTATTAGGACTAACATTTATTCTTACTTCTCAATCTTAGAAAAGCTTTTTTTTTTATTTTGCATCTTGATTAATTCCTAAATTGGATATTTTATTAAGTATGGAATATTTAATATTGTAATAAGGTTGGAAAATTTACGAAGATAGTAAACTTTAACGAATTGGATGAACGCTAATGATTCAGATATACACATGCACAATATACATCACTATATATAATAAATGCTTATGGAACTTGATCTAATATCTCGAAAATTGACTCCAAAGTTTCCAATCAAAAGTACTCAGACTTCACATAAGTCTTGGTATGTCCATAACAAAACTCTGCACAGTGACTTAAAAATATCAACGGTTAACGAACACATGCAAACATACAACAAACGCTTTCAAGAAGATCTATGCGGACTCCCCAACCCTTTAATAGAACAAATGGCCACGACTCTCATGGCTGAGAACTCTGCCAGGCTGCTAAAAAGAACGTGGATAAGGGATCTGTTATCATAGGAGATTAAATAAAGCCATGACCGCTGGGTACTGTTCTTCTCCTTGCCTCTCATGCCATCGTGTTTTATTTTACTGTCAGCCAATCTGCTGATTGTAAATTTTTTATGTTTGACAGATGTGGATACTAATATAATGCAAAACCACACTATTTATATTGTATTAAGGTTAAATCCAATATCTATATGCAGTTATGAAGTTTGAAATTAATTGAATACATTATCAGTTTGGACTTCGAGAAGAAAATATTCTAATGGGATGAATTTTTCTTATATTTGTTTAGTTAAAGTAGAATTGATATATTAGGTATATAATGCGTGTAATCATGGATTATTATACTGTTAATATTTAATAAGGATTGCTTAATATAGTTTAAACTTTGCGTCTTATTAAACCTTGAAGTATTTGTGTTACATTTCAGCCGTAATCATTTACTAATTATTATCATTTACACCTTGGTAAACAAACATTGTTAATTTGATCTAAAAAAATTCCGATCTCCTTTATTCCTCTGTCTGAAAAAGCAAATATAAAAATATTTTTATATTACCGTTCCTAAAAATAAAATTCTCATATGTATGGAATGAATACATAAAACGGAACGAGTGTAGCCAAAAAAGGCTTGATTAATAATAAAAGTCTCAGAACCAATTTCTCCCTAAAAACAGGAAATATTGTTAGCTTATTAGATTTTTTTTTTTTTTACAAAAGACTATTTCGTCCAATGGAAATACCAGGCCCATTTATGTTTCTTTCATTTTTCCTATAGAAAGAATCCCTTTTTTTTTAATTTATTTTTTTCTTCTCTAATATCGGGAGAAAACCCCCACGTGCTTCTTTCTCCCCGGAGTTAATATTCAACGGTTCCAGCAATCTTGCTTCTCACTGCGCACTAATAATCTGGCTCGCTATCACTGATATCAGGAATGAAATGAGGTGAGCAATAAACTGAGGGCGGCAAAGGAGCTTCGTTTTATTATATTTTTCAATCTTCCTAAAATTTAATTTAGTTCTTAATTGTCAAATATATATATTCATATATTCTCCATAAATGGCAACCATATGATCAAAGGATCAAAAGTTCTAAAGGCACATTAAAAATATTAGCAAATGATTCAAGATCGTGTTTAAAACATATTCAATTACTAAATTTAAAAGATAAATCCAAGTTTTTTAACTGTTAACTAAGTAAAAATTAAATTTGTAATCGGATTGAGAGACTGTATTGATAAGGGGAAAAAAATATCATCACTGATGGAGACGTTGCAATCCTATCAGTTCACACACACAGATTCTGTAAACGTCGCAGACTCCTGTTACGCAATTTGTCAGGTTTTATAAATTATTCCCTCGTCATAGGAAAAAATTAGCCTAATGTGTCCTCTAGGGCGCAGCACTTTACAGGAGAGTACTGGAAATGTTTACGGTAATGGGAATTACCCTTCCGGAAGAAAGATGAACTGTCAAGGAAGGAATTTCTCTTTTTACTGCAGCCTGATTAGATTTTAAGTGTAGCCTCGTCGTAGATTATATTGATAGCTCTATCATAGAGCTAATCAATTATGGCAATTGATTTTTTTAAATATTTTTTTGTTGTAACGACTCGCTCACTAAACAGATGGGAGTTGTAAATATTTTATTATACTGTAGTTATTAGTTCAAGTATGATTATTATTATTGATTTTTTGGGTGTGTGTTTATTTAATTAATATATTATTGTTTGGTTGTCGACATGAGGATGGGGGTTTATGATGAGGGTTTATTTCTGTCCTACATTTTCCAAAGGTTCCCTTTATTATATCTTGTTTCTCAACCAGCCCTTCCCAGGTGCCCACGAGAGCTGACAGAGAAACCGGCGATAAGAAATGTATATTTATACTCATAGCAACCTTATCATCTTACTCCAAGTCTTAGAGACACAATACAATGAAAAATATTTATAAAAGTTCAAAAATGTTTAAGTTTAATACTTAATAATATTTTTTTTAGAATAGAATAATTTATTAATATTTACAAATGTAATTATATTACATCAAGTAAATCTGCTATATGAACAAAGGACCTGAAAAAAAAAACACTTGTGGAGAAAATACCCATTGATAGCATTCCAATAAAATTCTATAGTAGAAGGTGTCGAGGCCATCTTCTTTTCAGACACCTCGGAGGGTTATCAGGAATATTATGGGGAGCAAGTTTGGAGACTAGCGGATTCAAGTGTGTATGGAGCTTTTCATGGAAGGATAGGTATCTAGTTTGGGCCAAATCAGCAACATATGGGATATTAAGACCATGATGGATGAGTTTGTTTGTGACATAAGAAGGAGCATTGAGGATTTTACGAAGGATTTTGGATTGGATACGAGATGAATCGGATGGTTTAGTAGAGCCCCAAAGCTCAACTCCGTATGTCCAAATATGTCTTTTGTAATTAATTGGGAGCTTTGAACGTTTTCCAGTAAATATTGAAGTAGGTGAAAACATCGAGCAGTTTCTTGTCTTTTCAGTCTTATATGATAATAAAAATGTAAAGATCATGTTTTAAATAAATTGAATCATAAAATTTGAAAGAGATGTTCAGTGATTTGTTTTTAACTGTCAAATATACACTAATTCTTTCCGTTCTAATTAATGGTAACCTCATGATCGTGCAGCAAGAGTAATAATTTAAATAAACAAAAAAATTAAAACATTTTAATGAAACTCCTATAGATTTACAATTTTAATTTTTTCAAGGCAATATCAAGGTGTTTTTAAGAATAGGGGAAGTCCAAAGTATAAGGCAGAGTGAAAAATGACCATGGAGAAGAATATATCTCCAAAAAATTTTATATTATTGACGTCCATATGAGGTATCTATACTTAAATTTTCAGTTTTTTAGGACATTTTTAATTTAATTGTTAATAATTTATGTTGTTGTTGATATTAGTAAATTTATATGGTGAATTGCAGAAAAATGGTATAAATCAAGATAGATAATTAAAGAATTGAGAATGACCTAAGGGGTCGAAACGTCTTTGTAGAAAGCGAGAAAATAAATAATTTTGACTGGAGAATGGTTTCTTACTTCTTAGTTAAATATTTGCAAGAGTTTAAAGATCATTTTTAAATTGAATTAAATTACAAAATTTGAAAGAAAAATAAAGTGATTTTTTTTTCTTGTCAAATATATACTTATTCATTGCCAAACAGGATAACATAATGATCGTGATCCAAGTTCTAAAATTCTAACAATAAAACTGCAAATATTTTTAAATGTTTAATGATCATGTTTTAAATAAATTTAATTACTAAAATTGAAAGAAAAATACTGATGTATTCAAAAATAAATCAAAACAGTAATAATTACATAAGTAAATTGCAATTGGTTAGAGGCCTCCAGATTTCGAGCTTTGCTCCGACAGGTTGAGGCAACCTATCTTGGAAAGCCTATGAAACTATATATACACACACACACATATATATTCATAATCGTTCTGACTTCTTGCTATAAAATATAAAATAAATTAACCATTACTATATTATATCATTATTTACTTTTCGTGAATAAATGTATTCAATTACGCTTTACAATTCATCATCTAAAAAAACCGGAAATTAACCCTTTATTGACAGCTCGAATATAATTACGTTCTGAACCAGTTGAAAGCATTTGTAGATATTTATTGGGACAGCTCCCTGTAGATACATTTATGTTATAAAATAATTATTTTGATTTACAAAATTAATGTAATAAAATTTGTTATTTTGGAGTACGATAAAAGATACTTAGAAGTAAGCTACACATTTCTACTGTCTGCTAATTACAGACTGATGTTATCTTCATAATAATTTAAATAAACACAGAATGAATTGTTATTATAATATTTTTCAACATTTAGAGTTACGAAAACGTGTAGTATCCTGTAATCATTAATATGGTAATAGAAGACTTTGCTAACAATTATAACAACAAACAATGGGAAAAACATTGCTTAGCTAAACATACAAACAATATTCAAGATTGCAAGACCTGGTTTAGAGTGAAGCAAGCTGTGTCAATGACTATCAGTTTCAAACTACGTTAACAACTTATCGATACTGACCGTGGTTGTCTTAACTTCCATTACTCCAGACTTCAGCCAAACGATCAAAACATAATCGTATAAGGCATGATAGATGACATACCTGAACCTCTACCGCTACAACCCATGAAACCTCTTGGGTAATTACATGGTAGAGACTGTACTGTTTCTATGATAAATGCTGAGTAGGGATGAGATTAGTCTTTGATCACGCCAGATTTTCCCTCAATGAAGGTTACCCACTTTATTGAGGGTGCGTGAGCCCGAAGAGGGTCTTGAAGGGCCCATCCTTGGCTATCAACAGGATAAATAATTTATCGGCTACAACTGGATTTGAACCCAGGACCTTAGCATAAAAGTAAAATATCGCTCCAATTAGTTATCAGAAAAAATAGGGGAAAATAATTAATATAATCCAATTCTTTGACATCAAAGATCGTAAAAGGGGAAAACCATCCAGATTTGGGTTATACAATGTTAACCTAACTCAAGTTCATTGGAGATAGTATATACAACTTATTGAACACTCCTTCTTAAAAAACAAATATTCCATAATTTATAAAAATCATAAACAGTAAATCGAAGTAAGGCTAATTCACACCTCTAAGGACTTAGTGCCGTCTTAACGGGCTCACACGCAAATAATTAATAATAATAACATAAAAGGAATAAGATACAATGAAGGCAAATATTTTGATTTTATTATAAAAGGGAATGGAAGAATTACGGGATAGGTAGGGAAAAGAAAACAGGCTCAAATTGATCCGAAGAGAAGAAGATGCATAATGTGAAGCTGAAGGATGGCCGGATGAAGAATAAGGAACAACAAATGACACTGGAATTGTGTCGTGATCCTCAGAAGTTGTTAATGACGAAAGGAGAATAATATAATGAAATGTGTTGGGCGACCTGTGGTGTACTGGTTAGCATAACATCCTACTATTATGCACATGATCGCGGTTTACCGAGCCTTTGCAGTTCCAGGTACTCGTTGAAGACCCCTACCCCAATTATATCTGAGTAGGCAAAATTTATGACTCTCACTGCAGCATCATCCGATTAGCCATAGCAGCATAATTTGAGGTTAGATATATAAACAAACAAACAATAAATATCTCAATACAGTTTTAGTAACTCCTTGTAGATCCTTATTCCAATAGCTGGATAGGCAAAATTTAGGATTCTCATTGCAATATCCGATTAGCCACATCAGAAGAAAGTGACTTTGAATGAATAGACATTAAACTGACATAAATATAAATAATAAAAAATTTTTATTTTATGATTTTTATTATGATTTTTTATTTTATGATTTTATGACGAAAGTCAATAAGATCCAAAATTAAAATTAATGTTCAAAGAACTTCGTTCTAGTGTATTCATCGCAAAAAAAATGGCGGGAGCACACTGGGGCTTTAGGATCTAAAAGAGAGAAGCTTTGTCCTCGACCGAGAAGTGCCTTGGATAGCTCAATTGGCAGAGCGATGTCACGGTGAGACAAAGGTTCCGGGTTCAAATCCCGGTCGAGAGCCTATCTTTTCTCTTTAAAAAATAAAAATATTTGTAACTCATAAAAAATGACCAATAATTATAAAAAATTATAAATAATAATATGACGAAAGTCAATAAGATCCTAAATTAAAATTAATGTTCAAAGAACTTCGTTCTAGTGTATTCATCGCAAAAAAAATGGCGGGAGCACACTGGGGCTTTAGGATCTAAAAGAGAGAAGCTTTGTCCTCGACCGAGAAGTGCCTTGGATAGCTCAATTGGCAGAGCGATGTCACGGTGAGACAAAGGTTCCGGGTTCAAATCCCGGTCGAGGGCCTATCTTTTCTCTTTAAAAAATAAAAATATTTATAACTCATAAAAAATGACCAATAATTATAAAAAATTATAAATAATAAAAAGTTTCATAATTATTCTGATGCTGATACCATCAATACTTGCAAACTTTCATACATGCCGTACCGCCCTCCTTAGTTCACCCTTAATGGAATCTTCCCAACTACGTCTAGGTATATCCCTCCGTTGTATATAGATTGGTTTATTGGCAATCATCTTTATATGAATTCGTTCCTTCATAACCAATTATAAATAGTCGTTCCGATCCGCGATAGCGAACACGGTGACGTTTCGGGTAGGCTAAGCCCCATCAGAGGGGAATCAATGAGGGTGGTGGTGGGGGGCGGCGGTAGGGGGCGGCCGCGGAGCTCAGTCGGCACCGAGATGCGGCTCTGCGCGCTCCTCGCCCTTGCCGCCCTCGGCAGCGCCTGTTCTCCCGAGAAGCTCGCGAGCTACACCGTCGTCATGCACACCTTCTGGACCCGCGACCGCTTCCCCAAGCACTACCCGGACTGGAGGCCCACCGCCCAGTTCTCCAAGCTAATAGGTCAGTCTTAGTACTTAAAAGGCATAGCGTTCAAGTTTAGGTATGGGTGTCTTAGCAAGTGTAGCGTGTGTGTGATCGCAGCGAGTAACAGCTCAACGAACAGCGATGAAGTTTCTTACCCACTCCATTATATATCAACAATAATTTCGAATTACCTTTATTTACCTGTAGATAACAAAACAACAATTACCTCATTTTTACCTGATATGTGTACCTAAACCTCCTTCATTCCTTTATCCTTGCAATAGTTCTCAGCACCATGACACACACGAATGATAGAACTATTACAGGACTACATTCATGTTTACTCCTGTCCTTTCCTGAAGGAAACCTCCAGAGTGTTCAGCGTGTCCTCTACCGCTTGTCACTTGCTTGGCGCTATATTTAGAATATATAATAGATTATAATTTTAAAATAAGTAGACAAAAGCATAGCAATTTCATCTGTCAGAACATTTATTTAGTCACTTACATTAAGTCTATATTCAAATGGACATTTAGGGTAAAACCATTACTTTGAATAGAAAATGATTTTTCATAAAATTATCCTGCGTTTCTGATGAAAATAATTATAGTGACTTCCTTAATTCTAGGACTGATTATTTGTTTTGACACGAAAAATTACATAAACGAAACAATAAGCATCAAATAGACATCTTATGTTACAAATTTGAAATAATTAAGAATCTAATGTTTAGTTGGAACAGTGACCAAGAATTATTATTTTTTTCAGATAGTATAAATAACACATAAAAAATCTTTCAAAAACACAACATAATTGATTCTAAAATTTTAACATACGAGTGAATAATATAGGCAATATCAAATACGAATCAATGTATATTTTGGAATAGACAACAGCGCGGGAGATGATCACAGAAGTGCTCTTTACTGCAATTAATTGTGTTGGATTTACCGTCTGTTTGCAGTTGCTTGAATTTGAAATAATGAAAATTTATATAAGCACAACGGTTCCCTTTAATTTCTCCGATTTATCTTATGATTTATTTAAAGACAAAAAGAAACCTTAACTCAGGAGTAACTCAAAATCCTGTCAACGAACTGTTGTGTATCTTTATTTTTTGGTTTCAATTAGAGATATTTTGTTCATAATGAGCCAACGAACTCCCAGTCAAGTTTCGTAGATTTATAACACTTTTCTTATGAAATACTGTGGATTATTTTGGTTTACGTAAGCAATACGTACGATTTCTGCCGGCATTGAAGTAACTGTTATACACCTCACTAAATCAATACAAATTTATAGAGATATATTAAATATTATATATCCATATAAATTTTTATACAATTGTTATATAAATTGTAGTACAAGTCGTTCTTGTTATACAAATTTTGTCAATCACACCAGCAATCATAATTTCAAACAAAAACCTGTATCATTCCAACCCTTGAAGGGTCAGGGGTTCAGTACATGGTAGAAACTGTACTGTTTCATGGATAACGGTTGTTCTTGTCCTAGGTCACGCTCAAACGCCAGATTTTAAACTCTTATTTTGGGCACCCACTTTATAGAGGCTGAGTGAGCCACAAAAGAGTCCTAGATCCCATGGGATCCACCTCCAACGACACAAAGATTAAATGCAAGTCTTGCCTGCGGCGTGATGAACCGAGAACCTCCGGCATGGCAACTCAGCGCTCTAGCACTGCTACTCCATTCCTTAATTATAATTTTAACTTAATTGATTATTGTATTTCAGGTTTTTGAATTATTTTTTTATAATCTATTACTTTTAGTCCGTTTAGAAAGGTCAAGTGTAGAGACATCATTACCAATTAAATCACAATAATTCCTAAATAAATTAAACCTTTATTAATGATTTAATGAAAATTTTATTTAAAAAAGAAATTCGTAAAATAAACGCTTACACATTAAGCGTAGCTATGGACACAAGGAATTCCTGTTATCAGTATGTTTTTAAATACTCTTAATAATTAACTCAATTTAATTATTGAATCATGTATATCCAAATATTATTTTAATATGAAAAAATCGATATAAACAAAAATATTTTTAATTAATATAGCTATTTCAATCACAAGAAATAAGCTAAAATAATACCAATGAAATTTCAAATATTAGTTACAATATTATTTAATTTCATAAATGTAGTTCATTAAATATATAATTTCACCTATAAACAGCGTGATATTTAGTGAATTTTGATCTAATTTAATTTCATTAAATGGTTTGAATAATTACATTAATTAATTAAAATAATTTAAAATATCAGCCAGATCCCTTTCAAGTGTCTATGGTAGAACAGCATGTTTACCGGACCATTTTAAAGATTCTAAGAAGTTCTAAATTAATTTATAAGATCTACCTGGAATTTATTAATTAATATATTAATTGAAAAACAAAGAACTTAGGTATTTTGTAACAGATTAAAGGCATAAATTCTACTTTAGAAACCCATGCGTAGGAATTAAGAGACGTAGATTTACTATATATTTTTTGTATTCCTTTTTTTTCATTTTCAGGTGAAAATGATATTGCATTATGTAATTATAATAAGATACTATTGCATACAATACTAATATAGCATACAATAATTGTGAAATTTCGTCTTTTCCATAAAAACTAACATTTGTTTATTTCAATGGATATTAAGTACAACCATAACTATTATTATAATAATCTTTATCTTATTTTCATGTCCAAAGAGAAAGTACTAAATCCAAGGCCATACAAATCCATGGGCTGTGTTTATATTTTTGTTGTGTGTTTTATTATTAATTTGTATAAGAAAATGATGTTAATAGGTTAAAAAAAGAGCATTTCATGCCAATTTATTTGTTTAAATTATTAAATGTGAAATTCTGGTTTAATCAACTCATCCCCGAGATAATGAGCTGACAGAAGCAGCTCCTACAGAGATCATGCCGCACCAACCGAATTTCGTGACTGTTGAAAACTTTCTGCAAACTTTATGTTTCTATCAAAGTTTTAATTAGAAAGATTAAGCAATAAAATACTTTAATTACTTCACAAGCGGAAACTATATAATATGTATATTTAGGATTAACGTATTCCGAAGAAGTGTTTTGAAAAATACACGAAATTCCCTGATCGATTTGATAATTCATCCCACTTAGCTTAAAAAGTACTTAACTAATTCAAGTTACTACTATTATTATTATTGTTACGACGGTACAACCGGGTGATAAGTCTTGGCCTCCTCCAACCGTTTCCTCCAATCTCATGGATTAAAGTAACTTTAATTAATTTAAGTTAAGGATTTTATTTTGTTATTTGCATACATATTTTTTCAATTCCTCTTAAATACATCGTATATCCAAAGAACAGCCATTATGACATGTAGGCAGTTGGTTTTGTTTTAAAAGATATTTAATTCTATGAGAATATGTAAATTATTAAAATTAATTATTATTACCTAATTGTTATTAATAAGACTCCCATATCATTTGTCGACCTAACTAAGGTTGTAATAGCAACCATATTAACGAAATATTTAATTATTTATAAGAAATTACTTTATATGGATTAACTTAATTGAAATTGAAATATATATTCATTTCAAGTTGATTCCCATATTAATTATTTAATATGGAACGTTTCTTTCTATAATATCTATTTTATTTTATTTATTTTTTAAATCAAAGATAAATAAAGTAATTTAAAAGTCGAGCTTGTTAAGTGTGGGCAGTCATCACCTGCATTAGATTGTCTGTAAATATATGAAAAAAGGTAAAATTTGTCTTCAACAGACGCGAATAGGCCCGTACCTATCCGTGTGTGGCAATTTTATCCACTAAAACCACCTCCCTACACCTGTTTTCCACACTCCACGGGACCGCCGTTAGGCATTACTTCGTGGAGGGGGATGGCTGTGTGCCGCCTCATGGCCATTTCCATCTTGTAGCTTCTTGGTCTAAATTCTTCTACTTCAAGAAGGCACCAGTCTTAACTGATTTTCTCTCCATGTCCTTTCCTCATCTCTAAGTCTTTTGAGGACCCCTGTGGCCATTTTTTTCACCGCTGCCCACTGTTCATCCGACTTTAGCATGCAGCTCGCTATATATTCAGGAGTCACCTTCTTTCTACAAGCCAGCTCCAATTCCCTTATCTCGTCAGAGAAGCGGGTACATTAAAAAATACATGCTCTGCTGTTTCCTCTACCGCCGTACACGTTGGGCATTCAGCACTGTCGTCTAGTTTGAATCTGTACTGGTAGGCTCTAAAGCATCCATGTCCAGACAATAGATGTGTAAGTTGAAAATCCACCTCCCCATGATCATACTACATATCTATGTCAGACACCAACCTGTAGGTTCACCTTTCGGTATTAACCGTATTACAACGCTTTTGCCAACGTACGATGGTGGTTTTCCTCTCTTCGTCTCTTGATACTCGAGAACTACGATCTGTTTCTTTTTTCCACTATCATCTCGACCGGAGGCATGCGGGAAATTACACAAATAGCTTCGAGGGAAACAGTCCGAAAAACACTTGTCACCCTCAATAAACCTCTTCGATACGCTGAGACCATCTGTCTCCTGTATGATGAAGTGGACATGGCTTCATTCCAGATTGGAGCTCCATATAAAATAATTGAGGAGACAGTTGCCAGGAGCTTTCTGCGACTCCCTTTGGGTCCTCCAATATTCGGCATAAGGCGGGTAAATAATGATCTTACCGCTTTGGTGCTGATATACTCCGTATGTGCTTTAAACTGGAGACGTGCATCGATGAGAACTCCCAGGTATTTTAAGTATGGCTGGGAATGAATTTTGTGCCTACTCATGACCGAGATTGACTCGTCATCAAAAGTTTTAGTATTCCAGCCTACCGTTCTCCATCTACAACTCTTCCTTCTTGTCGGTATCTCCAGCGTAGTCAGGAGGGCCTGGTGGTCACTGTGAGTATAAAATCTCCAGACCTTCCAACTAGCGCCCCGTTGCAAGCATCAACTGACAATTGTCAAGTCAATAATGGATGACCTTCCTGCCATAAAGAAAGTTGGAACAGTACCGTAGTTAGTAGGACCAAGTCATTTATTTGGGTGTGTGAGTGTGTGTGCGTAATGGGGGAACTTAAGCAGCCAAGATTATGCCCAATCATACATCATACATATGTAAATTGCTACATTAGATGTATGTAATGTCATGACCGAAACCAAATCGGTTTACAATAGTGTTGATTTATTCCATTATGTATTACACCCAATATAGAATTATGTATGTTTAATAGTTATCTACAACACGTTCAAATAAAAATATTTATAACTCATAAAAAATGACCAATAATTATAAAAAATTAAAAATAAAATTTTGTTAGCAATAACACTAGCATAGTTTACTGATT